>VZSZ01006022.1:407765-512758 GCA_013398815.1 Ibidorhyncha struthersii | reverse complement strand
ACAGGCTGCCCAGAGAGGTTGTGGAGTCTCCCACACTGGAGACATTCAAACCCCGCCTGGACACCACCCTGTGCAACCTGCACTAAGTGCCCCTGCTCTGGCAGGGGCATTGGATTAGATGGTCTCCAGAGGTCCCTTCCAACCCTGACCATTCTGTGATTCTGTAGTAGCCTAAGAATCTCTTCAGTTATGGTAAGAAGAGTGAAGAGAGGAATAAAATCTGATTCTGGCAAAAGAAGGAATTTTTCTGATCAATGAGTATATGTGACTAGAAGAATAATTGCCAGTAGGTGAAACAATGTGGAGACCTTTCTCTGAATGACAATAGGTCTCTGTGCAGTTGTGGAGTGACCAAAAGGGTCTATGCAGATGGATCAACAGTTCTCAGAAGATACAGTTTTGATTTCAGTTGTTCAATACCAAAGACTTCTTACTGTTCCTGATGATTTTGTGTCATCACAGGAGCCCACTATCATATATCTGGGATGAGTTATAGATACAAATGTACATCTGCTCCTGTACAATGCTCTTCAGGAGCAGTATGGCCGCACTAGCAAATAAAACACCCCAGGGACCACTCTCTGGCCTTTAGAACAAGTGGTGTGTTCTCAAGAGTGAACTTACATCCTCATAGCTACAGTCTATACCTACCTAAAACAAAGTGGTCTTATCCATAGTGTTTTCCAGGAATGGTCCCCAGCCCTTTTTATCCCCTGAACCATAACTGAGTACTACTTTGGAGAGTACTAGTTGGCATTCATCAAAAATGTGCAAAGGTGTGTGCTATCAGCTAAACAGTGTGTATTGTAAGGGAATGGTAGTCAAATCCTAAATCATGGCTCTTTACAGTATACTTTTATAGATGTAGCCTGTGGGACCACTAAGTCATGGAAGTTAAAAAGCAAGGAAGAAACAAGAGACATTTAATTGAAGAATTTGGATTGAATTATCTTCCTTGAACTCCCCATGCACTCAGTCGCACCAAAGGAAAACTACTCAGACATTAATGAGAAAAAAGACCTTCCAAGCATGAAGGCTTTGCCCTCTGAATTGTCCCACTGGTGTGCGAAGTTGTCCTCATGGATTTCCAGTTAAGATCAAGAGACTGCACTCAAGATCTTTTGTAGCTGCGGAAGTGAAGGACGTGGAGGCAGAAGAATCTCCAGAATAAAGGATTCTTTCTGACAATAAGGTATTGTCTTCCTGACCATAAGGATTCTTCCTGACACGTGCCCTCAACACCTGTGGTGGGAGTTGCAAGCACGAAGACTTTGTCATGAAAAAGCCATGTGGGATAGGGGACTAAACTGTTCTGAGGCAGAGAACTAAAATACTATTGGAAGCCACGTGGCTTAACTCAAACTGAAAATCTCCTCTTTTTCCTGTTTGCCAAGAGGGAAGTTCTTGGCAACAAAAAAAGCCCAGGAAAACAAAGAAAATTGCTAAGTAACTAATGAACAAACTAACAAGCAAAATGACAGAAAAATGATCACAAGGCCAAAAACATTGCAGCCTGTAATGAGAGCAGAGCTACATCTGAAGCCAAAGGCAGTTGAAGCAAACCAAGAAAGAAGCAGCTCGCACCACTCTTCATGACCTCAGTGCAAAGCACAAATAGAAATGGGGCACACATATGCTGTTTGGGCACCCACAAGGCACTTTGTCATCCCACAGTAGATACACACATGGACCAACACTGGAAGGAGCAATATGGTGTTTTACTATAATAGGAAAAGGCTGAGTTCTCACTGTAAGTGTAAAAGAGAATGCAACCTTAAATATGGCCTCACAGTGGCTCCACCATAATTGCTAGTTCCCTGCTGTGTTCTCTATACAACAGGTCTAGTACTGACATCTGGTACTAATTTAGGGTTCATCTGCTCTACAAAAACAAACATATTGTGGGGCCTCGTTACAGCATGCTTGTCCCTCAACTTGGTTAAACCCTGTTCTATCTTGTAAAGTAGATGTGACATAACTGTTTGCATTTTGGCCTTGACTCACACTACAGATGTTGCAATGTTCAAGAGCCTGAAGTGGCTTAAACTGCAATGCTGGGGATCTACTAGGAAGCAGCAGCAATTCCAGCTCCTTAAAGAGAGTGGTATTAACCCCTTCCTCCCGCTCCGTGAGACTACTCCCATCTTGTTAAATACACTGATCAGCAAGAATCTAACATGAGGTAGCTTAAATTTGGCCGTGTTTTAAGCTGTGGTTATTTGATATCTGGTCGGAAAGTTTTATGGGAAGTTATTTTGACCCTGCACTTAAACCCATTTGCCATTTATATGTGAAAGGCTATACATAGAATTCTCAGGCAAGAGGGACATGGATATGGAAATCTCTCTCCATTGGTTCACACAGCCAGATATACACATTCATTTGGATTTTCAAAAGAAATGAAACTTGGATCCAAATGAGGGACTGCATGAAATGTGCAAAACTTCATAGAAAGTACCTGAAGTGCACCCACCCACCTTAGCAAAGGATTTATCCCAAATGCTTTTCTGAGTACCAGAAAATTAATTAAGATTTCATTCTAGGATATTTCAGTGTGTACATCCCTACTTACTGCTCCAGGGACTGCATGCTGACAAAGCTGCTCCAGTTCCAGCTATTGCAGAAACTTCTCACGCTCTGCATGCTGTTCATTCTCATGTGGCATTCTCTTTCACTTTTTTGCTCCAGCTACTGTTTCTCTTGCCAATAAAGATTAGCATAACCTTCAAGAAAATCTGGCAGAAGGTCACGGTCATTTCAGGGAGAAGTAAACAGAGCAAAAAAAGCATAGAATGGGATTACTAAAGAGCATAAGAACTCTTTGCCCACTATGTATAGGTCATGCTGTCAAGCAAAAATATATTGGTATTTAACTCAGTCAAAACTTACATAAACTGTGCTAGACATCTGAGAAGTTGCATGGGTCTGGAATTCAGGACTGCATTGGACCTTAAAAATATTCACAACCTACAGTCTCTTACTCAACATGGATTATTTTTCCATTTCTTGGGGGGTAAGCAGCAGAAGAAATAATTTGCAAATATTTTGAATGTTTCTATTTGTCATTTTAAAATCAATAGATATATCTTGTTATTCTCCATAGGGTCTTTCTCCGCCTCTTATGTAACCGGTAAAGCAGATTTTTATTTTTCCTTTAAGAAAAAAGAAGTTGATCATATCAGTCCAGGACTATTTCCAAAAAACCTGGAGGGACCGAGGTTTCCATATACATGGGCCAAAATACAGATGTTTGGCCTAAAATGGGTTTTATTATTTTTATTTTGGATTTTGGAAAAACAAGCACGCAAGTCTCCACAAAAGAACACAAGTACATGTGTTCTCTCTATTACAGTGGAAGAAAATGTAGCAACTGAAAAGGACAAAATGAGCAGGCCTGCTTTCTCTAAGCAGAGCTCTCAGGAATGGAAAAACCAAGCAGGCAGAAAACAAGTGTAATGAAGGGACTCTGACCCCACAAGAATGTCCATTTTTTCCAAATGAACCAAACGGTCTAATAAAGGATATTACCTTCCCTATAAATCTTGCCTCGCAGAAAACAAAGGCATAATGATTTCAAAATGCTTCCACAACAAGGAGCAGAACCAGGCTATAGAGCAGCCAGGGCAGCAGCCAGGGGGAGACCAAAGGTGGAGTTTAGGCGGTATACCGTCAGGACAGGAAAGAGCTGAATACACGGCCCAGTAAAATCCTCCTGTTTGGCTCTTTTATGAACAATTACAGGAATGTATAATTGATTTTCATGCATACCGCCTGAGGTGTGTGATCTTCATCTGGTGTGTGAACTTTGCTGACAATTCTTGACACAGGATGGGACCGACTTAAACAGTGAATAAAAGCTAGCTAATACAGACACTGTGAAGTATAAATAGAGGAGCTAGCAGCAGAGTTTCCATCAGAATTTGCAGAATAGTGTTTATAAGCTTTGCTGTATACATGTGGTTTTGCTATAGCAACAAAGATGAACAGTCATCATTTTCAACACTAAATCTAGTATTATCTGTATCCTGCCTTGCGAAGAGGAATAATTTAACCTCTACATGAAGTTCAGCCTGGTAGCCAAAACGAGGAAGAAATCTGTGATACCGAAGTTCATATACTGTGCATATATGGGATTTCCCAGTGGATCAGCTGGGTTAGTATCACTGCTGATCTTCCAGTCTTCCAGTGACAAGTAACTAAGTCAAATGAGAAAATACAAAGATTAGTCTGTTCTCGCTGCCAATTTTAAGAGTGTCTAGAGTCTATTGTCCCAGCTGCAAGTATTAAATAACTACCTGATACTGAGTAAGACATTAGAAAAGAACAGCCTGTAGGAACTAATCTATTAGTTTAACAGAAGAAAATTCAGAGAAATGATATTCAGCTCACACCAGGGTGCTCAGAAGTGCCCCAGAAGTATCTCGAGCATGTGCCTAAGATGTACTCCACAATACAGCACAGACAGCAGGATGATTTCTCCCATTCAACAGGAAACACTAAAGGCAATTAAAAGGTTTTGAAGCTAGGAATATTTATTTATTTCAGGTTATTTTCAGCCACTAACAACATTCATCAACCCAGGAGCTGAGAAAAGCTGAGAAAAGCTAACCCAGTTGGTATTTTAGAAATATTAAGTTGTTTTTCAAGATTAAATAGCAGGTAGAAGGTAATGGAGTTTTATAGCAGTGGTAGTAGATGAAGTAAGGGAAGATTTTGGCTCAATGAAACAGTAAGGTTACCTCTAAGGAAATAAAAGATCACACGGTTTTATGGCCTTCATCTCAGTAAAATATGTACCAGACTTCTGGTTGACAGACGAAGTAGTCAGGAAGACTTAATCTACTCAAACTACATGAAAAGAGAGAATCACGATGACAGAATAAGACATGCATATTCAAGCACGTAAGCCAACTAAAAGCATCAATTTTTATGACAAACCAGAAAGCAAAGAAGTATGCTGAGAGGTATTATGAATACTATTGTGTGGAGCCTGGAGAGTTGATAGAGTAGTTGGAAGTAGTCATGTAGGAGAAGAGAAATTATGTGATTAGTAATAGAGAAACTTGATGGGGTATGTCCTATGGGTTTTGGAGTATTGCATTTCATGTCTAATGTGTTCCATAAAAGCTACAGTGGCAAACCAGGTCAGATGGTGGTGATATTTTGCATCCAGTATCCTGTTACATGATTAGAAAGTCAGAGATGACTGAGTGGACTCCCCAGTTTTTGTGCTTGAAGTATTAATTAGTTAAAAAAACAAAATCAAACTAGGAGGTATCTGTAACAGACTACCACATTTCACAAAAATATCAGACAAACTTTCCCTCAAAAAATCTCTTTATTAAGAGCAGAAAGGAAAACTTTGCTACTATAAGTGTCTTTCATCCTGCAGATAATTTCTCAGTCCACACAGCCAGTAATACAACTTCAGAAATCTCCAAAAATAATGAATATTTTTCTTAACATAGAAATCCTGCATGGGCTATCAAGTAACTCAGTAATGTCCATTATCTATTACTCACCATAATGGACCTCATTATGATAAATAAGGAACAGTTAATGACTTCTATAAAAATTGAAAAATTGAAAAATTGCCTAATGAAATTAGGTTTGATTTATTTAATGCAAACAGGATATGTCACCAACCTGAAATATCTCTTGTTGGATCTTTTAAAACCTGCAGTTTTTGAAACTTAGAGGAACAGCTGAGATTAGAGTTGGGAACATGCATTTAACTGAAGTGCTAAAACAACTGGGAATTTTTCAGGAACATCTTGTTGGATGCCCAAGAAGCCAAGAATCCTCAGATTAAAAAAAAAAAAGATACTTGAGCCAAGAAGATATATCTCTTGGTGAAAGCAATGACAGAAATTGTGTAGTTACACCTATATACATACACAAGCATATAGTACATGTACAAATGTACATGTATGTGCATGTACATATGGAGAGAGAATTAAAAACCAATTAAATGAGAATAATTATAAACTGCAAATAGAAATATGTGGGTAATGAAGTCAGTAAGTCAAATAAATGAATGAGTTATCATAATTCAAAAAAATTTAAATAGTAAGGCATTTTAAAACATTCTAGAAGCAATAACATTGAATTAATTATAAGCCAATAGCTAGATTCAGACAGCAAGATGGTGAAGTATGATCAAGGAAAAGCAGAGATGTTCACTAGATATTCCAGTGGCATTTGGAATGAATCAAGTTATTTGTCTACTTCTTAAGGTATTACTGATAAACCAAGAAATTTGCCTTGAGTAACAAAGGAGGATGCGAGGTAGTCTCTGTGGCAATTCAACATTTACAAAGCCAAAGACTCAGAGATCTTAGGTTCAAAGGTTCTTAAATAAATTAGCTGAGGAAACCTCTAAATTACTAATATACTTTTGTGGCAAACACTGAAGAGCACTAGAAAAATTCCAGAAGACTGGAAAATTGTTAACATAGTTATAGAGAGAATCTTGTAGTAGTAAATCATCATCATCCTGAACAAAAAAAGTGAAATTTACTAAAGCAAAATACTCACTATTTTGAAGGCTGTCTAAGATGAAAAATGTGAACAACAGACACCTGAATAGTGGTACTGAAGAAATTAATAACTCGGCCTTAGAAGACAAAATCAAAGGAAAAATAAGATAACCCAGAAAGGATCTCATTGATAAAGCGTTACAAAGATAAGCAAAATAATCATAACCTTTACAGTGGTGTTGATGAAAATAGCTTCATTAAAACAAAAATCTGAAACATCATAATATTATATAGTAGTCAAAGACAATCAGCTTGAAATTGAAAAAATAAACTGAGACTCTTTCAGAAAGAAATTATTACTCCAATAATTACATAATACAAGCATAGATATTTGTCATGAATTAATCCAATAAGCTGTCCTGTTTCTTTCCACCATTTCCTCTTAGAAAATTCAATGAAAACTATCAATACTCTAAGCAACATCCGCCTTAAAAGGAAGATAGAAACTGAAAGTAAATTAGATCAAACAATAGGCCTTGGGGATAGACAAAAAAGGAACTTGTATACACCTACATTAAACTCCTAGTGTGTCATTTGAAGCAAGTAGCCCAGTCATCCCTGCTTACCAGGTATCCGTTCAGACTGTGGAGCCAAGTGAGAAACTCTGGTTCAGGTGACTATCCATGAATGCCCAACAACCGCTGAGGAGGAGACTGCATTATTGTAAAGGCTTCCAGATTGTATCAACCACACAGACAATAACACAATGCTCTTGTACTGTTGAGTTCTAACACTTCGGAGCACTTCTCATACAATATAAACCAACAAAGTTTTTCTATGCCTTTATGTGGCTATGATACACCAGATCTCAAGACTCTGTAACTGCACTTCATCCATTCAGTCTTTCTTCTGCCTCAATATCCCTGCTTTTTTACCTCATCTTGTTATTTTCTTTTCTGTACTCAGACTCTTCTTATTACCTTCTCTTTCCCTTCCACCACATTTTCAAACGCTGTTTTGCCTAATGGCAAGGGGAAGCTTCTCAGAAAACCCTTCAAGGTGTCACCTAAGCCTCCAAGGACATGACACCTGTCAGTGTGCACTGGGAGAGGTCCAAATGTTTCTCCAACAGTAGGATTACCTATTAGAAGCACCGTGACTAACTGTACAACTGCTGCTGGGTCTGAAAGAACTGGTGATCGATGCTCAATAAAGCTCATGAAGAAGACTGGCATTTTCCTGAAGGCAGGGGTAACAAAGAGATCTCAGAGATGGTACAACAGCATTCCACTACTATGGAAAATCTTGACCTTGTTGGAAGCACTCCACTGAGCCTGACATCTAGTTGGACATCCTCTATGCTGTCTCACAAGATCTTCACATTGGAGACTCTAGATAACAGTGCAGCCTTTCACACTAGTCCAGGAGCCCCACCACCAGACCCTGCAAAACAGCCCTTTAAAGAAAAATCAACATCTGGGAAAGCCTGCTCCTTGCCACAGCCAGCATCAACAATACTCTGTGCCAGTGGCCAGGATTCCAGTCTGCATAAGGGTACATCTCCTTCACACACATTCCTGCAGCGGAAGAAAAGCATCCTAAGAGCTTTCTGGTAGAACTAAGGCATCGGTCTTAGATTGGCAATGGAGATTAAAATGCTGAGTTTAATCTCATAGGTGACCCTGCTTTGAGCAGGAGGTTGAACTGGATAACCTCATCAGGTCCCCACCAACCCAAATTATTTTATAATCCTATGATTCTTATTTCTCTGCAGGGGCTTTAATGTCTTTGCACACAATTCAATTAGAGCTGTGAGAGTCATCTTACATTCAGCAACTAGCCATGTCAGGAGCCATTTCTCACCTTGTGTGAGTGCTTTTTTCTGTCTAAGTGACTGAAAAATCACACATAGAACATACCACGCTAATGCAGTGCCCAAGATGTCTTTCCAAAGACCAATACCCTTCTTAAACAGACCAGGGGACGAGTTTTAGAACCTACTGCTGGTGTAGGGAAGGGCTATAGGCAACAGAGAACTGCGTTGTATCTTCACATGGAATCAAGAACTAACAGACTGGCTTTCCTTAGTGCCTCAGACTTCACTGCTGACAAAGAGATCCTACAAGCAGTCTCATCTCCTTCCCTGGTGTCTTACCTCCTCACAGGTGCAGGCAGGAGGCACTCCCAGAAGTTTAGCCTCAGGGCCCTGATGCAGTATTTAAGACCTGAGGGTGCTGAGAATGGTGGGAATAAGACATAGGAACAGCAGACCTCACAGCAGTTCTTGAATCACCAAGAGAACAGATTACAGCACACTTACCTTTGGTTTAAGAGCAGGAAGCTCTGGAGAAATTATGCGATCAGTGGCTCCTGTGGCACCTTTGGTCTCCCTTCAAAAGCCTGCTCCTTGGCTACAACCAGTGAGCCAGCTGCAGGAGACACCAGAGGAGAAAGTTCGGCTGAACCCTGACATGGGATCTCCATCCCCCTAAAATAAATGCTGTCCACCCTCAGTACTCAGAAACATGCCTTAGGCATACAAATTGGCCCAGGGGAGCAAGGCAGCAGGCTTTACACATCAGGGCATATGCTGGGCCTTTCTAGTCCTCCCAATAACCATGCATGTGTAAGAACTGCTGCATTGTCATTTTACACGTATTTTTAGTCCTTAATGGGCCGTGCTATCTTACTAAGGAATTTCTGAGTGGTGGGCACAGGCTCCCCCACTTTCTTTTCTATCTTTTTCCTATTCACTCACCCTCTGAAAAAATCTCCCTCCTTCTTCATCTCCTGACAAGTTATGGGTCATGTTGGCCCTCTCAGGGAATAAAAATTTGTTGTTGTTTGAACACTTTTGCTGACCCATTTCTGTTGAGCTGCAGGTGTTCCTCCCACTCAGATTTTTGGCTGTTGCTTAAAGCTACATGCCTGGCCCATGGGCTGTTGAACAGTGGTCCCTCTCTGAGTTTGCAGGGGAATAGGCATGCAGAGAGCTTGGCTGCTGAATGCACTGTGAGTGGGAGGATGGAGGTAGTTGCTAGGACTGAGAAGGTCCAGCTGTGAGGACCTTTAAGGCAGAGTAAGCAAGCCATGGGGTGTTAATGGCCCATCGTTAGGCTGGAAGGGCGTAGCAGCTCTAGGAATAGGTGCTTCAGCCAAAAGCCTAAGAACAGGACAGATTAATCATTTCAGTGAAGTACTGAAAAAAAGGACAACAGAAGGAGACAAGCTCTTGTTTCAGTTGGGGCAAAAGATTTCCTTTTTGAGGGTCCTTTTCCACCCCATAGGGAGTAATTGGATGGCTCTGCAAAGCTATCTTATATAAAGTCTTACATGAAGTCATGCAAAACCAATACTAACTTTACCCCACTTCCCTGCCCTCACACCCCACTCCCCTGCTATGTGCCAGTGAAATGCAGGGCAAGCAATGCCCCTCCCCTCCCCTCTTGCTTTTTTGATATACTGCAGCTTTTCAACTCCATTTTTGCCCCTCCAGTAAACATTCAGGACATCATGGGTTTGTATAACCTTAGCTGTCCTGGGCTGGGCACAAGACTGGAATATGCATTCTGTTAATGCCATCCTTAAGGTGCAGGAACAGAAAGGCAGTGAAGACCTAGTCTTTCAGACTGCTGTCTGAAAGATTTTTCAGATTACATGGTTTTGGTCCAAAGAACCTTACTAAATATCTTGTCCAGAGTGAGATCCTGGAAATGTGGATAGTATATACGTTGCGTCCTCAGCACCAAGTGCTTTGCTTTGCTAATCTATGTGTATAGCAATGATACTTGCTAAAACAGACAGTTTATGCAGTCTGCAATTTACTAGGTTCTGGATTTGCTACACCCTCTAATTTCTACTGTTGTCATCTAGAACAACAGTTTTTGTCTAGTTCTTATAGCCAGCAAAATAAGCATGTGAAATACCTATTGAATTCTTTTTCTTCAGGAGGATAAGATGATTGTGAAACAATAGCTCTGAAAAGTATGGGTTGTCCTGTTCATTTTAGGAAATTGACACTGAAACTGGAAGGTGATAATTTGAATGGCAATATAAAGAATTATTTCCCTGTTATTTTTCAGACATAGAGAAGTAATGTGCTCATCACAAAAATCTAGATTGCTTCTTCTTTGGGTACACAGAACCTGACTTTGTTTATTCCATCCTTTCTAGCAGTCAAAATATCCAGCTTTTTTCCTACCATTTATTAACAGCTTTGCCTCATCAGTAGAGCAAAGAAAAGAGTCTAGCATTCAAAAACACGGTGAAAAGCATCATCGTAGTATATACCCATAGGTCTACTGGAAAAAGAACAAATATCTTAAGTTTTGGCACAGCTTTGATGTAGTTGACTTTGCAACTTTAACACTCTTGCAGTATTTTTTAGTGTAATGTCCTGAAATTTATCTTAAAATCCAGAGATCTGACCTGAAGTAGTCTATTGGTCCTCATCTGAATCACGGCTTTTAGAATCACAACACAGTCCTTTACAACCTGAGCTAACATAAAAAGTGGCAGGAGTAAAAACTCAGAATCAGAGAATCACAGAATGGTTTGGGTTGGAAAGGACCTTTAAAGATCTAGTCCAACCCACCAGGCTCATCTTTCACTATTAGTTTGCTCAAAGCCCCATCCAACCTGACCTTGAACACCTCCAGGGATGAGGCATCCACAACTTCTCTGGGCAACCTGTTCCAGTGCCCCATTACCCTCACTGTAAAAAATTTCTTCCTTATGTCCAATCTAAATCTATCAGTTTAAAACCATTGCCCCTTGTCCTGTCACTACAGATCTTGGTAAAAAGTCCCTCTCCATCTTTCTTATGAGCCCCCTTTATATATTGAAACAGTACAATGGAGACTCCCTGGAGCCTCCTCTTCTCCAGGTTGAACCACCCCAACTCTCTCAGCCTTTCTTCATAGGAGAGGTCCTCCAGCCCTCTAACCATTTTTGTGGCCCTCCTCTGGACCCTCTCTAACAGGTGCATGTCTTTCTTGTACAGGAGACTCCAGAGTTGGATGCAGTACTCCAGGTGACTTCTCACGAAAGCAGAGGGGGAAAATCCCCTCCCTTGACCTGCTGACCACATTTCTTTTGATGCAGCCCAGGATATGACTGGCTTTCTGGGCCTCAAGCAGACATTGCCAACTCACGTCCAATTTTTATCTACTAGTAGACCTAAGTCCTTCTCCACAGGGCTGCTTTCAATTCATTCATTCCTCAGTCTGTACTGATACTGGGGTTTGATGCGACCTGGGTACTGGACCTTGCACTCAGCCTTGTTAAACTTCATGAGGTTCACGTGGCCCTACTCCTCAAGCCTGTGAAGTTTCTCTGAATGGCATTCTTTTCCTTTAGTGAATCAACTGTACCACTTAGCCTGATGTCATCTGCAGATTTGCTGAGGTGTGCTCAATGCCACTGTCTATGTCATCAATAAAGATATTAAATAGTAATTGTCCCAGTACAGATCCCTGAGGGACACCACTTGTTACTGGTTTCCACTTGGACACTGAGCCATTGAATATAACTCTTTTTTGGACATGGCCATCCAGCCAATTTCTTCTCCATCTAACAGCCTATCCATCAAACCCGTATCTTGCTAACTTAGCAGCAAAAATGTGCTGTGGACCATGTCAAAGGCCTTACAGAAGTCTAGGTAGTTGACATCCATAGCTCTTACCTTGTCCACTGATGCAGCCACTCTACCATAGAAGGCTGGTCACTCTTTTTCTAAGCCTGACATTGATGAATGTCAAGACATACAATCTGCAAAGGGTTTCCGTACTTACTTAACAGACAACACGGGAATGCAAGGACTAGAGTGTCTAAGACATTTGCTTTTGTGCTTGTGTTCTCTCCCAATCTCCAGAGCCTTCCCTGCTCAGCACACCTCCATGATCTCCCTGTGCTGCTTTTCGCTCTCCACCTCCAGAATTCTGACTTTACACTCCTAGCCTCCTCTCTTCTTTCTTGTACACCCTTCCTCCTCTCTACCTTCTCCATAATGTTTCAGGAGCAAGAGCAATATTATGGAGAATACAGACAGGCTGTAGATGTAACTACAGCAGGCAAGGGAGGAAAATGCAGAGATACCTAAAGTATAACTACGTAACCCAGGATGAGAAACAGTGCAGGACAGCCCTATGAAAAGGTAAGAATAGCCATATTTACCCTATGCAATACAGATACAGCCAGTCATTTTGAGCTAACATGGAAACCACTAAGATATGGCATGGTGTAGACACTGTTGTTCATGCAGTGCCCTGGAAACAGCTGCACAGGGAATCAATTTGAATGATTTCCTCAAGGAGACTGAAGATGTTTCCAACAGTTTCAATCGTCCATTGGCTCTCTGAGCAGACAAGGCATACCTAGGACATGGGGAATATTCATAAAATGTGCGTGAAAATTTGTTATCAAAACTGTACTGAGAATGTGTGAATTAAGACTATTTAAAGCACTACAAGTTCACCAAAACTGGACAAATTTTCAAGGGCAAGTAAATGGTCCATCCCTAAAACTCAACCAGTTCTCGAGCATAACAAGTCCCTGCTCCAAAGTACAAACTCGTGATCATTGTCATGGCAACAAGTGTAAGACAATGTGTAAAACTTATTATTGAGAATCTGAAACTTAAAATGAACAAAACCAGCCCCAGTCAGACAAGGAAATTCCAAATCAAGCAGGTTAATTTTAGCAAACTTATAAACAATTAAAAAAAAATCTTATAAGGAAAAATATCAAAATGTTCTTGCATATAATGCCTCTAGCATGTCAAAAGATCTTAAGCTATCTGTACTTCCAATTTCTGCAGCACGTGGATAAGTGACAATAATTTCTTTGATGCTGTACAAAACAAATAATTTTCCTTCCATGTTTCAAATCACAGTGCATAATTTAACCTAGTATTATTTGATATTTATTGCATTTTACTTTCTGTAGTAACTTGGGTAAAAATTTGCATCAAAAATTTTGTGGCAGAAAAGAGTAATACAGGTGAAAGCAAGGTGAAATTAGAATGAAAAGAAAAATCTGTCAGTTGAATTAGAATGACATTGTAACCTAAGGGACAACGCAGCAGATAAAAATATGAGAGATAAGAAGGGAAGATAATTTAGGTTGGAGTATTTCACCTTTCTTCTGCACATATCAAAGGATTTTATAAAAACAAAACCAAACAAAAAACCCAAAACACCAACCCCCCCCAAAAGTGGATTAGCTAATAGTACTACTTTTACATCCAGGAATATTTTCAACAATTTGTATCTGTTCAGAGAGGTATTTAAAATAGCAGAGGGTCACATCATACACTCTTAAGTCCTATATTTAATTGCACTCTCCTACTCCCAACCTGTGTATTTATGTGAGTCAAAGATCTCCTCCAGCATATAATTCATTATGTTATAAGTTTCTCTTTTTTTTAAAAAAATGCAAATTACGCAGAGGAATTTGCGTCCAAATCACCCCACTTGAATGTGTTTAAATTAACAGTAACTAAAAAGAACTCATAAAAAACTGTGAAATTAATACTGATATTCAGCTTTTAGTAAGGCACTTGTGTCATTTTATTTTTCTATGCATTGAAGTAGTCATCAGGAGATATAGAATAAATCTTTGGCCATATATTTGTGACTGACTGAAGAGCTTTTTTTTTTGAGAGAGCAGTTACATAGCAATTTTCCCTTGGGATATGCTAACTTGCAAATGTATATAATGTTCTTTTTAAGTAGAGAGGGAAGGGCTGAGGGTTCTTTTGCCAATAACTTCCCCTACAGTTTTGTCTCTGTGAACATACAGAACAATTTAATTATGAAGTAGCATCAGATTATTACAGAATTAATCAATTAATAAATAAAAAGTACTCTATAATATCCATCAAGTCTTGCAGCTTGGAAAATGTAAAGAAGTAAAATTAGCACCCTGAATAATTATAAATAAGTCACATAAACCAAATGAGCTTCTAGTGCCGTTTTAGTAAATGGAGCAATGTCACTCATAAACAGTAGCATGAAAAGCTTCACAGCCAAAGTACGCTGTAGCAAAAATATCTGAACGTATAAGCCTTGAATCATTAAATCAGATTCTAGAGGGTGGGTGCTTCTCTGACAATTAGTTTGAAACCTGAAATAATACGAGATTGCTAACTTGAAGTAAGATTTCATACTTGCCCTTTAGTGTCTGTACAGACAGGTGTTACCTTGAATACAGTGAAGCTCAGTTGATCTGCATCGTATAAACATGTTTCACGCTTAAGCAAATGAGCAATCTTCACCAAAAGTGACCAAAAGTATGAGTAACAGACATACGTCATGCAGAAGACCATTGCAAGGAAAAAAACCCTAGATTTTGTGTCAAAGATCAATTAGGGTTTGGGTTTTTTTTTTTTTCAAAATTAGTCACTAAATAATCACTTTTGAAGGCATGAATCAATTCTTAATTCTAGATTATATCTAAACCAGAAATATTCTGTTTGAAGTGCAAAACTGGCTATAATTAAAGCACGTGTTTTAACATTTACATGTAGAAGGTAATCATCATCGGCTTTGACATCATATGGCAATGATATTGTCAGTTAATTAGTATTTCAGCTGAGAATTTTCAGTTAATACTCTAGTATGTATTTGAAGGTTTTCAATTCAGAAAACATGACAATATCCAGTGTTGGCTCTCTATCAAGACAAAGATAGAAATGCGCATTTTGAAAATAAGCTTGAGCAAAATGAGGCCTTAACAACATTATATGCATAATCTAATATTAGCTGTGAGGAGATGAGAAACAAAGGTATACATCTGTCCCTTAAGCAGTACTTGTCAAGTGGATCTAATGGATCTATAGTGACAGAAAAAACTGACAGAAACCTTTTTCAAAGACTATTTGAAAATCTCACCAGTGACAAGTGAAATGTATAAATTTAAGAAAACTAGCAGTGAAACTAATCTTACACACTTTTTTTCATATCAATGCTATTAACAGAACTAATACTATAGCTAAACTAAAACATATTCTCATGGGCTTTAGGAAATAAATGGTCGCTTACTGTCTGTAGCTTGAGAGAGCAAGTAAAACCCTTTCATTTAGCTGTTTCTAAAGCCTACTAAGTAAGTAATTTTGCAAAAGATGCTGCAGAGATAGTGTTGAAAAATCAGTGTAGTGTGTTGGGAATGGCTCCAGGTTGATTTTTATGGAACCTAAGGGTGAAATGCTGGTCCCACTGACATCAGCAGCAAATTGTGTATTTAATTCTAAAGGACATTCAGCTTTACTTGAAGATGTCTTCCTCCATAGCACAGCTATAATACAAGCAGTAAAAATGTACATTTCATACCCGTCTGTATCAAACATGAGACCTCAAAACAGTGCAGATAGAATCGTACTTTAGAGGAAAAGATAACTGTTTCTCCTTGATTTCTGGTGAACTTGTCAATTAAGGTTAATTCTAATGGCTCTTTGTACTGCGTTCAAGTTGTGGGCAAAGTTCTCACACAGTAAATTAAACTTCTGATTTCTTCAACTGCTCTCCAGATAATAAAGTATTTTTATTGCTACAGAAAATTCAGACAGCAACTCAGAGCTGAAAGACTCATTCATTATACAGTAATAAACCCCATGAGATTATTCTTTAAGAAGTTCTAATATCCAGACTTTTAGAAATCTAGGAAACAGCACACCAGCTGCAGGTTTGACACTTGTTGGTGCATGGCATTTCAGTTATAGATTAGGTCCAAGAGCCCTAAAAACACTCTATTATATTTCAAATCTAAAAATTATAAAATTTACCTCAAAGTGGCATTTGAAATGTTCTGCTAAAATGTATTACAGTACTATGGCCTTTTACTGAATTATGGAACTAATGTATTCCACACGTTCCCGGTATTCTCTTTTACAAATAGGGGAAAAAAAAAGACATCATGCTTTCAGGGTTTTGAGGTAGAGTTAATTTCTGAAGAATTTGCCAAGATGTTCTGCAGATTTTTGCTGGTGCTGCACTTTAGCAGCAGAAACAAAAAAAAAAAAAAGATTTTTCAACAGTTTAGTGGAAAATCAATTACAAATTATGTGAGGCACCTCCAAAATTTTCCACAGAAATGGGAACACATCCATTCATTTTCTGTAAAACAAAATGGCAAAGCTCCCTGCAAATTTCTTCCAATTTTTCACCTCGATTTTTAACTAGACTCAATGATATTCTTGTTTCATTTGGGCTTAAGACATCTTTTTACAAGACAGTTTTGTTTGTTTTTCATGTGATGTTTTCCCGTTTCACTTAGGTGGTAATTTTACTTAAGTAATGCCCATGAAATCTATTAACTCCAGTTTTTCTGAAATGGGGTTAACCTTTGCAGTGAATACCACACAGAGATTTTGGATATCTGGACAACACAGCTTGTTTGAATATTCATTCCAAAAGGAAAAAAAAAATTAGACTTCATGCAGTTTTTATTGTTTTTTTAATCACAGCATGGTGGAGGCCAGTAAGTTTGAAAGAGGCAGATGAGAACTTTGCATTTCAAAATGCCAGAGAAATAGAAAAATATCTAGAAACATGGAATACATTTATGTGCCTTGTCTATCTGAAGAAATTACGTTCATTCAGGTAATCTATATATCCTATTAACATTCATAACCCTTTTCCAAATAAATAAAAACCTATTGTAATTCTAATTGGAGTCCATCAAAAAATAATCTGCAAATGCAAATCAATACCTTATACACATAGCCCTGGTGTTGAAGAAATTGAAGTCTCTGGCTCTGTCAGCCTAGAACCAACTCTGCTTGGGTCAATTTTAGAGCAGAAAAAGTTCCACTTGAGAAGGAATCACAACACCCCGTCACAAGATACGTGGATGTAACTAGATGTATTCATAGTATGAATTCAAACTAGATATATTCGTCGTATGGTGGCATTCTAGAGATACCTCCATAAGGGATACAGCAACTGTATCTTTGGTTTGATGAGCGTGCCACTATTGCTAGTATGCTTACCATTAGTTTTTTTTGGGAAGACAGAGTAGTCCAAAATTAAAATAAAAAGAAAAGAGGGAAGCTATCTGAAGATAGGAAAGGACAACTTATCTTGGAATCAAGTTTCAGAGAAATGAGAGGATAACTCAACCGATTACTTCCTGCTTAAAATTACATTTCTATTTTGATCATTGAACAACAACAAAAAATTTTAAAAAAGTGATTATTAGAACCCCTGCTCGTTTCACAGAGAAATATAAGAGAGCATTTAAAATACAAAACATGAACAAATTAGAGCACTTTCTCCCTCGCTCTCTATCACAGTTTCACGCTTTTTATGTCATAGACATGAAACGAACAAAAATCCACACAGTCCATATGCCAAATGACTTCATATTTTGAAAATGAAACATTTGTATTGACAGATTATTAGCTTCCAGCGTCACCAAAAGGAAGGAATTGCCCCAGTGTTTTACAAAAATGATTATTTCAAAAGCAATTCTCCAAATCATAGGAAAATAAGGCTGCATACCAGGCCATGAGCACAGCATAATCTTCACGGGTGGTAGCCTGTTCCTACAGTTCCAAGTCTTCAGCGACTGAAGAGAATATGAATTGTCACATCCAGCCCATTCGCTCTGCCAGCAAAAGTTAACAGGATCCTCTGACTGAGGTTTAATTTACTGCATCCATTCCTTTTCTAGTGTAAACACTGAGCTTTTCATTACCATCTTCAAAGGTCGTTGTTGTCTGAATACTCACACTTTGGACCACTTACTTTCAGTAATACTCCTCCAACATATGTATCTTAATTTTGTTCTGAAGAGAACAAAAGTCATGGATCTGCCTTTCTTCAGAAAAGAAAAGGAAAGAAAAGGTTCTTCCTAACTCCAGACAGAATGAAAACAAGCTTTCTGCCCAGATGTCTCAAAAGGATGCTATGCCTAAAAGTCCCTTCTCCAGATCATCTTTCATACTCCACCTTTTCTGTTCTTCCGTGTTGCTAAATCCTTGATTGAGGCCCTCATCAACTCTTATGTGGATCCACTTTATCCAAATATGGCCTGCTAAAAATTTATCTAATCCAAATTACTTGCTATTTTTGTCTATGTATTGTTAAGGTACACAGACAACCACGTTCAGAGGCAGATTCATCCCAGACTAGAATGGAAGTCCCAGGTGGCAAAGTCAGATGCAGAGCCTGGATGTGAAGATCTGGAACAAAGCCCAACCCAAAGGTTATGCCTGGCTTCTGGGACTGAGTAAACAGATTAGCATGATTCATACTGATTAGAAAGATGGTGAAAGGGATTAACAGGGAAAAGATTAAGAGTCTTCATTTATCCATACCAGATTCGAGGTAACATCTCTAAATTGGCAGAAAGATCTTAAAGAGACAGTAATTAAAGTCAGTAAAGTGAAGCACGTTTTAAAATATCTAGCTGGAGTGTGACCTTAATGCTCTGACACTATTTTTCAAATTCAGTATTTATTTTCATATTAAAGGTATTTGGGGATATTATAATAATAATATAATAATCACCATCCAAAGCACAACTACTACAAATCGCCTCTTTCTTCCAGTTCCTTTCTATTGATGTTCAATGCACAGCCAGTTTTGAGGCCTGGAAAATAAGTTCATGTGGCTTTCAGGAAAAAATGTTTTGGTTCTCTGCTAGGCAACAATATATATAGTTTCTTTTAATGTTTTTATTTAATCACTGTAACTGGCATGTCTCCTGTGTCCTACCACTGAAAAACTGTGTCATTAATCTGGAAAAGGTCAACCACAAAGTAAAATTTTAAATTGAGTTAAACACAGTTCAGTTACATTATTCTGTAAAAACTGAGACACATTCAGCACACTGAAGATCCGTCTAACCTTTCTTTTATCTTTCCTCTTTACAAAATCCTCAAGGATTGGTGTGTCTCAGAGTGTCTGTGTTACAGTTTCTGAGTTTAGTGCACCTCTAATTCATTGTGTCTGTTTCAGTGGTCTTATTTAAGTCTTAGAACCTTGAAATAACACTTTTTTTTTATAAGGAGCCCTTTATTTTCCCTCCATCCAGGAGGAGATTGAGGCTGTGGGTCTTTGAGATGATCTCCGCAAGTCTGACTTCAGGGGGGAGCTTCTATCCGTGTTCTCACTGGGACAATGTCAGGACTAGAAAGTGCGGAGTCATCTGTAACAGTGCTAGTTATCATCTACATAGAACAATAAAAGCTTCAGAGAAGACAATTCATAAAACAATGAAGAACTCTTCAGATCTAGTTTATCAGGCAAGCAATCACCTTCTACATGAGGAACCCATATAGAAGTACTTCAGAACTTTTCACCTGTGTCTTTGCCCAGTGCAAACCCTTGTCTTATTCTGGAATATACAATGTCAACTTTTCATCCATGAGGGTAGGTACAGACAGTTTTAAGATCATGATCTGCCAGACTTCTTTAATCAAATCAGTATGGGTTATTTCTCAGAGAAAAAGGGCTATGAGTCATCCTTGGCAACTAAGGTTAATCACCCTGACAGCCTCCCTGAGTCCATGAACTTTCCCCTTTCCCCAGTAACCTTAGTACCAGCAGAAAATGTTCCTTTACCACCTTTTTTACGCAGGAAGATAGTTCCTGGAAATCTCTTAGAGATATTTGATACGCTTTACAGCATTAATATGATACTCTGTACCTGCCATGCTTCCAAAGTGTTCTAAAGTATGATTTTTGGTTTCGTTCTTCAATATGCCAAGCTCCATGAACTAAAGATAATGTCATATTCTAGAATATTTTCATTACTGGAAGAATTTAGGAAAAAATATTAATATACTAAATTACAGTAGTTTTAATAATTTATTTTAATATATACTTGCTTTTTTTCCCCCCAGCAAAATATGCATCAGCTTTAATCTGGAGAGTTTAGAATGCTGTAGAAGGTATTAATTCCTTATTGTTTGTAGACTCTGTCTGATTTTATCCCTAGAAAAGCAGATGGGAAGGCTGAAGGCTTCAGATCCATCCCCTCTGTTATGCAGAGCATGCCCGTTGAAATCAAGAGAGTTTTGTGTGAGGACTGTTACTAATTTATTTCTAGAACTCAAGAATACACTTCTTTCATTTTCAAGTGGAATGCATGATAGAGATGATATTTGACCATTCTGCATCAGGCTAACGCTGTTTCAGCTTCTTAAAGTGGGAGAAGAGCTAGTCTTCCATTTACATGGCACTGATGATTATTGCTCAGTTATCCAGTTTATAAAATAGTATTTGCAGTCAGCCTTAAAAGAGACAGATTCTAGCACATGCCCAAATTATACACTCGGCCCAATGCCCATCAGCGCAAATGATATCCTATCAATATTTGCATGAAAGAGAAACCAAGTCTAAAGGTATTCTTCTGGCAAAACAAATAGGCAGACACGCTTCCAAGTATTGTTTTTCCACTACTTACAGTTTCTTTTAAGTCTTCCATTGGTTAGTTGTCAGGCCCAAGCTGAAGACAGTCAGGTATCAAAATCAGAAGTGGTTCCCAAGCTAGATCTGTCTCCTGTTCCTACTGCCTCTTCTCCCAGGTACTATACTATTGACACCAGGTTCACCAAGCAGCTCCTTTCTCTTCCTCTGTTCCTGTCTTCTCAGTTTTGTTAGCTGAAGGCCACTGTTTCCTCCATGTGAGTAAAGGCCCAATCCTCACGCTCATATCCCCGTCTCTTCTGGCATCACTCAATATTGTTTTGACAGCAACCATGCTAAAAATTGATTCATAAATTTCATTTTGTGAATCATTCAGCTGTTTATATCCTGTATAACCAAAAAAGGAATGATGGGGAGAGGAAGAATACTAGTTGAATCCTTTAATAAGGCTTAAAATCATCACAGTCCCAAAGCAAACACTGTTTGTCTTTAATCAGCTTCCAAGAAGCATTATAGAACACTTCTAACTATTAAGCACACTTCTATTCCTAGATACAAGAACTGTTATCCTGACATAGTCTGATACAATGTGAAATAAGCCTTCTCCAGAAAATATTTAATAAATCTATATAAGTAGAATAGCAGATAATGTACTACCCCAGTAAATCCATGAAAAGCAGGATTTAGTCATTACATTTCATTGCTTCTTGACTTCCCAAATACATTATCCAAACAACATAGCCTACTGCACATGAGAAAAAATAATCACATCCTAAAACTGAGATGGAAAAATATGTAGGGGTATTTTTCCAATAAGAATTTAATTTGATTTTTATTAATTTGCAAAAATAAATTAGCTCCATCACCACTGAGATGAACAGGTTTCAGTTCTCATTGAAAATCCTGAAACATCTATGTGGATAAAGGAAGGTTATAATTGCCAGTATAGTATTAAAATATTGCCTATATGACTTTATTCAAGAAAGAGAGACGTTTCTTATACGTAAAAATAGCTCACATATAAGCTACATATTGAAAAAAATCTGGGTCTGGATAGATATACTCTCTAAGGCAACTTTTGTTTACTTTACTCATCCCAAAGCAAGAAAAGTGGTTAAAAGTTCCAGTATTCTACATAATGACACTTGTATAAATCAGGCTGGATTTGCCCCTGTAGTTAAAATGAAATAACTCCCAGAAGGTCAAAGAAAAATAATTTACTATAGAACATCAATCAATAGTGAAAAATCTCCTTCATTTCCAAAGTCTACCTTAGAAGGTATGGATATTAGTTGGTTTCTCCTCATAAAGCTAGATATTTCTTTTAAATTCAGTAAGAACTGTGAATTTCCTAAAAATACTTATATAACGTACAAGAAAGAGTTGAGGAAAAAGTAAAATCCCTGTGAGCTGAAACTTAATAGATTGCAGTTGGTTGCTCCAAACTTTTTGTGGTTAAAAGCGTTTTAAAAGCACAGTGTTATTACACTATGAGTAAGTCAGGTTTTCTTTCTTTTTTTGTTTTTCCTCTCCAGTGTAATTTTTTACCAGGAATTGTCACCTTGTGCAAATCTTACATTAACCCAAATGCCAGATGTTAATTTCCCTAAACTGGTTTTGTGTGACTGCCTTTCCTGATTTATCATGGAAGCTGTAAGCCCAGTTTCAGGGTTACTGAGCACCCAAAGATCCAGTTAAATCAGCGATGACTTTGGATACTGGGCGGCCTTTAAAAACGAGTTATAAGGCAATGCTGCTGACATAGAGAAAGTAGCCCTGGAAGCTCCTAGCACAGAGAACACCCATTGACTCATCTGGTATTTCCATACATGAAAGCTTGGAAAACTGCTTTCTGTTCTCAGATCTTCAGAGGCTCTGGGACTTCATTCAGTCTTATTATGGATTTTCTTCGTTTCCCTCTCACAAATACACTACCACATTTTAAAGTAAATTAAAACTAAACTCTGCGTTCGTGTGCACTTCTGTGTGGTTGTATGTATACATACACACATTCTTCTGTATTGTATTTTGAGGTAGCAAACATAAACTCCTTTTACTACTTAGGTTCCAGCCCAAAAGAATGGAAACAAGATGCACGTATATATTTTAATACCTTTGACAATAATAAAGACATGATCTGTCTCCTGGAGAAGCAGCAAGACAACCACCTTACTACTATTCACCTTCCACAGTATCTCCACTGTCATTTTGGTGAGGTCTTCCAACTTAGAGAATCTGGGCAAATGTCCCCTTTACTGGGATGTCACCTTATTTTTGGCAAATTCACAGTCTTGAGAACTTTTTCTGTTCTCAGCAAAACCATATGGATGAAACACTTAAGTTTAATGTAGCTTGGATCAATGTTGCTAGGAAGGTATTTTCTCAGTCTGGGATTGCTGGAGCCCCATACACACTTCTGTTAGCCACCAAAAAGGAAGAAAGGTGGAAGAAATAGGTCTGGTAACATGTGGCTTACTATGACAGCTTTATATGCGTTTGGAATCCCTCCATATTAAATAAAACAACTTTGCATAGTCAGAAAAATAAAAGGAAGCAGTAAAAGGCGTAAGCACACGGACCTCAGAATAGGTGAGAAAAACTGGTGTCCAATAAGATGACAAAAAAATTAACATTTAATCTGTCAAATGCCTACTATCATATTTCACAACTCTGACTTTCAAGAGCAAAAAGGCATTGTTTCTCCACCTTATTACAGATGTTCTGCATTGTGAAAGCTATATCAAACAACAAAGAAAGAGGATTTTTATACTGGTTTGTTTTAATGGAGAAAAAAACTTGACAGCTGCAAAAATGAAGCTTTCTTAAGTGCTCCTTAATTAAATTAGAGACTATTGAGCTGAGACCCAAATCTGTGTAAAAGGTATTTCTCTTGCAAATACAGCCCTTACGCAGTGTTCTGAGCAATCCCTTTCAGCCAGTGCCTGGCACAGGGGTAAGGTCTTCCAGATCTTTTGAGAACAGGCCTGAAAATCACAGCCCCTAAAATCTCGTCACAATCTGCTTTGAAATGCTGATTTACACCTTTACGAAAAGATATGGAACCAAGTCATTTGCCAAAAATATTTGCCTTTCCAAAAATAAGTCAACCTCGACATTCTGGATATAGAACAAAAGCTTTCGAGTTACAAAAGTTACTTCAGCAAAGTTCTTAGTCAGACAGAGAGCAGATTAGCTGTTCAAGATTTTTTCTGATCTCTGCCTCTTTTATTCTTTTTTTACTCTCTTACTTCCTTTTATCCAGCTTCTTTCTGTGGCTATATGCATGTTGTGTGAATGAACGCTTTATGAATGTGAATGTTACAGTTCATTCAGTGGTAAAGTAGAATTACAGCGTTTCCTGTCCGCTCTCCTCTCATTCTTATCTCAACTGTTTATGGTGCTGCACTGTTAACAGATCATTGAAACAAACAAAAAAAGGCCACCCGTATAGCTATATCAGCACAAGGGAGGGTGAAGTTCCATACTTTTTAAGTTCAACTCATATGCAAGTTGGTACGGAAAAAGATAGTAAAAAAAGTAGCAAAAAAGGGTCCACCTGCAGTCAGATCAGTTCACTGAGCTGACTTACTGAACGAAAGGTCTTTCCCGAATGCCTGTAAAGGGGAGGTGGCAGGACAGGAAAATACAGTCAGAAGGCTGGGAAGGGAGAGATTGCTGTTTCATTGACAGCCCCCACTCATGTCACATTGAAGTGACCATAAAATCACTCCTTGAGAGGAAAACAGCGTATGGCATAGCTGTGGGGTGAAGCTTCGTTTTGGAACTTCCTGTTCTCTGCTTGTATAGGGACACGAGTAGTACCCATGGACTCTTCAGCATCTTCTCTTTCTTCTCCAATTGTTCTCCCCTGTTCCCCTCACTCATTTTCTCCCACAGATGTCTCCACTCCTTTGGCTCTCATGAAACTAGGTTCTATCCATACAGGAGAAGATCCAGCATCTTCCTCCTCAAGGAAGAAGCGTACGGGTTTGGTACATATTTTGTTCTTCAGGCAGTCAATCCTACGCAGGATTGGTGTGGCAAGAATAATATTTTATTTTTTTTCCCCCAAATTAAAAAAATCTCATAGTTTTGCTGGCGGAAGAGCATTCTGCTGGAAGTGATTTGACTTCCACCAACAGACTTCAGGTCTGTGACCTGAACAGTCATCAGGAGGCAGGACTTCAACACAGGATTTATGTCAACATTCACAAGTAAATATGGACTCATTTTGCTATGTGATGTAATGTTACTCAGAGAACTAAGGCCTATGGTTTTAATACGAAGACATATTAGACAGTACTTATAGGTAGAGATAGGCAGACTTTTGTCAATGTGAAAGCAGCCTGTAGCATTAAAATGTTCAAATGCAGAACAGAGCAACTATGGAATCAGCAAAGGAAAATCGAATTAAAAGACAAGAAAATAATTTCTAGCTTAAGAAAACACCCCTTTTTTTCATTAAAACCAGGTCTTTTCATATGAATAAAAAACAAAGGAGAAAAAGTACAAACAACATTTGTTCACCTTTAACATTCAGAAGGACAGTCTACAAGTTGGATGTGGTATTAATATAAGAGGTATCATTCTAATTAATATGGAACATTGAACTTTTATTAGAAAATAAGAGCAATGAGTGCAGAACGGTGACTTTCTGTTTAAAATATTTGGAAGACAGGCTCACACTATGACCTGCTTCCAGTTTCCAGTGGTATTAGGGATGCAGCCAGTATAAATCCAGTTGTCACAAAAGAACAAGTTATAGTATATATTAAACCACAAAAAAATACTTTCAAATAACATTAAGGGTATGACTTAAGCCCACAAAAGCTAGGAAATTCAGAGTTAGGGCTGCAACCCTGTCCTCAACTCACCCCATTTTGTTTAGGTATTATAGCAGATATGAAGAAAGCTACACAAAACATGATGGTTTTAGTTTACAACGGTTAGCACAAAATATGTCGTTCATCTGTGCTTTGTAGGGTTTGCCAGTTAAGCTAGAGCTGACAAAGCCTTCCATGGAATGGAAGATTATATGACGAATAAACCACATCACTGCATTAAATGTTAATAATAGAATGCATGCTGCCCTTTACCTAATTAACTTTGTGATCCATGTTGCTGGACTTCAGATAGTTAGTTTCTTTTGGAGACATTTGCTGAGAGTCATATGATTTGTAAGCTAACCTGTGTCACGTGTACGGGTCTGGACTGTGTGAGCATGTGATCACAGTGACTGATATATGAATATGATGAAGATAGCAGTGAAAACACAAATGCAGTGAAGTGGGTTGATAACTAGCAATGAATAATTAATGGAGCGTACGTGATCATTTGACGAAAGTGATGAGATTCAATGAAAAGGGCACTTAAGAAGTAATAACAGGTTAAAAGATGAGCTCAAGAAGCAACTAAAAGCAGAAAATTAGCTACAGAAGTAAGTTGACAGATATTTTTCTCTGATACCCAAGAAGAGTACGACTTGCATCAGTTTGAGCTGAAGTTGTGAGGAAAGAGAAACAGAATGGAAATTCTCCATACCTCATTAGTTTGTTTATGAGATGTATTACATTCTGAGGTGTATTTACAGAAACCAACATACGTTTTTGCTGACATAAGGGCATCTACACAAGGGTTTTCATAAGTACTGCTAAGTCATGTGACTTGTAATTTTTCCACACTCCCAATAATGCAAGAAAAAAAGTTTGCACAGGGCCTTGCCTTCGTGTTCCACATTATTTTTAAGGAAGTAAATAATAGCTGGCTTAGGTCCACTAGATACCCTGGTGCTGTCAGTCCCTCCACTGGATTTCATAGGAGCACATTAGTGACTTCATCATAGCAGAATCATGTGGTGACTGGTCCCCAAAGTCCATTCAGGTATTGATTCACGCTTTCCAAAAATCCGCACCAAGAGTTACTTAAAGGTTTCCCAAACATTTATGACAGCTTGAATGGGTCTTGAATTTGCAATGGATTTCACAACTTGCAGAGTTTTAAGTAAGTCTGTGTTTCTTGATGTGAGCTTGATTGCTCTTCATAAAATACAGTAACCTGTGATTGTGTGCTTCTTTGCAATAGCTACGCATGAGGATCTGAATAATAGCTCCATACTCCTTGGGGTGAAATTTGTATTTTAATTTCAAGAGGTAGCAAAGAGATATAAGAAAACTAACTGATATACATGGGATTCACTTTTTTAAATCCCCCAGTGCTACTCTGAAATTGTGGTGATTACTATAATCTCAAAGTACAATTCTAAGATTGATTTCCTGACTCCTTAAAAAAAACTGAATTTTTGTAAACATACTGCTGTCTGTTTCTAAAAATAACATAAATGTACTGACAGCTTCATTTTAGCTGTCCTGTCATCCACGCTTAGAGTGAAGATGACGAAAGTACAAAGTTGTCATCATTCTCCCATTAATGTTTAGAGATAAAGAATGGAACCTGCTCTTCCTGTGAAGTCCAATCTCATGCAGGTTTCAGAGCTAGAATGAAGAGCTGCCAAAGAAAAGTCTTTTCCTTTTCATTCAAGTCTATACCTTAAAAGCATCAGATCAAAAGCAAAAATTAGCTGAAACAGGCAGGATTTATACAGTTCCCCTCCAAAGAATAAATTGCCCCATATTTGCTGGAAATCCAGCCTGTTTCACCAAAAGGATTGCAGTCTTTGTCAAATTCCATGTAAGACTTGGGGTTCATTTAGCAAAAGTTTCATACTACTGAGCACATACCACAAGACAGATACTTTTTAACAGCAATCTACATTACAGGCATATAGACAACCAAGTTACCCCGCATCAGTCGAAATTCTGTGACACGTTTGTCGTCTTAGCCGCCTTCACATGTGAGGCAATACAACTTTTTTCCTTGAGTCTCAAGCTAGGTTTTATTAATATATGACTGACTGGCTGAGACGATAGACAATTTCAGCTACCCAGACTGAACAAAGCTTCTATAATTCAACCATGTGCCCGAACATTCATGTTGGGTGACCTTGTATTTGCTTTGAGCATAAAACATCCTCCCGTGCTGTAACTGTTGCTCTGCTGATGCATAATTTCTTGTTAAGCTAATGTTACTTTGTTGTGAGTCCTCAGTCCAACCATGCTGAACCCAATTTGTATAAGGCAGTGTTTTGAGAAAATTGCAATCACAAACATTTTTGAAAACCAGACCTCAGCTTAATTCCCTCTGGAGACATTTTCGCATTCAGTAAACTTAATTTAAATTAACTACATTCAATCTGCCACTTACCTTCTGAATACGAAAATATTTTATCTTCAATCAGTAACTCACGAGAAGTAAATGAACAGGAAATGAACTTACAGTAGCATATTCTGAAACATTAAAAAGCATAGTCATTTAACTCGGGACAATGTTCACACCTGACACCTGAAACTGTTAAGTTCAGAATTCATTACAAGCCCTAAGTACAACCAGTGTTCCTTGAAAGGGTTGCAAATATTCTGAACAAGCCATGACCCAGTTTTCAGCACAGTTGTGCCAAACTATTTTTGTGTTTAAAAAAAATAACAAAAATGCACATTTTTGCGTTGTTTCAACACAAAATTGAAGGGGTAGAAGGGGAAGAACTGTGGGCTGAAATGAGTTTCACTTTACAGTTTTGGAACAACCAAAACTCAAAGTAAAATGAACATGTTGAGTGGATAGAACCACAGTAACCAAAACTAAAGAAAAGGTTGGAATGGAATGTTATTACAGCTTTTATATTTGTCAGGGTACCTAGGTACTATCTGGCTCCTATCACAGTGGTATTTGAATAATGCATTTTCTAGCAATTTTTACATGTGATTCTCACCGGTGAGGCCATTACTAGAATAGTGTTTGTAATTCTGATGCCCACACTTAAAAAAAGATATTAAAACATCATGTAGGGTTCAGGAAAGCAAAACAAGAATGAATCATGGTGTGGAAAATTAGTATGACAGAACAGAAAAGCTCAGTGTAGTTAATTTATCCAAGAGAAGCTAACTAGGTGACCTGATAATAGTTTATTGGTGATCACATAAGAAGACTTTTGATAGTGTTTTTGTTGATTTTTAAATTAAAAAAGATAAATATCAAGAACTAATGGCTAGAAATTGAAGCTTGACAACTTGAGAATAAAAATAAGGGGTATCTTTTGAATTATCAATATAACAACAAATAACTTACATGTGTTATGGTGAAATTATTCACCACTTTAAGTCATTGAATAAAAAAGACATGTCTTAAATAATTTTTCCTAAATACATCAAATGGGGTTTAAGTCTAAGGTTATTAAGATCTAGAATGAGATTGTGATAACCTCAGTCACAATGCAGCGAAAAACAGAATGGAAATATTCCCATAAATGTCAGTACATGAGACCAACAGATGACAATGCAAATTGAAATCTTCTGTTTCTCTGAAATTTCTAATGATTTTTTTTTCATTCTGGTCTAAATTCCATCAAAGTTAATACAATTTTTCCTGCTGACTTGAAAAGACCTACAGTAAAATAAATTTGAGGACTTCTGAAAATCTTACCCTTACTGTCACAAAAGCTGACATTTGACAAGGAGTTGTCTGTTTTTCTCCTTTACATTCTTTTAATAATAAGTTCCTTCAGCAACAAAAATGCTAACAATACTTCTCCCATAAAGTACTTTTTCTTTGCGAACAGAGCAACAATGCATCCAGCCAGACTAGAAGTCCTAGAAAATAGTCTTTAAAGCCATATTTCTTGCAGCACTATTCCTTTCTTCCAGAAGTATTCCAGATCATATTGTTTACTGACTGCCACAAACAGAAGTGGAGGGAGAAATTCCTGTTTTATCCATCAGTGAAATGCAACCATCCTCGAGTGCAGCACAACAAAATTTCCCAGTGGTTTGCTCATCCAAAATTACAGAGAATTTGAGGCAGTTAGCTGAATTAGCAAAAGCAATCTTCTTGCAAGAATATGCAAGTCATTTCCAACTAGATTTTGATTTTACCGAAAAACCATCAAGAATTTTACTCTTGCTTTCCCAAAATGCAGCAGTAGTAACTCGAAAACAAACTCTCAGCTACTATAAAAGGAGTACTCTGCATCATCAGTAGTTGAGGATATAAAATCAAGCTGAAGCTAGGAAGGACATAAAAGCTCTTTTAGAAGAGGGCTGTTAGTGACCCATTTTTAGACTCAGCTCCTCAGGATTAACATGGCTTTCCCTATGTATCTTGCAATGAGACTAAGCTACCAGAGGTTGACATGGGACAATGATTCAAGTTACGCCATCAAATGAACAAAAGTTCTTCTCAAATTAATGGGAGTTCTGCTCAGTTGAAGGACACAGAATTTGGCCCAGTAATAGAAGGCCCCACTCTATAAAGTCATTCATTTTTAGCCCTAAGCATTCCTCTTCCTCAGTGGAGTGTGCCAAGAAAACTAAAAAACTGAGCAGCACAGAAGTGGTATTAGACTTTAATAATGCTTTGCACTGACACAGGGAGGAATCTCAGAGCTATTTAGAAACAATGGCATGAGCTGCAATTGCAGCCAGGGAATTCACAGTATATGAAACTTACAGATGTGCTTTTCACTGGGACCACCCCCTGTCCTCATATGCTGAAGTTGTTCACATGCCTCATGTTCCTTTGCATAGTGCTTAACCTAACCACTTAAATCTCACCAAAGTTACTCTTAGTTGCATGCCAAAGGTTATACGTGCCCTGCTGGAAAGTTAGCTGTTGATTTCTTACATATTACTCAACTGCAGTTAATATATTTCTACTTTTTATATTTATTATATTTAAAACATAATTTAATTGAACTGTATGTTAACATTACGGCTTTGGCCTCAGTCCAAGAAATACTTAAAATTTGTCTAATTTTTATTATATAGGTAGACCTCTGATTCAGTTTGTCCAGAAAGCATAACACCAAACAAAGCATGACAATATTACTGAACACAGTTAGATGGCAGATTTAGTTTGAAAACAAACAAAAATACTTATAAAGCTTTTAGAAACTGTTATTTACATTTTGCAAGAATTATTTTTTTTTCTAAAGTTTTGGGGTTTTGGAAAAATATTTTCTACTTGTTTAAATCTTTTCAAGTTATTTGCATGTAGCAGTACAACAGCACACTTGACTGATTGATTTATATGTTCTTACTAGTTTGGGCTTTTTTTTCCTCCTCTTGGAGTGTGGCAAGAGGTTACTGATTTAATTCTTCTAGGCATATCTGGCTTTGTTTTTTTACATAGGCATGTTCAACCTTTAAATTCAGGAAATATACTGGTCTTGAATAGGAACAGTGTAAATTCCCACCTGAAATCTCCATCTCATGGAGAGTGTAGTATGGATGATGATCCTTTAGGGATGAACTTACTGGCAATTCTCACTTTTGAGTGCTTGACTTTGAATAAATGTCTATCTTTTTAAAACAGCAAATTATGGAATTGGCAACATCCATCAAGTCGCATTATTTTGATACCCACATGAATCATGAGTAGGGCTGATACATCTTGCTGCATGGCACAGACCACTATCCTTTAGAAGAGAAAGGGAGCTGGTAGCTGACTGTTACTGAGTGTTCTTGCCTTCAGCCCCATATTTTGCCAGCTGCACCATGAATTTGTCACCCAGTTCCAGTCTCTGACCAAATCTCCTTGCCTAACCAGTCGCTAAGTTTACCGGGTTAGATGGGTAGGCTTTTTTCTTGGCTTCATCTCATATAACAATGTGCATGTTATCATGTGACTACTCATCTGCAAAGGATTATTTTTTTATTTACTCAGTAAAACAAGGTAAGCAGTTCTAGAGCATGATTAATCCTTCTAAAGACAGACTATTGAAATAGGTCCCAATCTAGAAGTGCCAATAACATTTCATTGATGATTAAAGGGAGCCTAGGAGGTCAGCTTAGTTTCTGATGTTTACATTACAGACAACTAAAGTTAAGTAAAATGAATTCTGTCCTTCATGGCCAAATTATATGTACAAATCAGGTGGTCTGTAATTCAGAGAAAGAAGTACAGCCATACGACAAAATCCCCATGACTATCCCTAGTAATATTCATGTAGCAGATAAGGTTCGCTAGTGGCATATTCAAGAGTTGTTGATGTTTACCAGCCACGTCTCACCAACTAATCTCTATACTAAGGGACTGTTGACTGAATTCAAAGATTATATATAGTCAATAGAAAGGTGAGGAGAACATGACTGCTCGTAATTATTCATTTAAGATAATTTCAGCTGCTGACTGTATGAGCTAGCATTCCTTGTCCTTGCCATAGGCAAGTAGTCTTACTCCCACTCCTGTGCTAGCATCTGCATGGCCACAGTGTCAGCAAACTAATTTAGTCAAAAAGTTAGTAGTCTTTATCAGAATGAGTTCTCTAAAAGTCAAGAAGCAGGAATATGCCACCATTGTCTGGGGATAGGTGAGGTCACCAGTTTTGTCAGAAGCACCTACTTAGACCATCTTCAAGTGATTGTGAAAGCATAACCTTAGCTACATGCAGAGAGCTAATTCTCATTATCTTCTGCATTGCCACAGCATGTAACCACTCATTCTCAGATTCCTGCTAAACTATGATGTAAAACTCAATGCTGAGTGTCATCCGTTAGTGTCTGAGAAGTCATCTGACAAATGGGGAAGGACCAAAAAGAGCACTGAAGAGGTAAAAATCTTGGTGTTCAAGAGTAAACAGAATCACATCAGAGGAAAGCTTTATTTTTAAGTGGGAAGAAGTAAAGTGAAGAAAAACTGCTGCCAGAACAACTCATAATATCCTGAAATTTTTGCTCAAAACAGGAAGAAAACAGACATCCAACTAAAGATCACCTTTTGAAAAATTTTATGCCCCTGCTCCAAAACACAAGGTTTCAAATCTTCTCACTAGAATAGCTGCAATTTTTTTTTTCTTGGTTTCTTAGAAATAACTGGACTATACAGAGTAAAATTTGCTCAAAAAATCCTGTCTGAGGTAGATACATATCACGGAAAAGTTTCCTTAAATAGTTAAAGTTTAGCTACTGAAAACAAGATTTTATAATGAGGCACATCTGAAAACTTTAATACTAGGCAGTGCTTCCAGTCCCAATAATAATACCTTTATTATAGAAAGCTGTGTATGAAAATTCTGGTGTTGAAGTGAAAACTGAGCAGTGCAGTAAATATTGACTTTTACAGTGTTCTTTCTACAGACACTACATGAACATCTATAGAAATATATATACTGAGTGCTATGCAATAATATCAACAATAATAAGCACATTGCATGTAATATACATCCTTGCAAATATATATGGGATACAGAACAACTGATAAAAATAGCCCTGTGGACTAAGCATATAGAACTATCATGGTGCAACTGCTTATGAACAAATGAAGCTACACCTTAGAAATAACTTCTAACTTTAGCTGTCATGGCCAAAAAATAAATATTAATTATTATTAATTTATATCACAGTACAGTTTAGAGTCTCCAGGAAGGCACATATTGAAAACACAGCCCCTGCCTTCAAGAGCTTAGAGGATTAAGTCTGACCTATTTATCATAAAGATGTTGTTCCAGATATTCGTAGGGATTTGTTTGAAGTACTGTTTTGATTGCATGTTTCTCAAGAACACATATCACTTCAAGATCTTCTAGGTAATATACTGGTAAAAGGAAATTTACCACACACACCCCTCTAAGCCTGATGAGGGCCCAAGGGCTAATCAAAACCACTACAGGCCTTTTAGCAACGAATCTGAATTAATCAAATCATCCCTGCTGTTTTTTGTTAATGTTTGGACAATCTAGCTTTTCTGCAGTATGCTCTTGCCATCTGAGTAGAGGACAGGGAGCCAGAAACTCCTTGAGTTTTAATCCTGGCTCTGACACTGATTCTCTCTGCGGCTTTGGGCAGGCAGTCATTGTTCTATAGTAAAATGCTTGTATTGGCAAGATGATGAACTACTGTAGATGATCTAATAAAATTTTTCCATCTTTAATTTCTATGATTCTGTAATGCTAACAACCTAAGTTTCAGCCTCTCATCTGAAGAGAGAAGATAAGTACTTATCCAGTTTGCCTGAACGAGAGGAAGGATTAAAGTTATAGGACACAGGACTTCACAGGACTGAAGCTACAATGCATAATTAGTATCTTGTTTAGTATCTTGCTAATCAACAGCACCTATAGAGACTGCATAACACAAGGCCAGACTGAAGAGCCTCCTTTCCTCTCTACTAAACATTGTCCTCACTGGAGTTTGTTGGAAAAGCCTGCCTGTAGCAATTTGGAGACCCTTCTGTGGTATTTAGGCCTTGCTTCACTAGAGTGTTTCAGAAGAGTAAAGCAACCACCAAACTAGCCAATGGTGGATTTATTTTTCTTCTGGGAAAGGTAAGGGAAGAGGGTAAGCGCAATAGGGCAAAGTTCCTAGAGTGATGCTTATGCCAATGCATACAATGACACAGTCGCTGTACGAGTGCCTGCATTCCCCAGCTGTTACAACCTGCTCAGTTACACTCACTAGTTGCTGACTGAAGATGGAGATTCTTATGGGTGACTCTAACTTGACCTAGGGAATGGACTGAAGAATAGTAGCTCCAAGTTTAGGATAACCCCCAAAAGTCCAATAATAACAATATGCATCTGAAAAATGTTATTAAAATTTCGAGGTCTAGAAAGACAGAAGACGTGCAGTAAAATGAATGGTCCTGCAAATGTAATTATCTTCATGTTAGCTTAGCTGCTTCATTCACTGCCCAAAGAATGCCAGAAATAGTAAACATTGTAGTCTACTGCTATGAACCCCATTCTACCCTTTCAATGTATGTGCAAGAGTCAAAGGTGGGACTGCTGCTGACGATACATAATAAATCTTGCTTATCAGCTATACAACACTAGATGCATCACATGGAAGGAGAGAGCAGAAAAGAGTAACCAGAATATGTTTCAGTGAAGGACAGTTACAAGCAGATCTACCTAAGGACTTTCTCATTGTCCAGCCACGGTAAAACTGGCTTTCTCACATCAGGCAATGCACAGAGGCAACTACTTATAGAATTGGTTGCTGATGAGTTATGTCAATGTTAGGCAGGGATTTCCCTCTCATTGTTTTAGCAGGCTATATTGCTGTTGTTTCCACAACTGTTTTTTTTTTCTCTTAACCCACTTACTTTGATAAAGGATGTCACCTTTTCCTTGGCTCCATTACTACACATCATACCAAGGTAGACAAAGCAGAAAGAAGTGTGATCCTTGCTTGAATGGTGGCAATCTCATTGCAGGGCCAACAAGTAGTCGGACTTTCTTTATTTTCCATGTGGAAAACAAGAACGAGCAATACAGAAAGGCAGAGAGATACAGAGATAGCTTGCTATCATTGCAGAATGATATGGTGATCTGCTAGATGAATGCTGCAAGACAGCGTTTCATCAGACTGACAGGGATAAATAGGGAGACAAAGGTGATTAATGTCTCCCTCCAAGTTACAGTACATTTTAGGGTTCTTAATGATATGCCAACAGCCAGTCACCCTTTGTGACTATCCTGACATGAAAATACTAACAATGCTGATACATTGCTCTTATAAACTGAAATTCTGCCAAATTAATTTTCAGTCCAGAAGAGATCTCTTTGTCATACTATTTTAATAATTTATATGACTTGTCTCAATAGACACTTGCTGCATTAAATTAGTCTGTAACAACATGACATTATCACAAAAAATATGTATAATTACTGTTATTTACAGCAAATACTGGTGGAGTTGTTAGGTTAAGCAATCAGGCCAACTACAGAGGAATGGTTGGTTAACCAATTATCACATTTTCTTAGAAATGAATGCGTAAACCTCAAGACATACCACAGTTAAAGCTATTTCAGTCACTGGAAAACAACTGAAAGACATCTAGAAACCTCTGGAAAAGGATACCCCCCCTCTCTGAAAAAATTTACTTCATGCAAGTCACAAGAAAGTTATTATCCGAGCTAGGTCACTGACAAGAGATGTTATTAATGATCCCATTGAAATTATTAATGCATTTAACAATCACTTTGCAAACTATTATATTATATCCTGGGAGAATACTGAATCATGCTGGTTACTTGGATGAAGATCAAATAAGCTTAGGATGAAAAGATCAGACTCTGAGAAAGTTTAGAGTACTTTGTGATTAATAAAAATTAAATGCCAGAACTACTTGATTTGCATTTAAATCCACAAAAGAGTGTTGTCTGGACTTTACAACATGATTCAGAATTATACAATAATGAAGCACACCTCTGCACACACAAAATAGGAACATTAGTACAATATAAGGATGAGTCTACTGTTATAGTTACAAGCAAATATGATAGAGGAATATTGCATGCAGGTGATGCATAACTGAAATCTCTTTTCAGTTCACAAGATGGACCTTACTGTAACACCTTGATAATACATAACTGTTATGGCACTTTGCAGACAAGCATTTCTTGATCTCTCTCTTTACTACCCAAGTAGTTTAATGATGATACCCTAAATTCCCTGTCTGATCAGGTGATAATAAAATACTGTATGCATAGAGATCTTATTTGGTGTCTTACAGCATATGGTAAATCTTGCAGCCTGTTATTCTGTAACAATCTTAATTAAATTGTAAAAGGTCTCATTACATTTTAGATATGATCTAGACAAGGAATAAGAATTTTTGCTGTGAAATACCACTGTAATCAGTGTAAAAGAGGTAAATGCTTGGAACTATTCTGTCAAGAATAATTTGGGGATAGTGAAAACTGCTGAGGAAATGCATACCAAACTAAAATGCAGTTTTTCTCAACCCTCTTTAGTTCACATCTCTCTTCCATTAAAAAAATTCCTTTGTGCCTAATCACACCATGGCTCTGAAACAAGCAATCACGAGGCTGCTTCATGTTTCATCTGCCATTCAGTGCACCTCCAAGGTGGCATAAGCTTCTTGGTTGCAAAGGGCATGACTAGATGCTCTCCTGAAGTCTCTTCAAATCTGATTTTCTACAATATCCAAGTCCAGGAGTCATGTGCCTCCTGTTTTCTTTCTTCTTACTCTTTCTACTTTGTCACCTGTGCTACTTGTGCTAGCTTACCTGAGCTTCTGCAGATATACTAGCACATTCTGTTACCTCATCATGTATGAAAAGGCAGATTTTCCCTACACCATGCTCTTCTCTTATTCCTTTACTTTCCCTTTAGGCCTTGCATCACACTTCCTGGAATCCTAACAAATTACACCCATCACAATGATAACTTCCTTCTTTGTTGAAATGAAGGTTCATATCTACTCACAGTCTTACCACCTGTCCATATATCTCTTAAATCTGACTACAGTTCTAATCCAGATTAGGTAGGTGGTGACAGAAATATATTATTCACCAAATAGCATCCCATAAGCAGTTCACTTCCCTTTATCAAGTAAGTTAGGGAATGTCTGTCAAATACTTGTCACAAGTACTACAGGTCAACAACTATCACCATGACTGGAACCCTTCCCAGTAGAAATTTCACAGAATGATTTTATCTTGGCCAGTTGTCTCAGCTCTTATTCCTCTAGGTAGACCCTCAGGTAAAAAAGAGGTACTTTGGCATGAAATTGTGTGAGAATTTTGTATTGCTGCTGTCTGTCATGAACCTGTTGAGGCAGTGAATGGATTATTTCTGTCTGAAATACAAAAGAAAATTGGAAATATAATTATTTAATTCTGCTCATAAAATATATTTTAATAAACAGCAAAACAAGTTGTTGTGTTGACCATATCTATGAAAGCACCAGTGGGAACAGAGTACTGTTCAAAGAGAAAGAGCCTTTTGCAAGGAAAAAGTACTATTCAGCAGTTAGTGAAACATACAGTTAAATGTACTGTTGAACAGCGATAGTACTTAACCACATATTAATTTTCTCTGCTGAAATGAGTGCTGAATTAATACTGCAACCCGCTCTCCCCCAAAAACCCTCACATATAAAAGAGAAAAGGTAAAACCTCAGTGCTACAGGTATTTCCCTCCTTCATGCACACATTTTCTACTCATTATCCGTTCTTAAATTATAATGAATAGTCAGAGATAATCATCACATTTCTGTAATGACAGAGAACCTGCACATGCTAAGATAGTGACATAATTTGATATTTATGAAATGCTTCTTTATTTATGAAGCATCTGACTAGAAATTTAATTCCCCCAATGCAGCGTTTCATTACAATTCTAACACAGATTAATAATGAACAAGATTCCTATCTAGGCTACTAAAATTTGAAAAACGAATACCCTTTGATGAATCCAAACCACCACCTCACCCAGCTACTGTATGAAGTTCTTAGTACTTTCGTTTATTTTTCTGTTTCCTATTTCAGTCAGAGAGGTTAAAATAGGAATTCCAAAAGCTGAAAAAGAAACAAAATGACAAGGGAATGGGTGTGTGAAACATTAGGGAGGTTAAACAGCAAAAGGTTCAGATTACAGTGCATAAAGAGGCCAGAGAAATATTAAAAAAATATGAAGTTTATAATATTGGACAGAGAATTTAAAAAAAATAGAGAAGCAGCATAAGAATAGATAGACGACAGCTGTGGGTGGATGAAGAGAGAGAAAGAATAGGAAAGGCCAGATCTTGTTCCCACGGAAGTCAATGGCAAAGCACTTGTTGACTTCAGTGGGAACTGGAGAGGCCCACAGTGAATGAAAATTCATTGCCACGAGGGAAGGAAAGGGAGGAGAACTGGCATTAATAGAAGAATGAAGAGGGGTAGGGAAAACAAAAATTGAGAGCAGTAACTGAGGCCCGAAGTGACACAGTCAGAAGAGCATCGATAGCCAAAGCTATTAGGGAGCTGGAGGCCCTCAGCAAGCTAGGAGGACTTTTGAGTTTGGGTCTCAGCCAGGGCCTCAGTCCTCCTAGCTTTGGCAATCAAAGGTTCCAGAACAGGGGTCTCCACATCACTAGTGATTTTGGAAAGTTTTTTAGTAAATGTCAGGTCGTGTCACCTTTGCTTCACGGTAATTTAATGTAGAAACCACTGGGACAGTTTGTCAGGTAAGCTGCTGTTGACTGTAATGAATGGAGTAAAGGCAGCACCAGGAGGCTTTGAGCCATTGTATCTAGCACAGGAACTGACGTCTACAGTGGAGGCTGCTCAGTGCTTTTGAACTGATGACCCTGCTTTCAGCCACCAAATATGTTACTAAATTTCACCTACTCAGACACTTTCACTGTGCATCTTGTAATACTTGGTGTTTTTCTTTAAGTCCTACTTTTTCAATTCTTTCCCCTCTTAGTTGCAGAAAAAAGTTTGACCTGAGTGTATCCCAAAGTTCTCAGAAATCCAGAGATAGATAAAAGGAAACTAGGCATCTTTGTTAGGGCGTGTTTCTATTTTTAGACTATGACTTTCCTAATCTTTACCTTAGGACACCAGTTAACCTGCTACACCCAAAACTCATAATTTCTTCATGAGTTAGGAAAGATTTATGAAATGCACCAGCAAAGTATGTGTATCCATTCCCCCCTAGTGGAAGATAAAAGCCTTCTGCTACAACAAATTACTTTGTTAGCTCAAGTGCTAAACAGCTGTGTTACACATTTCAAGAACCCAGACCCACTGATGACCCACGTGAGGATCCGCAATATTGAGAAAATTGAAAGTTCAGTGGTTCCTTAGTCTAATTTTTGTTCCTGTGTTCTGACTGCAGTGCAAATTGCTTTATGAAGTTGTGATGTGCCTCTCTTGTGCGCATGTATACAGATACAATCAAAGTCCATGATACTACAGTTCTTCCAAGTGAAGCCAGGCCTTATTTAGCGCATGGTGCTCAAGGCTGACTGGTGAGTGAGGAGAGCTACCAGAGTCTTTCCATAAAGCATAACATTGAGACTGGAACATACTGGAGGCAGAGGGATGTCCTCAAGGCTAGAGAAGTCAAAGCTTCCCTGGGTAAATGGATTCTGTCTCAGCTGCTGTTGCAGCTCTTAGATGCTGCTCGGAAAGTCAAACAATCTGAAATTTTCTGAAGTGGACAAGGTGGTTCCTTTCTGTTTGTTGTGCAGTGTGAAACCACACAGCAAGTGTGGTGAGTTCTTACTGCTGTAACTGAGGTCAGTGAGACCAAAGAGGTCTCAAATTGAGCTCTACTCCTCACTTAGACTCTTCTTATAATGGCAGCTGATCCGTGTCAGACTGGCCACCTTATGTTCTTTCACTGTTTTAGCTATAGTCTGTCATAGTTCTGTAATGATAATAGTCTCTACTGGACAAGACCGTCACTCAAATAAAATCATTAATATTTTTAAAGTGCTATGCACAGATTGAAAGGACTAAAATAATGACAGTAGGTCTTCATGCAAATTTAATTTAGAGCCTACTTCTAATTCTGAGATCCTCTTAACAGCCATTTCTGTTTCCACTCAATCTTGGAAACACCTCATTTCTATGAGAGTCTCAATTACCTCACAGTGTAACAAGCATCTAAAATTCTGCTTCTGCATATTCACAGAGAGGTATGTCACTGTCAGTAGAGCTTAGTTCAATATACACACTCTCCTCAGCCAGATTTGAATCTAGAAACTCCCATCTATGTCTATTAAAAGGCTTACTCCCACTGATTTCTGTTAAAAACTAACTGGCCAAGAAGGTGGTGCCTCCTGTTAGATAATAGTCTAGTCAGAATGGCATTTCTCAGGGATGTAGGAGGTACAGACCCAATTTCCTTCTTCTTCTGAGGTGAGTCATTCTTAGGGCTTCCACACAATAGACTTCTGGGGAACGTGAGGAAGGGAGGGTAGAAACACTGGTTCCTTTTGAAACTGTGCCACAACATGAAAAGACAATGTATATAAACTTTCTGGACAAGTTGTGAGGCTCCATGCGACAGCAGGGCTGGATTAGAAGGCCCTGCACTCCACTGTAGGTTTTTCATATTTTTAAAGGATTCCTTATTAGGAAAAAAGTAAAATAGATATTCCCTATCTCTGCCAGCAGCTGCTCTCTCATTTCCTCCCTCAGTCTCAACTGCATGTTCTAGCCATTACATTATGGAATTACGGTTCACCTTGTCCTCTTCCTTGCCTGATCAAGTAAAACTTGAATGCTTCTTTTGCACAGTGGAATGGCTGTTGAGTACACATCTGATTCCCCTGTCAGAGAGAGATGGAAATTAACTAAACCTGGATTTCTAACATGTCAAGTGAATGCTTAACTAGTAAACTATTGCATCACCAACATCACTGCAACAGTACCAACAACTCCTTTACTCCTTCCTCCTCTAGTCAAATTTGGAAATAATAATGTTCCCTTCCTCTTTACTTAAAGCAAGAACTTAGATACTTCACCAAGGGTGAGGGATAGGGCTTTTGTCTAAAGTGCAAGGATGTGCTTTCCTGTACCCTTGAGTAAGATTCTTAAGTTTCCATGGCGGAAAGACTTAAACTGTATTTTGTTTTCAATAATCCTCTATGTGTCATCCCCAGACAGCAGTCTACTCCACGTGATAGTCAATTCGCATATCCCTCTGAAATTCCTTTACTCTCCCTTTACATCATGTATGGAGTTTGGTCACATAACTCCAGGGTTCTGGAATCCCATCTAAGGTCACATATTCCTTTTGAACTAATCCATTGGCACTAATGCAAGAGCCCAGTAGAAATATTTCTGTACACAGTAAAAGTGCTATATTCAGGACACGGTTTGGATGGCACATGATAAATAATGCATAGGGTCATATATTGAAAAATGAGACTCTGAAGAACTACTGAATAAAAACCAATCTTCGATGAGCACCATTTGTCATAGCCATTAACAAGGCTGGAGTTCTGTATAAGTGGGGTGTGGCTGTATAATTAAAAGTGTTGTGTAATTGAAACTGGTATCGTATCACACGTATGTACAGAGAGCAAATTTATGTTGAAACAGCACCTTCATTGTTTGAAGTTCCTATTTTCTTAATAACCTTTAGTAAGGTTTTATTTTAGATGTCAGCTTAGAGAAAGAAAGAAAATTGTTGAAGGTTGGTATAAGGTTTACATGTAGATATAGAACATCTCTATATGTCTACTGAGTAAGAAACAGACAACACAGTATACTGTCTGCAGGTCTTTAGAAGTTGTCCTGGATTTCTTTTTTGTTGTTTTTTTTTCTTCTGATGATTCAAAACCACATAAGATGACCCATTTATCACAATTAATACACTGCAATAGGGTGTTGCACTACACTGATAATCTCACCTATTTTACAGAGCTTTCGTGAGACTTAGTGAGTTTATTGGCCTGTTCTTGCTTTCTTTGACCTTGCTGGTCTTTTCTTTCTTTCAAGACTGTTTTTTACACAAGTGGAACTTTTAGATAGTGCAAGAAATATATACACCTGTCTAACACATGAAATGGGTTTTGAAATCTTCCCATAAAATTATTTTGAGAAGTAAACTGCAACACCACAGTGTGATTTTATCTTAAACCTCATTACAATATTCTTATTGCCATTGCTTATGCATTTTACCCTAGTCCTGTCACTCCCCAGGCTGTCATTTTCAAATCAAGTGTCAATGATTCCCAGTGGTCTTTATTAACTCTTTCTTGAAAGACCAAAGATTAAAGCTGAGCCCATGGGGTATTATCAGATGGGAAATATTAATTTACTAGAGCATCTGAACATTTGGAGTAAATTTGAAAACAGAACCATCTGTTATATAAACTAATCCAATAGACTCCACGCTTTGTATAGCCAGCCGCTGTCAAGTAACAGATTATGAAACCAAGTAATAAATCTTAATTCAAAAAATGTTTCTCCATTTGAAAGGTTTGAGAATTTATTTTTCCTTTCTTGTTTTAGTGTAAACTTGATGCAAGTTGGCAGAACTCTCTGACCTGTAGGGGGTCTAGTATTCACTCAGATCCCTATGGGAGGCTGTGGATGAAGTCTCACAGAGGTCAATTGCAAGGCGAGTCTTGCGATACGTGCCTCTCCTGTGCATCACTTACTCTCATGCACACCATGCGTAAGTTGCTGGGTATGGTTTTGAGATGGGTACCCCAAGGTGCTGAAATTCAAAATGAGGATTGTACCCACCTTTTCTGAGGCTAGTCAAAACAATGAAAAAAATATCCTTCCTGCAGCCAAGATTTAAATTAACAGTTCAGGACTTTATTCCTCCTGCTTTGCGATCCCTGCTAAAGACAAACACCCTCTACAATAGTCAGGATTTAAATGGATTCCAAACAGGCAAAGTTTCCCTCTTTTTGATATGGAGGCTATGGCTCCATGTACCACTCACCAGCAGGTTTCTTACAAGATGCCAGAAATCACTCCGCTCACTGCAACTAGTTCAACACATGTAAACTGATAATTCCATATCTAGAACATCTAAGTCTGCCCTTTCCTCCACTCGATGACATGGCAGAGAACCCTTCTCCTTCTATTTTTTGCATATGGTTTGTCCTCTCTACCCACATCACATCAATCTAAAAGAAGTTGTGTAACCCACTCCCCTTCTTTTTAATACTAATTTTTGTGTGTGTCAGTGTAATACTCAGAGTGAAAAAACTTTATATATATAGAGGTATATTTTTACTGAAAAAAACAGAATGAGACAACATGGTTAGGAAGGATCCCAAACAAGGTATGTTTCTTAGGTATAAGAAGGATTTTAATCTTTGGTTCCTAATACCCCTGTCCAAAATATAACAACAATTGTCACATAATATTAGAGGAAAAATCATATATTGGTAGTTGCTATAAAGATATTTTGCTTTCCTCATTTTTGTCTTCAGCATATATAACCTATAGATCCACCAACAGGTACGAACAACATTCTTTTGTAGTTAGCTAATTATGAAACCCATGAAAAAAATGTGGGTATTAATAGATAATATACTGCAGATTCATTGGGGTTTAGGTTGCTTTGGCGTAGCTCAGGCTGCAGCATGGTGATGTAAGCCAACAATTAGATTACACAAGGGAAGAAACTTTTCAAAGCACTGTGCTGATACACAGTGAAAAGGGGAAAATAATAAAAGAATTTTTTTAGACATTATTTCCTCCTCATCTTTATATGAAGAACAGTAAATTACTTCTCAAGGCCTTCTGCTGCTTTCAGGTATCCCACCTGAAGAGTGAGATACCAATTGTTAGAAGCAAAGGTAGCAGACTCTTTTCCTAATGTGATATATCTGATTAAATATGTATAACTGGATAAATTCTACAAAACTTTATAGCTTTCAGTGGAAGACCTATACTGTTAGCAGAACTCATTTTGGGTTTTTTTTTCATAACTTCTTTCCTTCTCTGAACACACCATAATCAAAGACTGATTAATCTATTCCAGTATTCGCTGCACCTATTAATCACTCAGACTGCTTAACTCATTGTTTAAGACAGTCTTTGGGAATACAGGGTACAATTGTTTTTCACGTAGGGGAGCACTTTCTGTTGGAGTAACATCACTGACAATCTGACCGTGTTAGTGATTAAGTGATTCAGCGTTATATCATCTAGCCATTTATCAGCCCTCTGTATTTCACAATTAGGTATGAATTTCTGCCTTTCTAGCCTGCATGAATTAGGCACGTTCTATGTGAACTTTTCCAAAAGTTTGCATATTCTTAAAAATTCTAAATAGCAAGAAAATATTGTCAATGGAAAACTACTCAGAGACATCTGTTCTCCCATCGATTTATTCAACAATTTCCCATTAGCACTGAAGGGAGAATAGGCTCTGCAGAATGCAATAAAAATGTGTTTCACTAACTAAATAAATTCCTTTATATATTGTGGCAAGACAAATAAATAAACCCAGAGATTTACAGACAGCCACCTTGGCTGACATTTCAGAGAGCTGGAGCCTTTAGCAATATTTTTTGCTTAACTCCATCCTAGCAAAGCCCTATCTCTTCTCCCAAAACTTCATTTCTCAACTCTCCCCTGCTCTCCGCTTTCAGGCCCACTTCCCAGTTTCTTTGTCTTTTTCCTTCCAAGGTGTGATTGCTCTCTTTGCTCCCCAAAGTCTCCTTCTTGATTGTTTTGCTCTGCTTTAATGAGTCCAAGGCTTTGCTCTACTCCAGAAATTGCATCTACCCTTTTTGTTCCCAAGCACATCTGTCTCCTCCAAGCTTTCTCTCCTGTTCTGACCTTCCTGCACTTCAAGACTTTTTTTTGTCAAGTTGATTTCCCCTGTCTTTCTAGTCTGTTTTTACTTCTCTACACTTTTTCTACTGTCAGTGCACTAAAACCATGCCACTATTTCTTTTTTTTTTCCCTTTAGCAGTGACAAGCTAAAATTTGAGAATTCAGATTTGTATGCACAATAAAATAGCAGTCACTGGTGCATTTTTTTTTTACCCTAGTATGTACAGGAAAGAGGGAGGCTTTTAAAAACTGACCCAATGTAGACATCACTAAAACCAATAGAAACTTTCAAGCCTGTTCTGTGATATCTTATCCATAGACAGAAATTCGTATGGAATGCCATTTGATTTTAAACTTACAATTTCCATTTCAGTAATGAAATATTCAATGATTAATGTAATAGTACCTATTTATATAATTCAGATTTGATAATGTGGTATCATCTGTATGCTAATTCTTACAAGTCTCTTGTCCTAGAGATTTACTATTTCTTTCATGTGTACTGTGGTATATGACAAAAATTTAAATTTCTTCTGCCTCTAAAATGACCAACATTCCTACCTTGTCCTTCACTGATGGACATTACTAAAAAAAAAAATCTGTTAAAGTTTTTAATATTTTGAGTAAAAATAATATGTTATAGGCTGTTATATTTGGAGGTTGCCTTACATTTTAATTTGTTACTAACAAAGGAATTCATTTATATCAGAAGAGAAGGGGTTCTTCCCTATTCCCAATGATGTTAATAAACATTTTGCTATTTAATTCGCTACAGGCAGGATTAGAACGCAGACCAACATAATAGATATTTCTTATTTAAATTCAGTGCTTTCCTAGTGCTCTGTGCTACATTCCTTAGCCAAGCAAAACTCCTATTGACTTCCTGTATTAGGTCCATCTTTATTATTTAGCAGATTGACAGAAACGGAGTGGTACCATCTATTACTACTGGCAAATAACATTTGAATTCATCTTCCCCTTATTCACAAGATGACTCATTCTGTGTCGTACACACTTCATTTTTGATTTATGTAAGACGTACATTTTAACATCCTTGCTGAGACTCGCAATTATTTAATCTATTTTTGTCATTCTATTCATTCCCATATTCAAGTCATTTTGCATTAATAATCAGTCTCCATTCTTCTTCATTATTTAGTATTATTTGGTATAGTGGAGTGTGTGCCAACTACGACTTCTGGATGAAGCTTCTGGATGAGTGACACATTTACTGCTGAAAGTTAAAACACGTAAAACTTCAGACAGTGAAAAGCAAGATCTTTTTAGGAGTACTGTCTAGTTTTAAACATCATAATTGTGACTTGAGCCAAGTTAGTAATAACAGTATGCTTCTCCCAGCTACTTGTATCCATACAGGAAATAAATACGTTCTCCCCAACAAGTCAACACTGAGAGCTAGAAATGTAGCTCTTCTCAATTTTTGAAATACTTTGTTAGGATGTCACAGGGAATCTTATCTATGAAGAGACAAGTATTAAACATCTTATTTACTAATTAGTCAATATATGTGGTCTACTTTGCCTGTAGGACTGTGGGCTCATGAAAACTGAAGAATGCTCAAGAGTTTCAGACTTTTGCTTTACAGACCCTGTATATGGTTTCCTATAAACAACTGAATGCCAAGACACTGCCAAAACTTTCTCATGGGCTAGGAAAGGAAGCAAAATAGGCTTCTTCCAACCAACTACCCTAACCATACTTCTCTGCTACCTGTATACCCATTCAAGTCCTCACAACCCCAGGAAAAAGGTCAAGGTTAAATTCTTATGCACTGTGGTTCAAAAAACAACATTTTACCTTGTCAGACACATTTTTTTGATTGTTTCAGTCATGTAAGTCATGACATTTTATGCAGATGTACTAGTCTACATAGTATGTGGAAGTTCTTGAAAGTAATTTCACAGAGTCACAGTATCGTTGGGATCGGAAGGGACATTGTCTATCAATTCTCTAACAATATCAGCTGTTCTCCCCTCATCCACCACCCTTCTGGTATGAGCAGTGTCAACTAGAGCAAGTTGCTCAGTAATAAATCCATTCAGGCTTTGAATATCTCTGAGGATAGAGATTCCGTAAACTCTGCAGGCAACCTCTTCCAGCCTTTGAACACCCTCACTATAAAACCTTTTTTCTTATGCTTAATCTGAACATATTGTGCTTCAGTTTGTTTCCATTGCCTCTTATCCTTTCACAGCATATCACTGAGAAGAATCTATCTTCACCTTCTTTACTCCCTTTACCCCTTACCACTTCTATAAGCCTTCTCTTCTCCAGGCTTGACAATTCCAGCTCTCTCTCTTTCTCATCTGCTTGCCAGATGCTCCAGTCCCTAAATTGTCATCATGCCCTTCACTGCACTCTCTCCAGTATTTCAGTGTCCTTTTCATATATGGGGGAGTCCAAGACTGGAGTGGAAAAAGGAAAAGGGTCACGTCCATCCACCTGCTGGCAATACTTTGCCTAACACAGCCCAGGACACTGTAGGCCTTCTTTGCCACAAGGGCACATTCTTAGCTCATGGTCCACTTGTCCACCAGGATCCCCAGATCACCAGGTCTTTTCTGCAAATCTGATTTCCAGCTGGTTGGTCTCCAGCTTGTGCTAGTGGATGGGTTTATTCCTTCCCAGGTGCAGGACTTTACATTTCCCTTTGTTAAAAACCTTGAGATTCTTGTTGACCCCTTTCTCCAGCCTTTCAAGGTCCCTCTGAAAGGCAGCTCAACCATTTAGTGTATCAAGTGTATTAGTGTATTCTAGTTTTGCATCATCCACAAACTCGATGTGTGTGCACTCTGCCCGTTTATCAAGACCGTAAGTGAAGATGCCAAAACTGTATTGGCTCCAGTATCCAGTCCTGGAGCACACAAATAGTGACTACCCTCCAGCAGGACTTCATGCTGCTACCCTTTGATTCCAGCAGTTCAGCCAGTCTTCAGTCCACCTCACTGTCTGTTTGTGTTGTCCAAACCTCATCAGTTTGTCTATGCAGATATTGTGGGAGACAGTGCTGAAAGCCTTGCTAAAGTCAAAATAAACAATATCTGCTGCTCTTTATTTTGTCCTTGAAAACAGGAGTGTCTTTGCTGTCTGCCAGTCCTTAGGAATCTCTCCTAATTGCCATGATTTTTCAAAGATTTTTTTAAAGCAGTCTTGCAGTGACATTGGCCAGCTACCTCAGCACTCTTAAACGATAATTTCCTCCGTGGTGTTACAACACATGTAGAAAACTCTATCAAAGCATTCCTGTAGCTAATTGATCTGTATACATGGAAAACAAATCCTGAATTGTGTGACAGATGTGTTTTCTGATTTATGTTGCACAGGTAAAGAATTTGTTTCAGGTGATTCTTTCACTGGCCATTCTCTGCAAAACCAGTAATTACTTATTCTTCCTATTCTTCCCAAGATGATGAGAGTATCACCTGGGTTCAAGTAAATCATGAAACAAAAGCAGAATAAAGTTCATTGCGCAAAATAGGTGTCATTTTTTTAAGTGTTCATTGTAGGAAAGGATCAGCTATGTAAACAGTCAACAAGAGATAAGGTGATAAGGTCAACCTGGCAGGTAAAATGTTAAGTAGGTAAGCAAATAATTGAATATCATGTTAACAGACTTTCACTTCTCATCCAGAAAGAGTATAGTTGGAAGGAGTAACTACTCAGATCTGTGATCCTCATTATGACAATGCTGGCCATTATTAGAGATTGCTATTTGGCATCAAAAGGTAGTTATCTTCATACACCTTAAATTATCTATAACAAGGTGACGAATTTCCAACTCAAAAGAATATAATTATTTTTCAAAACAAACTTGTATTAATTAGCTACCTAGAAGAGGCTTGCTAATCCTTTATCATTAGGCTAATGCAGAGATCTTAAAGATACATGTACTGTGAGCAGAGCCAAAGATTTTTCTAAGGTATTAACAGTAATACCTTCAGCATAACTGATTTCCAGTTCCTGCATATTTATCCTGTGTCACTGTTTCCCATACCTTTATATCTGTTCATCCGCTGGCTGCTTCCACAACTGGAGTTCAAAAGCCATTAATCACTCTGGTGACACCAAGGAAACCAACAATGATGGTCATAGTCTTTTAGGGAGATATGTTCTTTTTTCTGTTTAAATTCTTTGATTCCTGTAATCCAATAAAATGTCCCACCATTAAGAACATGGGCCATGGATTTGTTAATTATTATATCTGCATATAAGTCACCTTTCTTTGTAAGTTCTACCAGACAAAAGCTTATTTTAGAATATTTAGGTTATCTCGCAATAAGGACTCAGACACACCATCAAGTTGCTTGACATTATCGTACAACACATGATCTTTGTTTGCCAGTTCACTCTTAGGAAAGAAAGTACTTAAAGGGAAAGTACTGTGACTTAGCTTAGTCAACAAAGAAAACAACCTAAACTGTCACTCATTTTTGTTCATGCTACTGGCTGGGAAGACCCACTTACATTTGCTAGAGTTCCGCTGACAGATGATAGCATGTTAACACACCATAACCTGATCTGAAATTGAGGGCGATGTAATAGGACTAACAATATTGGACCTTCAGCTGTGCAGAAGATACAGGGCTTTCACTGCCGTTTGAAAGCCCTGCTTATTCTTGTGTCTTCTGGAATATTTTGTGGGGGAGGAGGTGTCACCCAAGATCTTTAATAAGCTAAAATTTAGTAACTAAACTAGTAGCCTGGATTGCCTTCTGTAGCACAGAAGAGTAAGACTGAGAATGCCAATAGTCATGCCATATATATATACACACACACACTCATCTTAGAAACAATGGCTATTTCTTGATTGGAGATAAAATACAGCTCCTAAAAACACTCACTGTCTCTCTCCCAGTTTCTTTTTCTCCAGACATTCAATATAAGTCTTTATGCTGAGGTATTATTATTGAACTATAGTATCTCTGTGATTTTTCTGGATAACACTATGTGTAAAGAGTTCCCCACAACGAAGAATATTCCATACTTGATCAAGATGTTACTAGCACAATGTAAGCTAACAAACACATAATAATATATTAAAGTGTTTTAAAGTGAGAAATTGTTATACTTTTCAAGATCATTGAAGTAGTTCCATTAATTTTGAATATTCCTTTACTAATTTGAGGGGATTCTAAAAGTATTAAAGCTCTTAAGTTCTGTTTGGCTAAAATTTCACACGGTGGTAGGTTAAAGCCTTTCAATGATCTCAGGATTAGCCTTAGCTTTCAAAGCTCATACAAAGGAAAGTTCTATAGTCCTTTCATCTGAGATCTTATTTTCTTTAGGATTATGAGATAATGCATCTGGAACAACATTCATTCATCCAGGTTTGTGGTTTAGCTGAAAGTCCGTCCAAATTCCTGTAATTGCAAATGACATCTGGCTAAACATGCACTTGGGTCAAGTTTAGACCTCAGCCACTATAAAGGGCTGTGGTTAGATAGCATGCTCAACTTGACACCTCCCAAACAGGATACATGCTCAGTCCACACCAACACAACAAGTCAAAGTTACTATTCTTTTTTTGTTGTTGTTCCCTGTGGCTCAACATTTTCTTTCAACAGCCTTCAAGATCTATTGTCCAAAGCTTTTGTAGTGTTTGTATGGTGCTTTCCACAAGAACTGATACTAAAAAATGCTCAAACCTATACCTGATGCCTCCTAGTGTTGTTCAAATCATAAATCAGAATTTCAGAGCATTAACCAGTAGTTCCAAAGGTAAAAAGTATGTTGCACAATTTGAACAGGCAACCAGTTTATGAAATGGAAAAAAAATGAACTAGTTTGACAGTGGGGAACATATCAGAAAGTCTGTAAATTCAAAATCAACAGAAGTTCAACTGTACTTTAGTCAAGCTGTAACAAAATTAGGGAGCTACAGGTCCACTTGCACCAAATGTTTCAGATTAAGACTTAGTGACAGGTCTCAGCTTCTTTCATTCTCATTACTGATTTTCTTGTACGGATGCATATTGACCTTATCTGTCATTATTTTCTTTGGATCTGCATGAGAAACTGAATTTCATCTCATAGTTTCTCCAGGGCCTGGAACTGGTCAGACTTGCTTATATTTTTAAGTGTTCATACAGAAAAATTACTCTTTCTGAGCCAGTGAAACTGATAAACCACTTTCTGCATCCTACATCACTGCAGAACTGAAGATTAATATATGAATGGAGACTTACAGGGGATCAGTTTCAGTCCTCTCAGCTATTGAATGATATCTGTGTACTGACTATAGGACTCTTCTGCTGAGTAAAGACCATGAGAAATGTAAAATGGATGACTGTATCTAACGTAGACATTAGACTTCCAGTGAATCCCTATGCTGTTACATGAAGTACTATTGTTATTTTGTTTGCTGGGTATTTTTCTTTCATGTTGGTATTGATTAATACTTCAGCAAGACACTGAAGACACGCTATACTATTTTAAAGCAGCATAAAACTACAGTCCTTGCTGTCATTCCTCTTAGGCTAATTACACCACTGAGCCCACATCTCTGTGTTTCCCCTTTATCTCACAAGATTTCAGCTATCGCTTCTTCAGTGGTTAAACCACACAAATCTGTCTCCCATTAGGCTTTGGGCTTCAAAGTCCTAATATTAACAGAATACTTTTGCTGGCACAAGTCGTCACCCATGGCATTCAATGACTGCACATCCCTCATAGCAAAAATTTTGTCTAATTAGAAGCAAAACTTTTCCAAGAAAAATCTCTTGTATACCGCCTTCCACCTGAAGTTCACTATCCCAAATGCTCAAGATGGTTGCAGTTAGTAAATAGTAGTGAAAAGGAGAATTTATGCTAAAGGAGACAGACAGCCCATGGAAATACACACTAATAAAAGTGAAGAAGAGTACGTAACACAGAAGAACTACAAAATACTTGCTGCATTGCAAAATATACAGAAGGAGAAAACAGATAATTACATGGCAAGAGAGAAAAAAGATACCATAAGGCCACTACAGGAAGAGTAGAAGAGAAAATTAGATAAGCCTTTTTTTCAGGTTCAGGGTTTGGGTTTTTTTGTAACATCTGATTTGGCTTGACTTTGGAAAAATCTCAAGATATTTCTACACTTTTCTGCTTCTAAAAATGTGCTTTTCTTTTGAACATGTATATTTTCTACTCCTTGTATGCTCTCTACTTACTCCTACTACTTTTTTTTTAAGGTGGCCCTTTATGTTATTATATTTACAATGCTTTCTTAGTCCTTCTTGCCAGAGCATGTTTTTTAATTGCCTCCTTTTCCCTTTGGCTCCAAACTGAAAGTAACACCTACACTGTTGATGGCTTGGTCGTGGTCTTATAATTACCCCCAGCTGTTTGTCCAGGAGGCTTTCCTTGTAGAACTTTAACTTGTTTGTTCATTTTTCTATTGGTCAGATGTGGAAAAGCCTGTAATCCCAAATAACTGTACAGTAATTTATTTACTAACCAGATCACCTTCTGTTTACATATCATTTTCACTTAGCATTCTCTTACTTTCTTAAAGAGAAGTTTCAAGTTCAGCATGTTTTTCATTAAGCGTTTCCTAAAGGTTTTTCTGGGAGTTAGTCTAGTACTTATTTATAATAGTTTTCAGTACATTAATATTTGTTAATACTGCAAATAGAGTTTCACCTGGAATAAGGAATGCCCAGGCAGTGTCCTCAAGAATCAGGACTTTTTTTTTTTTTCCCCTAAACTTCTGTTTGGGGTCCTTGTGCTGCTGGATGCAAAACAAACTGATTTCTGAATGAACCAGTTCTAGAAAATTATTTAATAGTCTTTGGAATGAAAAAAATCCAGTCCACTATACGGAGTAAATGTATAGAGGTATATGGGGTAGAACATTTTAAACCGAAATGATACAGAAGTATATATCCTTAGTGAGATAAAACTCTTCCCTGTAAAAATCAGTAGCTTACACAGAGTTAAATACCAGCTATCCAACATTAAGGCTGTGAACACATTCTTTAGCTCAAATTCTCTATCTTTTCTTGTCAGTATGATTAAAGGCTCAGATTCAATGTAACTGATGTCTAAGGAACTTTAATTTTCCTTTGATAAACTGACAAAAAATCATTTCTTTAATGTTAATCCAAAGGGCACAATGTTACAATGGACTCTTTGTGATACACTAAAACCCGTGAAAACCTGTTCTTGTCTTCAGAGCCCTTTACTAGCAGCCTCTACAATACCCTGCCAGATACAACGGTACATGCAGTGGGTTAGTCTGGAGCAATTAGCTATCAACAGGTGGTAGTTGTTGCTATGGTGGGGAGAGAGGCATATATGATTTCCCATGACGATGACAGTACGGCAATAATTGGTTCAGAATCAATCCGGGTAGAACAGGGAGCATACGAAAGTAAGTAGGAGAACCTGAGGCCCTGCATATTAAGGATGTCTCCTGCTAACCAGTGTTGGGGGAGTGTGAGGGGGTAGAGGTGGTGATGTTTGATTTCTAGGTTCTACCAAATTCACAGCTTTTTTTCTCACAGTTCTTTCACAATTGTCTGGACAGACGCACACGCAGCCTTAAAACCTTTGTGCAGACTACTACTACTGCAATCATTATAAGGATATGAAATCTATAGCAGAACTGAAAAATGGAGTGATGCCTTCATGATTCTAGGCCGGTGCTGCCTCTTCTCCATAAATACATACATACTCCAGAAATGTACATATCCACATTTCCTGTGGATGTGTACATGGCACATGTAACATTTATCTATAATTTAATTTGTTTCTGCTGATATTTTGTGCCTTGCTTAATTTAAGAAGAAATATAACATGAGAGAAGTTGGGCTCAAAGGAATTCATCATGTCTGTATCGTCACTGGAATGAAATGTCCCTTTCTCCTATCCCTTATTTCCATTTTCATTCAAATTGGACGGAAGAAACAGCCCTAGCAGATTCAGCTCGTCAGCTATATTGCTGGTAAAAATCTGTTTGGAAACCAGATTCCTCCACATGAAAATGTGTGTGTTAATTAGCCCCTTTTGTGTCAGCCTGTTTCTGAGCCAAGTCTGAAGAGTCATTTGAGGGCACCGAATGTCTGTTCTGAAGAGAGGCTTACGTGATTGAGAGTGTCATGACCACTTGAAAAACTTTCTTCAAGGATGAGAACTTTTCTGTTGGCAACATGTTATCAGGAACATCTAGTCCAGCACCATCAAGGATTTTTCTGTTTATTTTGAAAACATGCAGACACTACAACTCCTTTTGGTTGTACTGATACAGGGAATTGAGGGCAGAAGAAAAAATGCTCACAGAGAGATTGATTTAATGAACTAAATGCATTTTATCATGAATAAGTGCCTGGATTTAAGTGCCACGAGTTTACCTATCAACTCCTGCTCCATCTGTAATGCTTTTAAGCACAGACCAAAGCCAAGAAACACAGCTATGGCTTATGAATTTCAGACCCTAATAAGAAGACTGGCAATGATCAAGTGAGGGGTGTTGGTCAATCTATTACTAGCAGAAAGAATAAAGTCCAAGGGTATCTGCATGATATGTGCCCCTTTCCACTGAAAGCGTGGACTTAAAAACCTTCCCTTTTTGGCTTTTGTGGCCAATAAGGACAATGTATTCCAAACCATCCTGACTTCATTGGCTCATATAGAGTCCCAATCCTCTGGACTGAACTGGAGTGAGCAAGGAAAAACTAACCAATTTCCTAACAAAACCAGTGAGTTTCTTCATTCCCTTCCTCCACACTAAGTCCATGAACTCACTCTATCTTTCCCACAACTCTTGTTTCAAAGAGGCACAAGGGTTATTTTTTCTCATAACCACCCCAAACTGCATTTCTGAGAGGACACTACTTCCTTCCATTCTCAGCAATTTCAGAGGTTGCCAGAGGCTGCCCCTCTTCCCAGAAGTCACTCACAAAGTCAACAAGCAGTTTACCCTCTAACTGTTTTGATGTTGGCCTGCCTTCCAGCAATTCTCAGTTGGCACATAGTTTCCTGCAGACTATAATCAGCTTGGCACATGTTAAAACAGCCATGCCAGGGCTATGGCCAGAACAAGTCAAGTCAACTGCTGTGTTGCAGTTACAGTTTGTCTTGTTACAGTTTCAGCAGCACACTCAAGATCAGATTCTCTGACTGCCCACATTGTCTAGTACTTTGAATCTCCTTTATGTCGAACAGAGAACATTGCAGTTTTAACGTCAAGAAATAAACCTTAAGAGAAGTCTCCTCCAGCATGCTGTGAATTCTTTACACAGCTTAGATGATCTGCACTCCTGCCAGCACACCCCAGTATTCCAAAACGTCACGCCTAACACAGCATAGACCATCCTGCCCCTATCTCATACCACACTGCCTAACCCCCATACCTCTACACCAGATATGTCCCTTCAAAACCCTCCTGAACAGACCAAACTCATAAGGCAGGCATTTTTTTGCTTTGGACACAACATATCCACAACTGGGAGAAGGGTGTGATCACGACCTCAGGGACAAGCAAGAGGAAGTGGACTATATCATTCCCTGGGAGAGGAAATGTAAAGAGGCAGATACCCAGGTCTACAGTTGTGAGGATGCAGACAAAGGCAGTGGAACAGCTTTCCTATCTGTATGGCCACAGTTCCCTTGGTGCTAAGGCACAAGGACAGCCTTGGTAGGCAGGATCACTATTCAGCACAGACTGAAGTGGCCACTGTTAATAGGATTAAACACGGAGCAGCACTACTCGAGCTCACCTCACCTGTCTCTTTACTGCAGTTCTATACATATACAGCACCAGGGAGTCCAGGCAAGTGATTTTGCCCACGTGACCGAGATGACTACAGAGGGGGCATCCAGAATATTCTCAACACTGAGCGGTAAAGTGACTGCTAGGTACAGCTTTCCCAAAGGATTATTGACAGATGCGGAGAAGGGGTTCTTCTTGACTCTTGATTTTGTTTTTTGTAAGGCAGGATGTCCTGCTTGCAGTCATATACAGGAACTGTGATAACAGATATTTTTTAATGAATACTCAGTGGAGAATTCAGCAGTCTGTATGACAGAGAAGGCTAGTGGCACTCACTCTTTGCCCATTGCTCTTCCACAAAATCACATTGCTGTTCAGGGATGCTTTTTTTCTGAAATACTTGGAAAAAACTTGTCATTACGTGACTCATATTTAAATTTTCAGTTTTTCCCTGATCAGACCGCAAAAATTCATTAACACTATGAAAACACCCAAATAAGGCAGCCTGTCAAGGGCATGAACCTGTCACAGTGTTTCTGTAAAAAGTCAATGCTTAATCTGACTGTGATTAATATGGGTAGCCTTTTTATGTAGATTCTGACCGTATTAGCAAAAAACATTTTCGGTCTTTTGCAAGGGGAGTGTTTGTATCTAACAACAGAGAAAAAAAGGTCTGTCTTTCAGGTTTCACTGCTTTTTGAGACTATTTTTCTCCATGTAAGGCTAATAAAATCTGCTTAAATTGGGTAACAGAAGTGAATTTTACACTTAATGAAAAAAATGGTTTTGCCGTTTACAAAAAGACTCTAATATTTTGGCTTAGGGCCCAATATATGTTGAGACAGATGGTATATTTCCCTTACATTGCAAGAGCAGTGTCTACCAAGGTCAAGGTCTTCACTGCATTGGAATAAACAATGACAGTCCGTGTTCTTCCTAGAAGCATTTTAAAGAACCCTATAGTCCTGAGTGATCCTTATAGCACTCTCCACACTGCCAGTCCACCTGCTTCATAGGCAGTGCCTTTGTGCTTTGAGTGAACCAGAGGAAAACTCAGCAGATATGTGGCAGCTGTTCCACATAGCTAAATTCCTTGTAGTCTCATCATATGATCGTACCAAGGATGCTCACAATACATGCCCAGAACACAGAGTTGGTCAGGACTCTTATGTTCTTGGTGCGGCAATGAGGAACTGGGGCTTGGCTAGAACATGCACTGTCCATAAGGACATAGTCCTCGAGATACAGTGACCATATGTGCAGAGGGCAGAAGAATGTTGCTTTACTTCTGGGCAGTAGGTTCACCTCCTTCCTTGGAGCCTCCTGCTTCCTTCCTCACTCCTCTCCAACCTTGTTAGTCATGACTAATCAGAACATGCAATCACAGAAAGATCAATGGCAATGTTGAAGGGAAACAGTGAGAAGGCTCCGTTATGAAAAGTAGCATGATGGGCTACAGAGCATTTGTGGTACAGAGCAAAGAAGAAAGCAAGTATCCTTATAAGAAGTACTACAAGAAACTGTACCCCAAGGATAACCTGTGAACATGAATGGTGTGGTTGAAAATCATGGGATATTCATAGTGGTCTTGTACATGTCCTCTGCCTGAGATATACTTACTGGGGAGATCCTCTAGAGCAGTGTAGAGGAGCTACATAAATATATGAATTTAGGACCCATAAATAACTTACTTCCTTTCTTGAGCTTGTCCTAGTGCAGAAGAGTTTCTGGGCCATCATACCTTTTCCTAATTTATGCAGGGAGGAAAAGTCCCAGAAATGGGTATTTCTTACAGTGTATTGTAATGACTGAAGATATTTTCCAGCTACTACTGGAACATAGATAAATGTATAATGTTTCACCGCCTCCCAAGATCCTGATTCCTTTCTCTCCTGAAGTTATAACCCTTAAGAGCAATGTTTATTTAACATTACGAACAAGCCTGGACATGTCTATCTAACATAAGTCTAGTAAAACGTATCCATGCTGCCAATGAGGCATTGCATGTCAAGTTTCTCTTGGAGGAACCTTTGAAATATAAGCAACTAATAAATAAATTAAATTTTTTTGTTAACATAGGTCACTTATTACGGTTTATCAAGAGTCAGTCATTTAATGATATGCTTGAATCTGTGTGTGGTTTGCTTTCTTTTTTCCTTTTGATACTTTTGGTATTAGCTCAATTTCAGAGTTCCTACAAATTTACTGTAAAGGATCTGTTTGACAATGACAGCAGAAGTTGCCAGCCATGCCAATTATAGTGATTCTGTGGTGTGGGACTTTAGGCCACTGGGAACCAAAGACCCATGCCAGAAAAAGAAAATGCTTTTCTAGGCATCTGGTCCTTTTACAATTGTATTCATATATCCTATTCAAGCTATGGCTTGCTAGTACGTTATCTAAAGAAAGGGATTAGGTTTACATTGGGACTTTTCTGCATAATTGGTATGAAACAGGGACATAGAAGAAATTGGGGGTTTTTTAATCTTTTTTTTTTCCTGGGAAAGTAACATCTGGAACAAATAGAGTCTTTAACTGATTATCATTAACACAATTGTGTTGTGTTCTCAAAAAGCTATTAAAAAGTGTTAACATGGTTACATCATGAACTTCAGCTGGTTCTTATAACACATGAATCAACTCAAACCAGAAGCGTTCACATAATGCATATTTAAAATACTGTATTGTAAAACATGATTTTGAGAACATTTTCATTAATATTAGGATTACTTACCAGTTCCAGCAGTTATTTTGAGGATAGATTTCACTACCCATACCACACTGAACAGTATTTAAGCATAAATGTAAACATATTTATAGTTCTATAGGTAGTAAGTAAGCCACTGATCAGTTTGGATGGAAGAGACAAAAGCATAATTTTTTTCCTTTTATAAAACCACTCTGTCTCACCTATTATTCAAACACTGCCTTTAAAAACACATCACATGATCAAAATCAAATACAGACTTAATTAGTTTTGAAATAAATTAATAAATGTTTATAATCAGTATGGGTCTTGAAGGGTCTATAAGAACGTTAAAAATGTTTCCCTTTATAGAGCCCCAGTGGAACATGACAGCTTTTTTTTTTTTCTCACTATGCACAGCATGGTGTATTAGTGCAAGATAGGAAGGAAAGAAAAACATAACCATCTGTAACTGCAAGGATAAAATCAGGGACCTAGGACACATCATTAACATCTGCTAAAACCATCTCTGTTGGCCTTCACACCTCTATGGAGAAAACAGTATCAGCCAAGCCATTTCTTTTAGCAGACAGATCTTCTTGACAGAGCTTCCCAACTAAATCATGAGAACACCTTGGTTAGTTTGTCATGTACAGTAGTGTGATAGCCAAAAGGCCATGTGCCTCCTGAAAGGTTTTGATATGTTTGGAATGAAGATTGCTCTAGATTTCTCAACTCACCTGACAGCTATTAAAACTCAGTAGCAGTTAGCAAGTACAAGTAATTAGTACACAATGCACCTGGATCACGTCAGTTCTTTTTACATACAAAGTCATGTAATGGTTGCCTCCAGGAAGACTGAACCACATTAAAATTATAGGAGGCTGTTTCCCAGGCAATATTTAGTCAATGAGGCTCCTGTGACTACATATGGACAGTGAAACTGAGAAGCACATCTAAGTTCTCTAGTTGAGGTGCACATCCTGAGCCTTGAGTCAAGACCTGAGCACACACCATCTTTGCTGTGGTTTCCAAAGAAAGTTGGTGCCTGCTTTGTGAAGTGTAGACACAGCCTCCAAAACCAACATTGCTGTTAAGCAGGGCACTGAACACAACAATATAGGCTGTTTTTTCCTATCTTTGGGCACTCCATGCCATGTGCAGCCATGGAGACGCAATAATAATTTGACAAGACAGTGATGAGACACCGCTTTTGCAGCAGGAGGAGTAAAGTATGAGCAAAAGGAGTGAGTCTCATGCTCAAAGCCCAAGAAATTACATGTTTGCGATTCAGATGGATGTTTTGCAAGACTGGAAAGTGGTCTTGGAAATGCCAAACATGTGGCCACTTGTGTAGCTTTGAGTCCGTCCTTTTATTAGCCTGTAATTACAAGACCACAGAGTATTTCCCCCAAATAATTCCTTCTTCATTCAGGGAAGAAACTGAATGTACAGTGGGGCTGATGAAAGGCTTCAGGTGCAACTGTAAATCCTATTTTTTTCCTATCATGTGCTGGATTTTTCAACCATAAAATCCCCGTATTTAACTTAGAGGGGAGGGGTGTTGTTTTTATATAGTAGCAATGTTATAGATTCTTCCAATGGAAGAAATACTTGCAAAACAGACAACTGTTGTTCCAGCAAAAATTGAACAGTAAATTTACATGTATTTCAATATGACTACAATCACATATATCTATCACAACAAAAAGTAGACAGAAATGCACCTAGCACTTTTGTTGCTATGTCAATAATATATTTATAAAATAAGAAGAAAATTATAAAAATTATCAGTAAAGATTAGAATAAAAAACCCAGAAGCCTAACACACCTATCAGAGCACTGTAATCTTCTACAAAAAGATTTAAAGATAATTTTTAAAATAAAAAAAACTGTTACTGGTTCTAAGCCAGTACGTTCCAATCTTGCTAAAGTCCATGGTTAAATGATTAGTACACTCAGTTTTAGGACTTCTAATACTACATAAAAATATTCCAGGCATACATGACACAAAGCTTCAAACAAAACTCACTGTGCCTGTTAAAATTTGCTCAAGTTTTGACAGATTAATTTTGTACCTGCAGTCTTTATGCCAGTTCACATAACAATTGCCTGTGCCCCTCTGAGGTTATGAAGAATAAAATACCATGTCTCCTTCTGCAACCAGCACAAAAATCACATCAACAGTGAATTCTGCTCTCCCTTATTCAGCTGAAATGCAATCTTGTGTTCACAGCTGATCTGGCTCAGACTTGTCTTTCTGAATGACCCAGTAGCATATGGATCCAGTATTGATTATAGAAACGTAAAAACCAACCCTTTTAAAAATCTGAATCATTCATCAAAAGACAGATAAGTATAAAAAAAACCCCACAAACATTGCAAAGTATAGGTAGATACCATGCTTGTCTGCATGCTTTCTTTTCTGTCAAAAGACTAAAGAATGGAAATCGAAATTTATAAAAAAAGAGAAATCTTGTAAATCAAACAATAAGCAAAGGGTTTTTTTTCCCCACTGATAAAATATGCCCCACAGCCTGCTATGCTTTTGAAATCTTAAAGGAGTGTTTTGAAACACTGATGATGTTTGGAAACATCTCAAAACTGCACCAATATTCAGTTCTTTATGGATGATGATGCTGTTACTCATAAAAAGAAAGATTTTAAACTAACATTTTTCTAAAGAAGCCATAATAATCTTTGATCTAGAATATATCCTATGTAACAAAAAACATATGCAACAGTAAGAAAGATTTAGCAAACTAAAGATGTGATAGCTGTAAAAGTAGACACAGAAACGGGAAAGTCCTGTTTAAATAGATAACACAGAACATGAAGATGTGTTCTCTTTCTCATAATCTTTTGTGAGAAAAGCTGAAATTCTAAACAATGAAATAATTTGGCTTAAGACTCTTATTTCTCTTCAACATCTAAAATTCTAACACATGATACTTCTCACAGAACTCGCCCCTCTAACAAAGATAAAGCATGTTTTCTTACTTACCCTTTCCACAGCAGTTTAGCCTCTTTTCCTTCAGTGGTATGTAGAATATTAGATCTTTCTAAAAAAATAAAATAAAAAATGAAATGTATTATGACATTAAAAAAAAACACACAAAGAGGTAAGGTTCAAATCTATCTTACCAATCTTAAATGGTAACCAACTATTAGCATCCAAAACAGTCAAGTCAGCACTCCAGGTGCTCATTATCACTGACAAGCAACCCAGATAGTGGCCTCTTTGCCAGCAACGATTTTTTTTTTCTGCACAGGGACATGGCTCAACCCATAGACAGGTTCAGAGACTGGAAAAAAGTTTCATGCTAATGAGTCTGCTTGTAGAACCAGGACCCTGTTCTATAAATCAGCCATGCATACTTATTTAGACCAAGGATTATTTATTAAATTGTTCCCTATACATCCCAAGTAATACATAGGTAGCCATTGGTGTCTGCCACCTCAGGGGAAGCAATTCCCTTTCCAGTTACGTTTCACCTTTTTCAGATATATCACTCCTTACTTACATAAGGTTAAGTAACAGCATTGCTTTTTTAAACAGCAGAGTAATGAAATAGGAATTTTTATCATACTTTAATATTAGTATCATATAGAGAACAATCATTCCAGAAACAGTTTTGCAAAGAAGTCTTTGACAAAAACACTTGTGAATGATGTAAAAGAAAAATTAAGAAAATAAGTTAAAGGAAGTGTGTGTTGGGAATTCTTCCAGCTATGCTTAACACTTTTGGAAGATGACAGAGACATAATACGCACAGGGCTAACACAGTAACTTGTCACTTCCTATAAACATACAGAGATGGTTTTTGGCTACCATGATGTTTTCCAAAAAATACATAACGTGGTTTGCCCCGCTTTCTGCTCTATGAGTCTCAAAGAACATTACAAAACATTTCAGAACTGATATTCCTGTTTCACAGACAGGAAAATATGGAACTGATTGGAGAAATGGCTCAAAGTAATATAGTAATTCAGAGGCAAAAATGATAATAAGAGCCAAGTTATACGCAATTGTATTTAAGATCTGTTGAGATCAAAGATGCATTTTGGTTTGTTTTAATGTATTCACATACATGATGCCCTGAAATCCAAAACCACAGATTTACAGAGTCAGTCTCAATGGCCTAAGCCACCATTGCCTTTCAGAAAACCTAAAAACATACCCAATGACAAAATAACATTATCATTGACAAAGCAGATGAAAATAAATAGCTTTTATTTTGGGCAACTTTGTCATTCTGTGGGTTCCTATTAGTAGTTCAGTAGTTCAATGAATTATTCAGTAGTTTCTTAATGAAAATGTAGTTCACCAAAATCTAAAAACTCTAATTAGGTGAGGTTGTTTATGGGTTTGCGTTATTTTTTTATTAGCTCTTAATGTTTTGATCAAAATAAACCAGAGTATCACTGTAACTAGTGGGTCAAACAAGAGGTAACCAATGTAACTTCTATTTGAAGAAAATAGAAGTGAAAATGTCAATAAGAGGGCTTAGTCTTTGAAGGTACAAAACGTACTGGCTTCAGTCCACAAAACACTGTATAAATTTTATGAGATAAGCCCCTTCTGTGTAGTAAATCATGGAAGTGAAGAGAAATGAAACCAGAGGAAAGAGTCCTAAGCAATGCAGTAGGAGCCAGATTAATTGTAAATTAAAGAAATAAAAAATGGACTAAGCAGATGTTCTTTTTGTTTAGAAACATCTTATTTAACCTCCAAATAGTGTTTGTTTATAAGTATAGACTTCAGAAAGTATTCCTTATTGTAATGCATGCAAAATCTATTCAGGCCAAGATAAAATAAATAGGCATTTTTGCCATGTCCTCACACTGTCTGCTTTTCTGCTTTGTATGGAAATATGCAACCTGCTTGTGATAAAATTTACAGTATTCAGTTTGTTCTCTTTTACAGCCCTTTCTGAGTCAGCAAACAAAAAAAAAAGAAAAAAGGAAAAAGAAAAGAATCACACATAGGCATTAGAATTCACGTGTTTATCTTACAGAAAAAGCAAAATACCATTAAATATATCGGCTAGACCACATTTTATAAAAAATCTATGAACACAGATTAACCCTTGAGATGACTCAGGAAAAAATAAATATGTCTCTACATTTCATCTAAATGTGGAGGTAAAAGTTTAGGAAACAAAAGGAACATCTAAGGCCATGCATTTTTCTCTCTGCAATACAGACATTTAAGTGACTCCTGGAAAGCATCCTTCATCTACCAGGAGGTTATACACATATATGTAAACCCCAGCCTATTACAATTCCCACTTGTTTTGCATTCTTTCTGTGCATGCAAGCATAGAGCTTATGCAGTCATACTTCTCAGTTTTCTTTCTTTATTAATTCTGACTTTTTGCTTCTTTTAGGAATAAGACAGAAAGGAAATTTTTGGAGCAAAGATGATCTATTCAGTGCTTGAAATTGGGACAGGGAGAGCAAGACTACTGACAGCTGAAACTGGGAATTTCCAGTTTAATGGAAATTTCTGGTATTCTGATTATTCTGAATCAGAACAAACTATTTCAAAATTTCCCACAAAACAGAAATTAAAAAAGCTAAAAAAATGCTTTCAAAAATGTTGAAACACATGTTGTTTGAGCTTTTTAGTTTTGTTTATTTAATATTACTTTTCATACTTGGGGTTCTTCTTACCAGTCATAACTACATTTCATCTCATGCCACTTAATAATAATAATACATAAGTAATTTCCATAATAAATTGGGTTTTTTTTAAAAATAAGTATTTAAATAGTGAAAACAATGTATCCAATAGTTGAAGTATATTCATTTGAGAAGAGAAGTAAGACCAATATTTGGCTTTGTATTATTTTTACCAGCAATTGTTTCTAAAACTGAGGGAAACAAACATACTAATACAAGGATATTCAAAACGGTAGCTACTTTAACTCGCACCATAATTTAAGATTGTACAGGACTTCATTTTATTCATCACAGCATTCTAACCGCACACTTTCTCCACATCCTCGTTGCAAGAAATGAAGTTCTTGCCTCCTTGTGACCTTAGCAAAGCTATTATTCTTACTCCACTCAATGTGAAGTACTGGGGTCTTTAAGTTTACAAGTCAAGGGATGAATTCTGACCTGTTATTAACACCAATTGTTTCTACCACTACTACCTATAAGCAGCAATTCTGGACTGAGGTTCTCATGCATCCATCCTGCTCTTGAAACACTCATTTTTTTCTTGAGCAGCACATATGAGAGGTTTCAATTTAGCTGATCCTCATTGAATCATGAAACTTGTATTTTCCCTGTTTTGCCGAAGTGAGAAAATACTTTTCATGGCACTACTCTCTCTGTGGTGTCTCTGCACTATTGCCAGTGTAATGATGGCTCAAATTGCATGCCCTCACCCTCCCCATCAGATTTGCTACTTGTTTTTCATGTAGTGATGATGATACCTAGGCCACCATGAGAAAAGGTGTTTGGAGGTTTTTTTTAAATAGTTCATTAGCTCAAATGAATTAGTAAAATGATTTCTTTCTTTATTTCCTAACTTTTAACACGATGAAAGGAATTTTCCACTACCTATCACTAATTTCAAAACAACATTCCCTATGAACAAAATACTCTTTCACCCCTTTCTCCAAAGTTTTTTCCTAGAAAAGAAAGCCAAACTTCTCCAATAGTAAACATATTATATTTTACAAATAATTCACTAGAAACTATAAGACCTACACAATCATTTGTGTGTTTCAGGAAATAATACTAACATCATAAATAGCACTTTATCTTATCGAAAAGTACGCAAAATGATTTATGAAGCAAATAAAAAGAGACAGCTCCAAACCAAAAGAGTTTAAGCTGGAGGCTAAGCAAAGGAGAACAAGGAAAATACACACTCAGATCATGCTGAAATTAAATGAAAATTGTTGTGTTCTCCACTTTAAAATCTCTTCACAAATGGATCACAAAAATAGTAAATGACAGAAGACAGAGTATCTCTATTTATGAAGAAGCCAAAGGTAATATTCAGGCCAAAGGCTGCACTTACAAGAATCCCAGATCAGCATGCCAAAAGAAGCCCTTATGGTGGGGTTCAGTTACCTGCAGGTGCTGAAGGCCATTTGAGATGCCCTAAAGTATGCAAGAAATCTATATGAGGTCAGCAGATAGGACACAGAGACTTATGGGAAATAAGTATCACTTTGTAGTGGAAGCTGGGGGCATACAGGATGCCTAGATTTAGACAAATTAATAATGTCTTTGATGTCTAATATCATGATGGGGGCCTCAAAAAAAAAAAAAAAGACATAAAGAATACAGTTCCCATTGGCCCAGTGAGCTGAATTCAGTAACCAGTCAGTAAGTTAAGGGAAAACTGGTAAGACATCATCCCTTCAAACAGCTCTTCTGCTTTTTGGCGGGAGCTGGAGAGGACAGGGAACAGATTACCCATAGCATTCAATATAGCTCAATCATCTGTTCACACTGCATGAATCCTACTGCATTTGTGTATGTTTTGTGCAAGATGAATGTCCTTAAAACAACAGAATAAAAGGCAATCTTGTCTCTTCTATTTTCATATAATGAAGAACAGCTGTTCAACAGCCACTGTGCTTATTGTCTTCTTCCATCCTGTTTTCCACCGTGATCTCAGCCCCATCACCCTCTCAGGTGATATCTATTATAGTGGTTCTATCTCGGTTCCAGAAAATTTATAATCCCAATGTAAGGAAAGAAGCAACAGTTACAGAAAATGAGTGACTGCACATAGGTGACAGTGATCCAATATAGAAGAAAATGCAGGAGGATGGCATAGTGGTTGCCTTACTACAGTTCAGATTTTTTCAGGTATTTTGGCAACTTTCCCACCTTTTAAGGAAGGATTTAAGGAGGTGTAATATATTAATTAGGATAATTGATTAGTTGTAGTTTTGCTAACTGTCTTCCATAAAATGGAGTTCTTCCCTGAAAAACTGACATGAGCTCTACAGCATGTTATTGCTATCATAGGAATATTAAAGTGCAAAAGCTGAGGATCAGACCACATAAATTCCTAAATATCTGATTATCTATCTCACTCATTTCATGTATCTTTGTGGCTATTATATCACTGCAGGTTATACTTAAGAAGCCAAAGAAAGATATATACGCTATTGCCTGTTAATGTAGAATAGATATGCACATTCCAATCAAATAATCTTTTTTAACCTGGACATCTTTTGTGACTATTTTGATGACTACCACACGCTCTGTGGTTTACAGGTGCATTTTATTTAAGGGAATGTATGTAACCGCATAAGCACTCATTATAAAGTAGTAATCATACAGTACTTTATTCTAAATGGTTTATAAAGTTAACAGACTGCTATACTGACTAGAATATTATCACCAGAAGAGAAGCTATATTTTAGGAAAGTAGTGATCCCCAGATCAATACGTCCTGAGGAATGTTTAATTTTCTAGAAGAAATTGCAATTACTTGTTAGTGAGGAAAAGCACTGCACTAGCAGTAATTACCACCAAAAACCTCTTTGGAATCTATTCTGTTTTCCTGCCTTTTCACAACACCACTTTATAACAAAAACTAAAAGAAAGAAGTGAAGTGCTCCAGAAACTTAGGCTGGTTGGGTGGAATGAGGACAGGAGTTCAGGACGGCTCCATGGAAAGAAACAGGATTAGAAGTTGTGTAGAGACACCACAGGATGCTCTGGCTACCCTGAAAGCCGAACTTGCATCTTCTGCTGTCATGACCAAGAGAGGTCTGGTGAAACCTGGGAGAAGGCAAGCAGCGAGGAGTGAAACAAGGGTTTGAAGCTCAGGCAATGGAGAAGCTATGAATGAGTGGATTCCTTCTGTTATTTAGGAAGAAAAAGGCAGAAGTATGTGCACCCATCTCTAGTACTGTAAAAGTCAGAGCTTAGATAATTTGTCTTCCCACATTCTTCTATTAGGCCGGTGAAAAAAGTGATACATACGCTACGAGTTGCAGCAGGCTACATCAAGCTGTGTATAGAATGGTGCCACTACTCAATGGCCCCTGAAATGCAGAGGGAAGCATAAAACAGACCAGAATATTAAAATACAATACCTGCAGTACAAATGTGTATTAGCATACTTGAAATATTAGTTTTACCTGAACTAAACAAACTTACCTCAAAACTCCCTGTGATTCTGCCATTATGCTACATTAGAAAAAATCCCTTCCAAAGATTAATCGGCTTAGCTAACCATACGCCGTTTAAAACTGCACGGAGCAGAGTATTAGCCATTCATAGAGGATACAAATAACTAAATGTGTCCTTTCTGCCTGGCAAGCACCATATAGTTCAAGGTGGATCTGAAAACTGAGAATGGACCTGGGCCAACATGATCTCAATTGTTATTTTCAATAATAAAGTACAGCTAGCACCTCTGCATGCAACTCTCACTTGAGTGGAAGAGGACAGGAACAAAATGCAATGTTCTGAAACAGCTTTTATGGAAATCATGCATTGTTTGTGACATGTATTTGGCCTCTAGAGCTGCAGTCTTGTTTAATCCTCTGCTTTTAAATGCCATCTTCCAAAACCAAAGGGTAGCAAGTACAAATTGTATCTATAAAACAGCATCGCAACTCCATTCTCCATAGCTGAGTATTGAAATGCAAGCATACATTATAAATAGAAAAACAGCTGGCTTGGAGCACATTGCAAGCCACTAGCACAGTTGAGGGATTTGAATGACATCATAACCCGTGAGAGCATGTTGCTGGCCAGCTGGTGTTATTTATAATATACTCATAATTGAGGAAAAATAAAAAGGCAAAAGTTAGGTATTGCAGAACTAATGAAGTTGAATTCTTTCTTTCCCAGCGTCATTTAAATTGTTACTGAGAGTAATTATGAAGATTACTACAGAAAAGGGGGAAAATCACTTTATAATTACAACAGCCCGTTTAAGATAAATGTCATGGAAGCCCCCCAAACCGGTCTACTTGTGTTACTATATTCATAGTACTGTAAATTCTAGGAAACGATACGACTTCTCCTCTGTGGCTGCTAAAAGATCACAAAGCTATTTTCCCCTATGTACAAGCAGTGCTCAACAATTCTGTCATTTTTAGCACATGACACACTGCTACTTTAGGGTTAATAGCACAGAGAGCTGGAGGCTTTAATTGTTACTCAGCATATAGGCGTGCCAAGTTTAATAACGTAAAGATGCTTTAAGACAAAAGTAGATAACCAACTGCCTGTCTTTCTCTAATATATAAATAAAATACCTGTGCCCCTATACATAAATAAAATGTGTACATATATACAAAGGTATGCATATATACAAACACTGCCCTTAGTATGTAAGTTTTTATATATTTGAAATGCAGACGCACATACACGCACAAAAATACAAATGCACACATAGCTATCTGAAAGTTAACCAGAATACATTTTCTTATTTTTCATGGCAGCACAGGCTTTTTTGTCTGCTAACCCCTCAGTCACTAATTCACATTCTTTTAAAGGGAAAAAAATATGCTTCTGTGCTCTAGTTTTAAAATGCAAAGGTATGATGTTATTTGTCACCGTGCCCAAAAAAGTCCTTACTCGGTAACTTTGCCAGAAGAGGGAGAGAGAGAGAAGGCAAATGCTCCCCCAGCTGTTTCCTGTCTACAGTGTCTGTGTAATGTAGATAAATGTGAGGATTTTCTCTAAATCCCTCTTCTGTTTGCTAAATCTCACTGTCACTGCTAAAATCAGAGCAGATAGAGCCTGCGCAATGGAATAAAGTCCTCAATATTGAAATGTGACATTGCTCTCAACATCTCACATCTCTCTGGATTTCTTTTTTCTCATCATTACTGCTAACAAATTCATTTCCAGACTTTGCACTTTTAAGAAGCAATGGAAAAAATCAACAGTCTTTCAACACAATTAGTTAAGTGCTGCTTTTGTGATTTCTTGAAGGTAAATCTTTATTACTATTTCAAATTATTTTTTTTTAGTTTTATTTTACTGTGTATTGTCTGCTTCTGGTTTGAAGAGTATTGTGCACTTTTCAATAACATTATTTTAGAACTGAGAATTATTTATAAATTGCTGAACATGCAATTTTATATGATCTGGAAAATGGCTGTATGTAATAGTTGCAATTACATAGATAACTGTAAGGGTAAACTATTGCAGATAGATGTCTTAAATTTCACTTCTATTCAGAGAACTTTGCAATATTTCAGTTATGTCATTATTAAAGGGTCCAATTACATCATTGTCTCTATTGTTAATTAATGCTTCTGAAAACAAGAACTTTTAGCTATTTTCTGCAGGTGCAGGATTTTATAGGAAAAGGGTATTATTCACATGTTAAGTTTCTGCAGTTTTATTATACACAGTTATAGATAAAATGTTCATGCTTTCACAGGGAAACTTTTAAGGGATGTTGTCACTGCAGCAATTTTCTGGCAGCATTGTAACATTTACTTGGGTTTAGCTTTCATAAATTAAAAGTAAATGTGAAGTTCAGTTTGTTTTCTACATTAGAAACCAGCTGTGACTCTTGCTGACCTTGCATATTTGTATAGCTTAAGCAATTGTACATAAAGAAAATGGAAATTCCCCTACATGTTCATCTCTAAGTTTTCCCTTGTAGGGAGGGCTGTTGCAGGAAAGTTTGCATGTGAAGTTTCATGTTATGACCCTATAATTTCTACACATTAATACAAACTGTCTCTAAGCAAATTTGGCTTCAGTAGGTGCATTGACCCCTGTTTCTGTCAATTGGCCCTAGTTCAACTTTCCATTATCAGCAAATTTATACCCTTCAAGAAGTTTTTTTCTTTAACATTTTGCAAGGACACTTATGCAGTTGACAGAATTTTTCTGTTTTAATTGTTTAGGGCCTTTTTTTTTTTTTTAGGGTGTCTTAAAACACAGTTACCTCATTCCTTCATGTGGTTCAAAAGTGCAATTTTCTAATTGCAATAGATGAAACCATTCTCTTAATGTCTAAATGGGCATCCCTTCCAACATACTTGAAAGATGAAGATGATTTTTTTTAAGTACTGAGCAAGGCACTGAGAGGCATAAAAGTAATGTGCTGGTTCCTCAGCTGGTGCATTCTGCCAAGCTTCCTTGGAATCAGTGGAACATATTGATTTATGTTAGGATGTAGCCCAGATTCTTTAATCAAAGTTAACAGTACTAAAACCTTGATCCATTCTAGGGTATATATGCTTTATTTATATAATTGCTAGTGAATACTGTTATTACATACTAACTAAATACTTCTACTGTGGCTTGGAAATCAGGTCCAACCTCTATGTAGCAAAATGTAATTTTGAATATAACTTTTGATTTTTTTCTATATCATATACCATCCATAAAAATGTTGCCCCCTTCAAAATATTTATATTTATTGTAGATGTTCCTATATGGTATTAAAATGACCAAGCATGTGAAGAATTCTTATGCACAACTTGTGCCAACTGATAGTTTATTACACGAAGAGGACTTATATAGAGGAATTAAGAAGTAAAAGAGATGTAGAGTGTTCATATATGACATTCCTCTGTGGTGCCACTCTTCTGGACCATTAAAAGAGGAATGCAGCAAAAGCTGGTTATTTTACTGAAAAAAGAGGAAATTCCAGCTGTGAAAATATGGTCAGTCATTCTATGCAACTAAAAGAAGTGCTTAACCAGGCTCATCCTGAACCTGTATTCAATTTCCAAATGTAATTAGATGCTTCAATAAACCCCACCCACATGCCAATGAATTTTCTTTTAAACTCTCAACTTTCTAGTCAAACTGGGGACATTGCAAGTACCCTGCCTGTTTGTAAAGAACCTGAAGCAATATTGCATTAAAACTTTGTATTTTCTTAAGAATATTCCCCTCAGACATAAATGGGAACTTTGATTTTATCATGAATATATTGAATCAAGTAATGTTATGTTTAATTAAAATGATGACGTAAAGTTCAAGTTTTAAACTATGCTTTGGAGTTAGTTTTGATGAAACAGCACTTAATTTAACAAATAATTGACTGAGCCCTAGAAACATGTGAGTCTGTTTTCTTTTCCCCAAAGTTTTCACTTGTTTGAAAGTCCTTGACTCTTTTTAAATTTGGAGATAAAGTTAGAAATTCTCTGTGGTTTATACTGTGCAGCCTTTTTGGCTTCCACTAGAGGAAAAACAGTAGATAATCTGTTTTGTTGTAGTTCAGTGCTGATATTTATCTGAAAATGCAATCCAGCTGAAAAGTCTTGAAAAATACAAAATTGTTAAATGGCTAAGATTTATGTTTATTTCTGGCACAAATGTCATACAAGAACAAATACATAATGTTCTTGTATTTGTAATGTCATCCTTCTGAGGCAGTGTGCTAAACAGCTCTCTGCTTTACCTCCTCAGAACTGGGAACCATCTTAAACTGCAGGTGCATCACCTTTACCTTAGAAATGCAAAATTATGGCAAGGCACAAAAAAGAAACTGATGTTGTTAAGATATGGAATCATTACAGGAAATAGTGCCTCATGTTATCATCATTAATTTATAGTCTGATCTTCCTCCAACTGCTATTGAAGTCATGTCCATGCATTAAAGCTTGTTGGTTTTTGCATGGCAAGGTTGAGTTAATACTCTTGTGAATGGAAAAATAATTATTCTTTCTTTTTATGGTATATCATGGAATTTAGATTTGTTCATTATTTTCACAGTGAAAATACCAGGAAGAAAAAAGGGATAAATTCTGACTGATTTATAGATTTGACTCTTATTCAGCTTTGACCTAAGTTGAAATAGGGGACTCATCCAGCAAGGTGCTAAGATCCCTTGCCAAGGAAATAAGAATGTTTAAAAATTATTGACTTGAGAAGGCTCAGTACCCCACTGGATGAGATCCCATATGAGCAGACAGTAGATAATTTCATTGGTTTTTCAAAAGTTCAAGGAAAAAATAAGATTAAATCGTCCCTGAAACCCTAAAAGAAACTTTAGGGAAGATTAATCATTTTACCCCAATTACTTTGTACTACTCTGCTAATATAAAGCAGTTTTAAGCCAAGGTTAACTGTATGTACAAGAAAGATGTTTAACATCTTACTTGACTGCCATACTAATGTTAACCTTGAAAGAGAATAAAATCAAATGCAGATTTACACTTTTTGAAACTAGCATTTTTGGAAAGTGACCTAAATCAGTGCAGAATACACATTAAGCACACACTTCACTGCCCTGTTACTAAATATAAATAGCTTTTCCTAGTATTTAAAAATAATGCTATTTTCTTTGACATGTTGGGTAAGATCTTTGGTTGATATAAATTGATATAAAAGGAAGTGGATAAAATGAATGGTGTAAACTTTCACCCATTGAGGACTGGCCTTTCTTCAATCATAAGTCCAGGAAAAAGATAGTTTGTAACCAAATGTAAATGAGAAAAGAATTATCACCTCTGTGTATACCTTATAGCCAAACCTGACTAAGAGGATATAATGTGGAGAAGGTATAGATGCTTCCATCAAGTTTAACTCCTTAACACTCCCACAAGTGCTCCCCTTAATTTCTTGAATGCTTCCAAATGTTAACTTGCTCGTAACAGAGGACTGTAAGTCATTGAATGTAGTCCCTTACTATGGAAGGTCCCACATTAACTCTTCTGTAACTTTGGCAAGCTCTACCTTGAAACTTCTTTCGTTTTGTCCTGGTATTTCCCTTTTTAAGGTGGCTGGAGAACCACAGAGTACTAATTATGGACCCTTTTCCTACTGGGCCAAATTTCTTTCCACCCAGTTTACAGCCATTTATTCTTGTGCCAGTGCTGTTCCTTAATTTAAATAGCTCTTCTCTGTCATATGCCAGCTCCATCTCCCACAGTAAATTGACAGGCAACTGTCATATTCCCTCTTATCTGGTCTCAGACAAAACAACAAGGTTGTCTGGTCTTCCTTACTCTGGTTATTCTGGGATTCCCTTTGCCTGTCTACAGCACTCTTCCATATCCTCCTTTTGCAGGAGCAACCATAAATCATAGTTACTACAAGGTTCTCTAACTACGTGTGAATGTGAACCAAGAATATTCACCAGAGGAAGTAATCAGTTTACAAAATATATGGACTAGAATATGTAGACAGTTGCAAAATTATGGTGAGGCATTTCCTGATACTGTGTTTATTCTCTACCAAAGTACAGTACATACACATTCTCAACTCACAAAGGTGCAGGGGTCATTTTCTTCAGGACTCTGTTGGGAAATGCTGACACTGCTTTTGCTTCCTTGACAGGTGAAGATGCACACTGTGTCCTACATTCATTTCTTCTACCTTGGCCTGTGTTTGCTTACCTTAACCAGTTCTGCTGCTGCTGGCCCAGAAACACTCTGTGGTGCTGAGCTGGTTGATGCTCTTCAGTTCGTGTGTGGAGACAGAGGCTTTTACTTTAGTAAGTCAGCCCTTTCTTTCATTCAACTGCCAAATGTTTTCATGTAATCTGTTGGAGTTTGCAGTAAGCAGCTTAGAAATTATCAAAACAGGCTGCCGAGTATGACTAGTGTCCTCTCTCTTGGTGATGCCCAAGTCTTCAGTGACCGTGAAGTCTCAGTAAAGAACAGAGCTGAGTTTCTGACAAATTTTGCTTTTCAGATGTTATTGTTTATAACGTCTTTTTCCAGCTGCTGCTATTCCACCTGCTCTATTACTGCTTTCTGCTGGTCTGACACTGAAATTAAATGAATGAAAGCACAGACTAGACCCAAGATATTCATAAGGCAGAACTGCATGTACCTGTTATGTCAGACTACTCATAAACAGTTTAAGTACTCATTGTATCATATTAAAAACACACTGAGCTTCAACATCTGGTCTGAAAAAAAGAAAAGCTGGAAGGCAGCAACAAGAAAGTTACCACATCCAAGTATCCACATGCTTCATCAGTTACATACAGGTGAAGGAAAATTCATCCATGGTGAGATAAAAAAGATTAACACCAGTACAGACAACAGATAAAATTAAGTCTGCAATAGAGTGGATATATTAGTACTCAAATAACTTGACCTACACTTTGGAACTGAACAACATATTATTTTTCTTTTGCTGTGTTTTAGATTGTGCAAAGCTGAAGTAGCTAGATAAGTAAGTCTTTTACCTTGGTACCTTCTTAAAAGTTCTGTCAAGATCAAGAAATACACAACTTGTAAATAATAGAAATTGATTTCTAATTTTCAGCTATTTGCTACTCAGATAACATAAAGTTAATGAAACTTTTAGCTAGGAATATATTCATTCTGAATTCATTCATTAATATATTTATTCAAAACATGCAAGAACTTGTGCTTTTAGAGCCTCTGAAGCTAGTGTTTACTTTTAACAATAATATGTACTTGTCTGAAGTGCTTGTCTCAAGTTAGCCCTCCTTCAGGGCCCCAGTTACCTTTCCAAACAAGAATATAACTAAGAACAGGAAATATGGGGTGGTTAGGCTATAAAGACAAGAAATTAACTGAAGGGGTTTTTTTTCTATTTATTTTTATATTCTTTGTGAGGTCTAGCTTTTTTAATTTTTTTTTTTTTTTACTTTTATAATCCTAATTTTATCCTAATAATTCTTGCCTTCTAAGATATCACTTTTGTTTTTCTGATCTTACCCACCCCATTCCTATTAATGTCTATTAGTGGAGCTGTTGTTTTCAATATTTTTCTCCTTGCTTGCAACAAAAATAGAATTAGGGAAATCCAGATTCATGCACCTTTAATTTACGTAAAATCCTGATTCCCTCAGCGAACAAGCTGCAGGCATTTTCACTGTCTTCTTGGCACCTTTTGTTAAAGTTTACCTTTGAAACTGGGAGCCTTAGTTTCATATATGAAAAGTAATTCAATAAAGAACCCTTCCTTTCTGTATTTAACACTTTAGCTATAGTTAGTTAACATTTACTCTAGGGTGCTGTTTAACTCAGTATTCTGGTGCTAAACACAATATTAAAAATACTGGAATCTCTCATAGAGGAATTTACATTTTTCTACCAACTCTTTCTGTGTCTATTTGAACAGCAAAATCTGTTACATTTATCAGCAGTGTTACACTTAAGGTGCTATTTGAATGTCCTACAAATACTTTGTCTTCATGGTTGGAAGGAATGTAAAGGAAGACGTTTACCTCCCCCTCTTGTTTCTGCACCAGAAAACAATGAGACAATATACTGCATCCTTAGAACAGCAGAGCATTTATTTATTTATTTATTTTTACTGTGCATGCATCTTAGGCGTTTTCCCAGTCATTCCTCTCCTGGAGAAATGTTTGCTCCTTGTTCAGAGACCTATCACACTTGCTTACCACAAGAGCGGCTGTTACTGCCAAGCAATCAGACTTACAGTTGTGTGTATTCTTTGTGTCCCTCAAGGTAAGAGGACTTGTGAAATGCTAGTCATCAGCAATAACTTCCTTTGTTTTCAATCTCAGTTGTCCTAGGGTTGCACAATCTGTTTCAAATCTCTGCATTCCCTAAACTAGATCATCCTTACTTTAAAATACCAGGATGGGTTTCTGAAGTGTTAAAGAAGATTTTTACCCTTGCAATCTTTAGTTTTATCTGCTGTCAGTAAAGAATTTCTCGCTGGTTTTCTTTGTTGTTTTCTCACATTCTGAGTTTTCACCTGAAATTTACGCAATTGTCGACACCATAAAGGTCTACCTTGTTTTGTAGGGAACACCATGGAAGGTTTTACTAATGAATGACCACGTTGTTTTAGGAAAGTCTTGCACTATTGTAATCAACAGACTGCAATTGCAATATTCAACAGGAATTTTATGAAGTTGATACATGGCACTTGGATGCTAAGTAACGTGTGTCCTCTACCTGACTACTTCTGATTCACCAGGTGGTGATTTAATCTGTTTTAGCCTTCTCCCTCTTACTTGTTAGTGTTTAATCTAAAATATAGAACTATAGAAAAGTAAATCCAGTAAAACTGCTAAAACCACTTGTGATCCTTATATCAAATGTACTACAGAATGCAGCACGTTATTGGAAGTTAAAAATGTTGCTTCACTTCATGGGATTTTTTAAGAATGCTGTATCATTTGCAGATGTAAAAGTCCAGTGAACTTTTTTCTTTTATTGTGAAGAGAATGCCAATTTAAATTGTATTTTAAGCCTTCTGTTCTCATGCTCTTCTTCCGTTCTATAAAGTATAATCAATGGTAATGTTTGTCTTTAACTTGCACAGGAAATAGCTGTGAGGGAAGGTTTTTCTTCCATCATTCTGTATTTCACCAGAGACTCCAAATATAAAGAATACCTTTTGGTTGAGGTGGAACTCCTGGTTGAGATTCAAGGTCAAAGCTAACTATTTGTTGGGAGCTGTGTGTGGAAATGAAGATAGAAATAATTGAGTTACTTTCTGTTGAAACTCTGTGCTCCACAACCACAAGGCTATATCTACAGCTAGGACTGGAAGAAAAAAATTCCTTTATATAGTCTACTCTGCCCAGCTTCCCAGCTATAAAAGGAAATTCTTTACAGCTTCTGAAGATATGCCCCAGCTGCTTACCACACACAAAGAAAAGTATTGACTTCAAGAGGAAGTCAAATGTGGTTTCTAGCACTCCCTTTCCTCATGAGGTAGACTGCAAAGGAACATTTTTTAAAGTTTTTTTAGGGGAGGACACTGCACAAATCCCAAAATAGAGCATCTGCTTTTTCCATTGGTCACATGTAACCCCAGCCAGCACTAGCTGATTCTTGGACAGCTTTTTCTCTCCCATGATTCACCAGTGAAGAGCAGGGTTTTGCCACCTTTTATCTAGTAACACCTCTCTAGCAGAACTTCTGCCACTCAGGTTCCTGTGTGCTATCTTATGTTAGGAGAAGCCAACAGAGAGCCTGGCCAGAGCTACACAAGTGGCTACACTTAGACACAACTCTTCTCAGTTAATGTTTCTCCAGGCTCAAAAACTCTGGATTCAACAGTCATGAAGTAAAATGGGATGGTTGCTATGTTCATTTGAATTTTAATGCCTAGAAAGTTCTACCATGCCACTGCTATTACAAAACAATGCTGAGTGCAGAAAATGTCAGAAAAACTGAAAAGACAAATTACAGAAAACTTACAGAAGCGGTAGCCCAGGAGGGAGTAAATTTTGCTTGAAATCGTCTAGTCTTATCACAGGAATTTATTTTGTAGATTAATCAAAAAAAGAGACTTTTTTTTTTACTTCATACAAGTTGAATTTAATGGACAATCATTCATCCTTGCTCATGTTGTTTACTGAGGACTATTACTGCCATGAGAAAGGAAAGTAAATGTAGTTTACTCTAAGGAGCAAATGCTATATTCTTTTTTATTTAGTTTCTTCTTTGAAAAGATATATTTTCCTTTTCCAATAAATGGACACCAGTTTGGCTAACAGTACACACAAGTGTATTTCTTATTTCCTTAGACACTTTTGGTTATTCTTATTTCTAAAACCCAAGTTAGATGGCAATATATATTTGAAACTAGGTCAATCGATTTAATGAACTAAAAAAACACCTTTTATCTGTTAAAAAAACCTGCTTTGGGCTTATGGTGAATCTTCTGAAGGATCACTTGCATAGAAAAGAAGGAAGTTGTTTACATACCTGACACAATGGAGTTCTTCTGATATTCTTCAGAGAATGGAGAATGATCCAGCCCATGCTTCCATATGTTAAATAGTGAATCCCATAAAAGACGAGCTTTTCTGGTATCCAACCAGTGGTCCTTGTTGTCAACTGCTTTGTGGAGAATCATTACAGATTTTACTACTTTTTTTTTTTTTTCACTGAGACAATCAGAATTGTGTGTTGTCCTTGGGAATATCCCCAGCTATGCACAGCATAAGACTGTTGGTTTATAATCATCAGAAAATCTGGATAAGATAGTGAACATAATTTCGGGTAATCAGAACTGTCATTAGATCTCATTGCTTTGTAGAACTAAGGCATATATGGAGGAACCGCTGCCTTACAGAGGAAGAAATAAAGGGCATAGCAATAGGCAATTACATTTTGCTCTTTCATTTCCCTTTAGTTAACGGGTTCTTGTTTACTTCAGGAAGTCTGCTTTTAAGACATTATTAAAGTTTCTAGGCCTGTCAAACCTATCAACATAATTGCAAGAGGTGGCATGACACTCAGTTCTTTAACTACTCCACACCTGTAGGAGCTATGAGTCATTAGCTCCTCTCTGTGTCCCTGATTGAAAGGAATGGTAATGTTACAAGCCTAGGAGAGGCATGCTGAAAAGATGCGGTGGACACACACAGCCTGTGGTGTCAGTGTCAGTCTTACAAATCTCTGCAAGGAAATACTGGTCATCTTGGCAATGTTCATACAGCAAGATCTGAGGGAGTTTTTAAGTTCCTTGGTCTAGCTAGCTAAATGCCCCTTTCATGTCCAAATCCTGTATCCATGGATGAGTTGAGTGTATTCCTCAATCTTTATCCACAGGTTCCTTACTTCTTACAGGAAAGCTAGCCTGGAAAGGAGCTAAGATGTTCTTCAGCCAGGTCGGCAGGGTCAGTTCTCAGGGAACCAGGACTATAGGCACGGTTATTTCTCTGCAAGAAAAAAGACAGCTATGGCTTCTGGAATGGTATCACTGTATGGTCAAATAACTGATATGTAAGTTTGGTGTGTGCTCGGTTGCCCCTGGTAGTAATCATCAAGGAAGTTCTCTGAAAATAAGCCAGTCTTCGAAAGAGTTTTGTCCTTTTTACTACACTAAGAAAGGCTAGAGAGTGTTTATAAAGGTTAACCTCAGTTTAGTGAGGTTAATCTTCTTAAGTTACCTCTTCAATAACAGAGAGAGAGGTTCTGCCTTCTTTCTCCATGGATCACGCAGTGAGTCCAGGAGGATTTAGCCTCTAAAACAGACTAAATTTAGACTCTCCAAACAGGTCTCCTCTACAGCTAGTTCTTAGGTCACCAAGGATTTCATAATTTTTCGAACTTTTCATTAAGAGGGGCTGTAGTATTAATGATAATTTTAATGAGGTGACTGGAAGCAAACCATTGATCAAAATTTCAGCAAGAATCACCTCTGAAAAAGTCTCTACTACCAAAACCAAATAAGTACAATTTCTCTAGAAGTTTAATTTATATGTGTCCTTATTGCTGTTAGATGTTAGAGATGCTAATGCTTTTATGATGTTTGCCTTTATCTATGCACTAGACCAAGTTTTAAATTTGGTCTCAACTAGCAGAAAGTTGTTATTTGACATTTGATTCCGTAACTGCTATATGTGTATTTAATACATTGTTTAGTCTCATGTTGGATAAAGTCACTCAAAGAAGCACTTGGCAAGATCAGCATTAATTCTTGGCATAGCTGCCCCTCTTACTTTTCCACTGAATCTTAAATACCAAGAAAAACCCTTCACTGACTTCAATTCTGGCATTAGCTTTATGCAATCAGCCAAAACCTTTGCATATGGACCTCTTCATTTGTTCTGGTATTAATAACACATTTGCAATATTTGGTCAACAGCAGCAAGATTCACAATTTAAATTATTCAGTTTAGCAGAACCACAATCTCTCAATTAAAAACTTTTGCATTAACTACTTGAGCATCTAGGGCAATCGATACAGTGTGCTCATTCAAAGAAGGAAGTTCATAGAGCCATTTCTCTAGAGCTTATTCACCACTTTAGCTCTTATGCATGTTTCAAACCCTCTCACATCACTGAAAATTAAATAGAGACTTAAAGCTGTTTTCATTTCAGAGCTTTGCTAAAAAAGGATGAATCTGAACTTATTAAACCATACCCAGATGTCAATATTTCGCTATGATAAAAGCTTAATTGTTCAAAAATATGACAATGAATTAAAGGGGTAACGGACAGTTAAGTAATTTCTCAGTCTAGAAATCAAGACAAAAGAAATACCACAAATGTATGTTATTGAAGAATTTATGCTAAAATTGTCTCTGGTAATAACCACAGGAACTTCCATGTCAAAAAGAAGAAAAAGCCATTAATTCATACTTTCTTTGTGGTGCATTTAATGCAAAATCACTATGCAAGATATAGCCCAAGTACTGGATTTAACTGTTAAGTAACAATAGGTATATTTCATGTTTACACCAGTGAATGAGGTTCTGAGAACAGGAATTTTAACACCTTCATAGCCTTTGGAGGGGCATAACATATACTGACCAGTGGGTCACTCCAACTGATAGAAAATTTTGCACTGTCACTTAAATAAAAGTTTAAAAAATTGAATCCAGTAAAATGCCTATTTCAATCCAAAGGCTGTACCTTAAGCACATGCTAACACATGACTTTCAGAATAATAGGATAAATTGCTTTTCTTACTGTATCAAAGCAAGAAAAGTGAAATGTTACCTTCTTTTCAGACTTTTTTAAGTACTAGACAAATTACATTGAGCTTATCATGTCAATTTTATCTGAGCAACTTTTAGGTTAAATTTCTGATTGCCTCTCCAGTGTAAATTCCTGGTAAACTGGTTTGGAATTCCTTTGAAAACTCCTTTGAATTCCTTAATAAATTTAAAGTCCCACAAAATCAGCCACAAGACTGAGATACTTGCTGTATTTTCTGATTGAATCCCATGTACAGTCAAATTTAATATGTTTTCAATGTTCTTGCTCTTGTAAGATAGAGTGGAAGCTGTTTGCTTACCTCATGTTAAATCCCTTGCTAATGAAAACTGGAATAGCTGCCTTCTATCAAAGAAACAATTTAGAGCTCATCTCTTTCTTTTTTTTTTCCTGCGTCTACACCATATTTATATATTTCCCATCTTACTTTTGAAATTCAGCTGTGACCCCAGTTCTCCCATCTGTGCAATATAACTGTTTTAGAGGAAGAGAATCCCTCCAAACAGCAGACCCTTCTGCTTCCTTGTGCGCCCATAAAGGTGTGGAAGATAGGAAAGAGTGTCCTGTTAAAGCACTTCCATTAGGGAATTGTGGCTCATGCCCAAACCTGAAATTATATGATTTTTTTTTTTATATACAAAACTATTTGTTTATAGTCTTTATGTCTTTGTGTGTTGGGCAGAAATTTACACAAGGCTGAGTATGCAGAATAAAGCAGGGGTTGGCTCAGACCGTTCTGGCTCAATCCAGCTCAGGGAACAAAACTGTTTTCTTTCTCAAAACAAATATTCTAGCAATACTGGTTAACTATTTCTATCTCCAAACAAGTAAGCACTTAAGTAACACCCTCAGCTCCTATAAACAATAACTTCTAAGGAAAGTAAATACTACTGAAAATTGTTTTGAATTTAAAAGCATGTTAATTAACAGACATGTCTTACTAAGGCAATGAATAAAAGCCTAAATTACACACACCAACTCTGTATCTCACAACAAGTCTGTATTCTAAAGAATACTTTTAAATGCATGGCTTATGCAAACGTAGAAAAAGTATGTGTTGTGGGGCAAATGGTAGAGAGGATGTTGTTATGGCTGTGGATCTGAAGAGATGAGTACATTCCTAATTAGCTTTGATGGCTGTGTGGTACTATGTATAATAAATCCAATTTACAACAGAGGGATTTTTTTCAGACTTGCATTAACTATACTGAAGGTTTCTTTTAACTCAACACCATCAAAATGACTTCTACTGTTATAACAAAATTTTTACAACTTCTTTTATAAATCTTCATTGATTACTTCAGGTTACATGAAAGCTAAGGACATCTATTTTAGGTTAACATAGCAGGTTTAAATTGAATGCGTTTCATACCTTGAAACTTCTGTAGACAAGTAAGATGTAATAACTTGTTTCTACATCCCCTGAATTCCTGAATTACTAGTCAACAGGTCTTCCATGAAAAAAAACTTAGTTTTTCCTACGTATTTCAAGTTTTATGTTTCTTTCCATTAAAGTTTCCAGCCTTTCACAGACATATTTAGTTTGGCAGGAAGAATCTGGTGACTCATAGACTGAAGAGATTTGAGAGCAAGCTACTGAAAATGTATCTAATTTCTTCTTGTGTAATTTGGGAGCAAGCTACTGATAGTATGTCTAATTTTCCTGGTTTAATCAGATATATTATTGGCAAATACATGTCCTGAATAAAAGCCATGTTTATTCCTGAAATATATAGCTAAGTTTAAATGCAAAACCACCATATATATTTGCTTTAGAACACTTCTGTTTTTTCTAATTGTTTCTGGCATTTTATTCTAAATCAATGGGCACTTAACAAAACCAGAGGTACTACTGAAATAATTTGCATTATGACCCTACTTAGATTTGGGAATTCAGTAATATCAAAGTATTCCTTACTGAAGTTTTTTGGTGTTTTTTTCTCTTCTTTTTTTCAAGGGAGGATAGAGATGTAGGAAGAATAGGTGATGTTGTTATACCTCCATGATTCATATGGAGAAGGATAGATGTACCAGAAAAGCCCTCATTTATGTTTTGTTGTTGACTGTATTGTTCCTTTCACCTCTTTTTGGACAAAAGACTTCTAAATTCAGTTCCTTCTAGACATAATCTGTAACAAATGCCATTTTCATTTATCCACATACAGACTGAACCTTCTGAATTATAAAGACTAAACAGAGCTTGATCCAATATACACAACGAGATTCTGGTTTAGATTCATTCCATCTACTTTTGGGCACATAAATAAGGTATCTGAGTTAGGAGCCTACTCAAGCTTATTCTACAGTCAATGAGAGGATTTAGAAACTTTCAGAGCTCTTATTAAGTTCTGAATATCCTGTAGGACATACTTTTCCTTCTCCACTAAATTAACCCAGGAAGCTATGGCAATTGTATCCTTAAGTTAGTTAAGTCAGTTGAGTAAGGACCCTCCATTAAGAGCCTAAATTTTGGTGGGATGAATCTATTTAAAACTACACAGTGAAATTCAATGTGAAGATAAAGATGCAGTCATATGGACCACATCTCTGATCAAAGCATATCTAAGCTTATTTCAGCTGCCATGGTATAATACAGTTAAGCAAAGACCTGGAATGTGCCTTATGCAGGTAACACCAGTTAGAGTTGCTCCTTTGGCCTTTAAGAACTCCCAGGCCTTAGTCTGACCAAGTGTGAATCCTGTTGGAGAAAGCACTCCACTCTGAGACGGTAAAAGTAGAAGGGAAAAGCTTATCTATCCTTTCTTTCTTAATATAGTAGATAGAATATACTCTTACAAGCCATAATATATAACACTCCTTCGTGTTTTATTCCTGCAGCATCAGGCAAGGTACACTTATCCATGCATAAATAATGAAACATTTTTTTACACTGCTATTCAAATGGATTCATTTCTATTCCTATGAATATACATGGCCCAGCAGTTTTTTAAGAAATTGAGACCATAGTAATATTTAAAACCTAGAGTGACATCTAAATATCAGATGTCATTGAAGAAGCGTTTTCTCTGTTAGAATGCTCTGCCATGAATTATCATCATGGAGAAAGGACACAGAATGATGCTCAAGTACAGTTTTGAGATACTCAGGCAATCTAGAGATTTAAAAAATAGTTCCTGCTGACTTAATGAGCTCATCTATAAAAGCAATAAAATGACTGAAGTAAGAGAGAACCTCACCTGAGATTGTTAGCCATTTAATGAGTTGAATCAACAGCACCAAGTCCCTCTACCTTCCTCGCTTCATTACCTCCTTCATCCAAGGCAGTATAGAAACAGTACAGAACTACTTGAAAGATAACTGCATTCCATGGTCTTCTCTAAAGTGATCCCTTTGCAGGGAACAGTAATTGCAGTAGTTAAAATTTCCAAACCTGATATGGGGGGTAGGAACTATATTTTAGGTTATTCAGATCTTGACAAACCTTTTTCAGTAACCGTGTTGTTTTGAAGCAGTCAGAGTACAGCACTAAAATAAACAGAAAGGATTATTTATATTTGCTATGAATAAATATGTATACAATTTAGCTTATTTCAGGCTACACTTAATCTTGTGCATTGTACCATTCCCCGTTGGTCTGGTTTGAGGGAAATGGGGGAGAAACGAGGATAGTGTTTCCACAACTTTCTCTCACTTCACTGTTACGGATTGACTTCTGCATTTAAAAGTGATGAAGGGTGATCTTGTATGAGATACTCACATAAACGATTTGCATACACTTGTAGAGTTCCACCATGATTTCAGGAATCAGATGCAGTAGATTTAATATAACTACCCCAAGATATAATAATTTCAAAAAGTGGAGTGGTCAAGATAATATGGCCATTCAAAAAAAAAAAAAATCCAAACGTATTTTTGTAGAATTTGACCCTTATCTTTCTTTTTGCAAACAACAGAATGAAATTCTACAACCGCAGCTATAATGGCGTTAAGTCAATTATAATTTTTGTTACATAGTCATCTTATTTTAGTTTTTGAAAGCAGCAGGAGTTGATGCAATAAAAGCCAACTATTTCCTGTTATCACTAAGATGAAGACTAATAAAATGAGCAGAATTCATAAGTGATGATATTCTTATTTTCTGCTGTTCTTTTCAAATAGAGATCTATACTCTGATATGAAACAGATGAAGCTCAGATCTGTGAAAAAAAAGAGCAAAATCTTTTTTAATAAATCAGGCTGGAACCCCCCATCAAGGATCAAATAACCTGCAACAGCTTTTGAATGCAAAACAATTATCTTTGGATTATGAAACAGGTGGGACTGCCCTTGGGTTTTTTTAGGATATATATTGAAAAAAAAAGAGTATATCTACACTTTCCTATGTCAGAGAAAAGAGAGAAAGGAAAAGGAAAAGGAAAAGCTGGTATGTACTATAATGAAAAGGGGACAAAAATTATACCAAAGAAGGGGAAAATAGTGATTTTAATAATCCAGGCTGTCCCCATCCAGGAGTTTCTTCACTTCATAATCCACAATCAGGAGTCTGTGGATACTTACTTAAGGTTATCTGTTAACTTCAATTGGCTTTGGCTCAGTGCACTGAGGACAGCGTGAGTTAATTTGAGGAATTCTCTATGCACACTAAAGAAAACATTGATCATTGATTTTCCTAGGTCTTTTGGCCATAAGTATCACTGCACCACAAATATTTTCCCTTGACTGGATTCCCACTGGTTTCTAACTAGTCATCTGTTTTTCCTAAGAACTACCAGCTGAACTTCTGATATTTTTCCTTCTGTATTATAAATATAGCAAATAGAGACTTTTTTGAGCAATCAATAGGTACTACTTGAGCCTGATTTGAAAACGGTATATGCACATCAAGAAACCTCATTTTTAGCATTCATTCAGATCAACCTGAAAGGTTTTTTGTGTGATTTTAAAGTACATCTATCATTCATGGTACAAACTATAAAAAATTATCAATTTTTCATACATAAATGTTTACTGAAGTGCCTAAATTGGTCTTGATTTTGTGGCAGGTAGATGGCTATATCTGGAACACTAACTTTTTGGAAGTGTTAATCTATTTCCAAAAACTAGCATGAGTCTCACGAAAAGTCAGTGAGACCTTGGAGGCTTCTAAAGGTACTTGAGGCAGATTTTCAATGTTTTTCAGGCACTGAAGAGGACATTCAAGAAATTGTCAAAAGCAGTCATGTATCTAATTTCCACTAAAATCAATGATAGCTGCTCCTAAGAAGTTGGGTTTTTTTAAATCCTTCAAGGCATATGCCTGTGTTTTTAGTCACCTCAGTATGAGTCAGGGTCCTTAGCTACTTGTCTACATTTTGCTTATGTACCTTATTGACTACTTGTGAAAAAGCTATCACTATTAAGAGCTCTTTAAAATAAGAATTGGCATAATGACTTGTCTTCCTCTCTGACGTTAAAAATACTAATACGCTTAGTATGAAATCTTCTTATTTCTAGCATAAATATGTGAGCCATCAGATGAAAGCTAATAATTTTCCAAGTGAGCTAAAAATAATGAAGGCCAAATTTGAATAAATATTCTAAGAGGCATTCTGGAACAGACAGTGGTTAACAAGTACTGTGAATGCTACCTTTCTATTAACCTCATTTACAAGATGCCAAAGCCTAAACATGGACCGCAAACGATACGGGATAAAGATTGAACATGAAAAAAATTATAATCATTGCAGGAAGTTGGAGACAATGCATATTTTATTTTTTTCTTTGTCTTCTGATCAGAAAAAAATAACTAAAAATCTCTCAAACTTCTTTAGGATGTCTTATTTTGTAGTTTCATGTACTTGTGACTTAGACCTAGTCACCACTGAAATGAGACAGCACCCAAATTTACTGCAATAATTCAAAATACATTGTAATATAAGGAGTAAGAGAATATGCAGGTTTTATTAAAAAGTATTAGTTTGTGTAACCACAAATAATGCAGGACTGTGTGAATTAAACACATCTTCTAAACGTGCTGCAACTCAAAAAGAAGAGCTTAATGAAGAACTAGTGACTTAAACTGTGGTCTTGAGAATCCCTTAAAATCAGGGAATATTAGCCTTAGTTTTGGACACAAGCTGATCAATTTTACATTGTGATACAGTCCATCATTACATGACTACAACCCTTAACAACAAATTGTGTTCATAGTTTTGCAGGATACATACCTCTTGGGAGAAGGAAAAAATGATTCAAATATTTATTCTGTCTTCACCATATGATGTGTGGTCTCACGTCCTGTTGACTTCCAAGATCCAAAAACTGCAGACAATAAGAATTAATATTTTCCTCATAAACTCCTCTAGAGTGCTCATCATAGAAGTATTTGATTGCAGCACTCAGACAAATACATTATACCCTCCAATTTCCCAGGAAATCATCTGTTTCTCTAAGCATTTGTAAGGGTTTTTTTCCCCAGTAATTTCATATCCAACTGGAGATGGCAAGGATTAATTTCGCAAAGTAATTTTAACATTTCTGCTGGTACTTTGTATGTTCAAAACAGAATACAGATGTCAATGAATTTAACCTAGAGATACAGTGAAGTAGTACCTTCTCTTTACACAGGGGAAACTGAAGCAAAAAGGCAAAAGCAGCTTCAGTATCTAACCTATCCTACCTGAGATAACAAAGCACTTTTGCCAAGAAAGCTGGAAACAAAAGCAGTGTAATCTTCCTCTCTTTTTGTTCAACTCTAAGCACCTATTCAAAGAATCATTAGCCTCTTTCCGTGTTCATTGGAGCGACAGAAATTGCGTCATCCTTGCAAGCTGCAGAAATTCTAGAGCAGCTGCCCTGCAGGGCAGCAGCAAAGCACTGACCAGGAATAGCTTTATTGCCAAGTGGCTGGTGATAAATAGAATTTGGTGCAGAATCATTTAAAATTTTAAATGATTGAAATCTCTTGGTCAAGAGATCTGATTTTAGATGAAAATGTTAAAAACAATTAAGAAAGAACATAAAAACATTTCCTTTTCAGCTAGTGAAGGGGCTCATGAAAGGTGGTACAGAAAAGCTCTATATATGTTCACAAAAGTTCATCAAATGCTGTGGTTGTGTAAACACCTCTCAGTTGCATGCTAAACCTTCAGCTGGAATAAGTAGTTTCCTATCTTCAGTAATGACAACATAAATTAGGCTTATCCATTCATGGGTAGTCAATTGAAACTACCAACTGGATGAGAATTCATTCAAGTAATTTTATGATGTGAGTGTTAGCAAGGACCACCAATGCATTTCTCAACAGTCACTATATAAACATAATGTTTTCCACATACCAAGCTTTGTTGGCAATGGACAGTAGTCTACAAAATAAAAAGCCACTTTATCTGTCAATTTGTTTTTTTTTCCTGCTTTCCCCACTCTGCATCAACATATTATATGCAACCCTTGGAAAAGTGTTTGTTCTGAACAACCCAAACAATAATATTTTGATAAATTTTTCATTTTGCTGTTTCCCTATAGTCTTAGGAGACGCAGAGATGTCTTGGAAAACTGAGACCTGATTTGTATCAACAGTAGATTGTTTTCTTGCTGAAACAACTACAGTCACAGAAAACTTGTGGCTGAAGTAGGCAATTGAAATCTGAAAGTCCTATTGTTTCTTATTTTGAACCAGTACTGAAAATTTTACCTTTTCTTTGAACGTGTCTACCCTTCGGTTTGCATTATATCCTCGTGCCGTATTGAAAGCAAAGTAATAATGTTGTTTTAAAGTACTGCTTTGAATTCATTTTAGACATATTTAAACTACAGTAATTTAGCTGATGGCTGCTTGATTTCAGTGCAGCGAGATAGAAAGCAAGCAATCCAACGACCCCAAGTTCACTGAGGTTGCTGGAAAATAAAAACAAGGGTTGGGAAGGCCAGTGCTTCAACACATAAAGAAATATATTGAATACTTCAAAAGATATAAAATTCTTAGAACTGTTGGACAGGCTTCTGTGTGTGAACTTTCCTGTCCAAGTGGCATTGCTAAATACCATGACACCAATGAGAGGGCTGACATCATGTTGTTGTGTAACTCATAACCATAGCAATGTCACTTTTAAAAAAGCATTATATGTGCATTCAGCAGCTTAAAATCTCAGCTGTGTCAGATGTTAAATAAAGTACAATTCAGGTTTTTTATTTTGAAATATGAGCTCTTCATACTTTTTTATAAGGGGAAAAGAAACTGTAAAGCTTCTTAAGCCAATATTAACACTGGAAGCCTGGATTCAGACAACAGACCTAGTAAGAACAGGTTTTATCACCAGTAGAACTCATAGTGATATAATCTGATAAGAGAGCTAATCCTGATCATTTTAATGGATGACAATAAGCTTGAGGTTCTACATTACAAATAAGCCATGATGCACCTAAATGTATGCAGTCAATAAATAGCATAGTACTCCCAAATTGCTGAGTAAATGGTCTATGTATCAGTCCAAGTTAACTTAGCATAGGTTAGGCCTGACAACTATAAGCGATGGGGAACAGCATGTAACAGAAACCAGGAATGTAATCCTCTTCACCCTTTCTTCAAAACTAAGCACCCATCCAAAGAATCATTAGCCTCTTTCTGCTCTCACTGCAGCTACAGAAATTGCCTCATTCTTGCAAGCTGCGGAAATTCCAGAGCAGCTGCTGTGCAGGGCAGCAGCAAAGCACTGACCAGGAATAGTTCTTGTTGCCAAGTGGCTGGTGATAAACAGTATTCAGCATTGCCAGGTACTAGTAAAGGGAATGACACATACCTTTTGCCTCAAGTGACATGCGGTAGGGAGTATCTGGTGTTGTCTGTTACTTGTCTTTTTAGAACATCAATATATTGGAGCTGTAAATCAGAGGCGCTATGTTGGACTGATTGTCCCTTTATGTGATCACAGTCATCAGCAGTGGTGTAATGTAGCCTTTCTCCTCTTGATGATCCACTGAGGAGATCACTAACACTGTTTTTACGATGCCTATATATATGAAATAAAGGCTTACTATACCCCACAGGCCGCATACTACTCAATGAGTTTTGAAGTTATGCTTTCACAAGATAAGGGGTGATATGCCCCATAAAACACTGTCATCTGCAGTAGACTGAATTACAACTTCTTTGGCAAAAGAAAAAGATCTGAATTTCTTCGGTAACAAATAACAAGACCACCATTTTTTCTTTCAACACTTGGCAATATAACTGCTACTTAAAGTGCAGAAGAAATCTGCACACAGATTACCTCCAGTATCAAACCCACAGCCACTTGATTTCTTGATGTAGAATCATAGAATATTTTAGATTGGAAGGGACCTTTAAAGGTCATCTAGTACAATGCCCCTGCAAAGAGCAGGGACATCTTCAACTAGATCAGGTTGCTCAGAGCCCCGTCCCATCCTGACCTTGAATGTTTCCAGCGATGGGGCATCTACAACCTCTCTGGGCAACCTGTTCTAGTGTTTTGTCACCCTCATTGTAAAAAACTTTTTTCTTATACCTAGTCTAAATCTACCATCTTTTAGTTTAAAACCATTATGCCTTGTCCTATTGCAACAGGCAGGCCCGGCTAAAAAGTTTGTCCCCATCTTTCCTGTAGGCCCTCTTTAACTGCTGAAAGGCCGCTATAAGGTCTCCCCGGAGCCTTCTCTTCTCCACACTGATCAACCCCAACTCTCTCAGCCTGTTCTCATAGGAGAGGTGCTCCAGCCCTCTGATCATTTTTTGTGGTCCTCCTCTGGACTCACTCCAACAGCTCCATGTCTTTCCTGTGCTGAGGGCTCCAGAGCTGGACACAGTAACTCCAGGTGGGGTCTCATGAGAGCGGAGTAGAGGGGCAGAATCGCCTCCCTTGACATGCTGGCCACACTTCTTTTGATACAGCCCAGGATATGGTTGGCCTTCTGGGCTACAAGCGGACATTGCCAGCTCATGTCCAGCTTTTCATTCACCAGACCCCCCAAGTCCTTCTCAGCAGGGCTGCTCTCAACCCCTTCATCCCCCAGCCTGTACTGATACCGGGATTGCCCTGACCCAGGTGCATATATGCTGCATAAAATGATCGTGTTGCTAACCGATTTCTCATACGTACAGAAAATTTATTTATAAATTTTGCACTCATAAAAAGAAATGGTGAGCTGGTGAAATGCATGAGTCCAGCAGTACACAATTATGGCTATCACAGTCCCTTTCTGTGTAATCGATGAATCCAGAAATAAGACTTCCAAATACAAGAAGCCTAATTGGTGTAAACTCTCTCTCACCTTTTATATTTCAGAGAACAGACCAAGTGCTTCTGTAGATGGTCAATGGATAAAGAATAAAGCAGCTGAGAGGGCTATGGCTATTTCTAGCGCTGGGACTAACTAGCTTACATAACCTTGAACAAACCAATTTTATCTATATTTGTCTTACTTTCACCGTGTGTGAAAATGAGGCAATGATGTTTATTCACCTTTTAAATGCTTTTGAAATCCCCTGATTCAGGTAACCATTCAGATCCATCCAAATACTATTTTTTAGAAGCTCACCCATATATAACTCAGCCACTGGAAGGGCTAAAGTTTTAAGAAAAATGCCGCATTGCAGTAAGAATGATAAATTATAGGTAATAGTCTATCAGACTTCGGAAGACAGTTCAGTAAATACAATAAAAATAGATCTGTTTACATAAGGGATAAAAATTGGCTACTACTTTCAAACTAGAAGCTAATGTATGCCATATTACTGCAGAGAATCCCTCAAGCCATTTTTAAACAATACTATAACAGTTACATAAAACTTAATGGCAAGTTAAGTAGATCACCCCAGCAGGCCCTCTGCTTACTGCAAGTATATGGCACAGAGTTCATAGGTTACTTGAGACTCATTCTCCCAGCCAAAGGAGTTAAACAATAACACTTCTAGGCGCTGAAACACTTTTCCTTGGATTTCAGCAGAAGCAGATGTGGGGCTGACTACACACTGAACAAAAAGAATATTTTGAAAAGAGGATGGCAGCAAAAATACAAGCTCAGCTTGCAGTTTATCTGTAATCATCCTTGCCTTTCACCTTGACACTAGCTTTCTAATATTACTCTCTACATCTGAAGATCAGTGCAAAGCTTCAATAAATCGGAAGCTCATTTCTTCATGTGTGCTTCAGATTCCTCCGCTGAACAAATTGGTTCAATCTTCATTTTAGTTTGGGGTGTAAGTTCTGAGTCATCGTCATTTAATTTTCTCCAAGCCTCCAGCTCGTGTTTTCTGTTTTTCTTCCTGGATGTGTCATAACAACTGAATTGTACCACCCCAGTAAAATGGTAAAGCCCAGCAGACATCTGCCAGCAACAAAATACTGTGCTCTCGCTCTAATTCCCAACACATTCCACTTTTCACACCACTTTCCCTTGCATCCTCTCAATAAAGTGGTAGAGCCTAGGAAGCAATTTCTTTCCACTCTCCACAACATTCTGCCAATGCTAACACAGAGATGAGGCAATAAATCAAAAGAGTCGCCTCAGAGCAGAGCACACTTGCCTTGCACACGCTTTTCCTAGCCCTGTTTCTATCAATATTCCCATGAGGTTAACTTCCCTGAAGTCAGTGACTTCCCTGCAGGTAGGATATCTGTCAGTTCTGGGTCAATACTGTGTTAATGAATTGTGAAGGTATTCTTTTTCAGAATCGCTAAGTAATTTCGATTTGGGAAAATCAGTTGAGGAAAGTTTTACTCTTTCAAATTAAATAGAAACATTGTTCAAAAGTTTCCAGTATTGTTAAGGCAGGAACGGTAGAAAAAAAAACACCTTAGTCTGAGCTTTGAGATATCCATCGTTAATTTAAAGGAGTCAATACTCTAGCATGTTTCTTTTCAAAACAGTCATTATACATCAGAATTGCATGCAGAAGAAAAGAAGGCAAGAATTAGCAGTAAGAGAAAGGTATTACAAGCAAAGCAGAAAAATTTCATCTGGAAAGAGGTAAAAATGATGAATCAAAAGAAAACATAATTTAAGACAGAGGAACCTTTAAAAGTTGCTAATAAAGTTCTGTATTTGGCAGCTACCTTACCTGAACTAGGACTTTGATTCCTTTGAGGGTGAATCATGTTTGAACCAGGTTTCAAGGACAGTTCATCTCTCACAGACGCACAGCACATGCGACTGCGGCCAATTTTTCTTACCAGATCTGGGTTGGGCAGTGACTGCAGTGTGTACTAGCAGTTGCCTGTCAGTGGATAGCTATATAAGTATCAATTTTGCAGCCCTGGCTAGTGCAGGCTGTGAAGCAAACTGTGGAGCATCTCTATAGAAATACCCACACCAGATCACCTAACCCCAAAGTAGCTACCTCTTATTTAACTTCAATCTCAGTAGAGTCCAAGAAAAATTGTTTTTAAGAGAAACCTCACCTCAGTGTTCAGATGGGGAAATGTCAGTATCAGACAGCAGGTTCAGTTATGGTAGCAGTAAGAAATGATAGCAGCCATTCTAAAGAGCAGGAGAGTCGCCAGATGACAGCTCCTTGAAATTATCATCACGGGGGTATAAAAAGAAAAACACTTGCAACAGCCCAACTCTTCAGAGAACTGAACTGACAAATACTAATACTGGATTGATAAACACCTATACCTACCTTTACTGATGCCCACAAATGCCCATATATGAACCAAGGTAATTTCCTTTTTGCCTCCTCCCTGAATTCCACCTTCACATCACAGAAGCACAAGGGTTATTCAACAAAACAGCCATACACTTCAGAGAGAAGAGGGGGTTATGTTTTAGTAGGGGCAAACCCATGTGGCTTCTAATCTTACTGTTGAAAATTACTCTATGGTTTTAGTTGCACTTTTCTCTCTCCCATTCCTTTACAAGGAGAAAACAAACAACCTCAAAAACTTAGCAAAGATGCTCAATGCACAAAACCTGAAACCCAGACAGTTAAGTTTTGGTTAAGTTATAACAACATTAAGGCAGAGATTAATAATAGAAAGGGTCAGGCAATCTGAAGTTCAGGTGTTGTTACCTGCTCCAACTATTAGTGTCAATGGCAATGCTATGGTGCCAAACAATCATAATTTATATGTGTGATTACCAAACTTTGTGTTCTGCTGCTCAGTTGATGGTAGTGTTACGGGATATTTAGTTTACTTTTGCAGAAGTATTTAATTTTCAAACACTTATATGCACTTTGTGCAATGAGACAGGATGAATTGTTCTTTAGGGACTGGGCCGCCCCTCACTGATTCCAGCTTGAGCTATACCAGATGCCATATAGCCCATCCAGAAGAGCTAACTCTTAATCTTTCTTCTTCTACATCCACTAAATATGACTTTATATAATTGCGCCAGAGCACTGAAACAATAATGAATGAATGGTCCATGAAGAACTCTGGAGAGGTTTCGGCAATTTCTGTAAGGAAATGAGTCAAAAAGAATCTGAGAAAGATACAGGCCATGGTGCAATAATGTCTGGTTTCTTCTGATTAAAAAGAAAGAACAAGTGTCCTATCACTGATATTTTATCTTGAGCCAGTATGGTGTCTAATGTGAAAATTTACAATGTGAAATAATAAATTAAGAACGTCTGTTCTATTAGGAAACAAATAGAGTACTCAATAATTACTACCAGCTTTAACGCTAAAATGTTAACAATATGTTTGAATTTTTAAAGACTGCATTTCTTAGCAATTTTACAGCATATCACTTTGAAAGACATCGTAGATACTTGCCAGATGTGATACAGTGGTAGAGGAACACTGCAGCAGACAGCTTATTTATCCTTAGATCACCCCACTCTTTTTCTCTCAAACCAGAGAAATGATTTCTGAATTTCCTAATGATCTTGCAAGATAAACATTGAAAATTAGTAGAGCTAGAAATTACTACATTAAAAGGAGTATTATATTCTTTAATTCTAGTGCTAAGAACATAAACCTTTCCTAAGTCCTACTTATCAGTACAATGACGTCATCCTGGAGGAGGGGAAAGGATAATCTTCCTTGTTGCTGCATTATTGAAGGATGGCAAGGAGTTCTGAGAAATATACTGCTCATCATGCATATGAGTTTAATTACAACCAATACTAAACAGTTCTTTACACAGGATGGAACATGTTGTGGATTTTAAACGCCATATATTGTTTTCTGTATTTCTAGTATCTTTTCCCCCTACAATACAGCAACACGTTCCAAGCATTTTTCAACGCTTCCTCTCTGCTCTTTGCCTTCACTCCACCAGCTGTCACTCCAGTGACATTTCCCAAACATGAAGCTGACAAAAAGCAGGGTAGGGCTTAAGTGCTTAAGCTGTGGAGATCAGTAGCAATATTTTAAAATATCAACATAACTCAGTGTTTTGGGAACAATTTCTGATATTGTTACTTGAATGGACAACACTGTTTACCACATAACCCCTTGCACCGAAGAGAGTTCAATTATTTTTGAAACTTAAAAGGTTACTAAACTATAGCACATAGCTATTTTGCCTGTAAATTTCCTGGTTTTTACCATCATACTTCATTTAAAATAGAAATGAAGAAAGCCTAGCCTGATTAATACAAAGAAAATTCTGTACAGTCAATTAAGAAAACTATTAATAATGCAGAAAAGAGGCCAAAGGACAGAGTACAGGACAGATATTTGAGAAGTGTTTTACTTCCAGAATTGCACGTCTCTACCAAATTATTTTTCAAAATCCAGAACTGTATTTAATTGTCAAATTTATCTGAAGTTCTGGTCTTAAAAAGGTCAAGAGGAGTTATCACATGGGGGTGACTTCCTCCAACAGTTAAGCTTTCTTCACACTTTCTAGTTCTTGTCTGGTATTTGAGCAACATACAGAGCTAACATAAGCTTTTTCTTCAACCTGTAAAAATGCTGGTCCCACTACTGAAATTACATTAACTCAGCCACTCCAACAGCAGAAAGGCAAGTTGATGTGATTTCCAATAGCCTCCAAAAATCTTACCTAGTGACCATAATTTTAGGAAACATTCAAGGTAAGATTTCCAGTTTGCCAGCTGGCCTGGCTACAGCGTTTACCATTCTCATGAGTATCTGTAAACCGAAAAGGGAGCAAATCTTAACTTCTCTTTGCTCAGAAATAGTTGCACAGGGTTTCTGCGCTTCCCACGGTATGTGGTAAGGAGGAGGCACAAAATTATCACAAGCCTCCGATACTGCTCATGAGGTGACAATATCATGATACGCAGAAGCAATTCCCATGAAGCAAAGACACAGTGAGCCTGTTACATCCCATAGAGCGGACACATCCTCACACTGCAGCATGTTTCCACTCCTCTGACTTGTAGGTGCTGCCACAGTGCTAACCAAGTGTGAAGGAGCCCTCTAGTGTAAAAAAGAAACCGAACCTACTCCCCATATTTTGCACACAATTTTGCAGCAAAACATTGAATGCAATGCCACTGTCAGTCTCCAGGCATTCCAGCCACACACACTAGCCAGAAGATGCAACAATTCTAAAACCTCCTGGATCTCAACACTGCAGGTAAAAAGGTACATATACTTCCAGGTAGTCTTAATGGGCGTTACAGATAATGTGATTTTAGGGCTAGTGTGTGACTGGCCATAAAACCAGTCTTAAATGAAAAGGAATCCAAAAACTCGAGAATGATGCAGAAATAAACTGCAGTCCCTGTCAGCTAAATATTTATTTAAATTCTTCAGTAGACCTTGACCTTAAGAACAATTGATAGAAAGCATTTAAAGGACAGAAAACCTTTTTGTAGACCCTGTGTACTAGAGTAAATTTTATCTATTATGTGCTGATCACTCAAACCTTCCTCAGGTGTAGCCAGTTTGCTCTATAATATAAATAATACCCAGCAAACTCCAGTGCTCAGATCTATTTGCTACTGATGCAGCTTCATTACAACAGCTCTATGTATTTATCACATATAATATAGGAAAAAAAATCTATACGTATCACTACAGTGTGTAATTCATGTAATATTCCCATTATATATATATATATATATAGTTGAAGACACAAAAAGCCATTGGAGAGGCAGCATATGCCTCTGTGGTACCCGTAGTATTCTATGAAGATACTGCATAGTAGCTGTTGGCAAAATGTCACAGTCATGCAAGCAGAGATACAGCAGAGAGAAAATTAGGGATTGCATCCCACACAGGTCAATAATATGCAGCTATTTCCTGCACCAAAACTTTTGGTTTATGCTTTGTATCACAAAGTAAAAAAAAACAAACCAACAAACCCAAACTGAAAGGGTGATGCTTATGTTGATTGTATTTTATTGTCATTAATTCTAAATGAGATATATGTTGAATTTATCTGGTCTAAACCCAATATTGTTCTCAAGTTGTATGGAGAAAAACATACGCAATAGTTTATTTTTGCGTTTTTAATCTTTAATCTTTAGTAATCACAGCTGATTGTATAGCAGTTTCATGATGCTGGATGGAAAGTCAAAACAATTATGAAATTTAAATTGATAAGAACTTACTTAATGCCCTGCTGTCTAACTGCTAGAGGGATAAACAAAGAATACCTAGAATGCTGAAATGAGTTTAGGAAAGTCATGAGAAATGTTATGAAGTGATATTAGAAGAAGACAAAAAGTAATATATGAGGCATAAGCAACTGACAGCTGAGGAGAGATTGCAAATAATTAAGCAAAATCACAAGAGATGCAGTTTAGATAATCATTTAGAAGCAAAGAGGAGAAAACTCAGATCCATTTTAGACAAACAGAATTGTGAAAGTGACTTCATTTTACTTCCATTTAGGATTTTATCCTGGATGCTGATCTGAAACTTTTCTGAATTTCACAAATGGGGATAATGAGTGCTGCAAACATAAAGCGTCATATGGTTAAGGCCCTTAACTAGAAACCTTATGTGAATAGCCACTCTCACTAAACTTGCTGAACTTACCACTTCCAGACAGGCTGCACAGCCTCCTTGGGTTATTTTGGCACCTCCTTTTCTGGCTAGCAAAGAGGAGTTCAGAGGAATGCAAGATGAAAAACAATGGGGGAAAAAAATCCAACTTTCCCAAACCACAGAAACCTTTCATTTGGTATACATTTTGACCAAAGATTCAGTGAGAGCAATGGTCATATTTTATCCAAAAATCACTCTCAATGGAAAGAACTTTAAAAAGTTTTGGTGCAGAAGGACTAAGAGAAAGAAATATTGTACTGCTGACATCTACATCCACACTCAAAGTGTATAAGTTGTAAAAGTGCAGGAGGCTGCAAGTATTATCACAAACACTTTTAGGAGGCAGAGTCAGATGAAATTGTATAGATTATTCCACTTTTTAACGACATTTGAGTGGCTAATGACAAAATTAATTTGAATATGTTATTAGAGATATCCAATTTTTAACTGCACTTCTCTAATATCTGAAAGTGACTTAACCTTCCCTGGACATTTACCCATTCCTTTAGTTGTATCAAATTAGATAGAGGAAGCAAAGAAGAAGAAATTACAAGGATTTTGGTGTTTTGGTGAATTTTGTGTGGAAATATTGTTTTCTATCCTATTTGATTTGGTTTATGTATATCAACATCAATTTAATTGAGGGACTAGCTACAATTAACTGCTTAGGGATAGTTATTTGAAAATATTTGTGATTTTATTAAGTCAAATTTTGGGTACCAACAGAGTATGCCTGAACATAATTTTTCTTTGTACAGCTTGACTCTTAATGTCATATTTGAATACTGGATTATTAATTTCAAATGCAGCTAACTAACTTGAAACTACAGAATCAAATATTCAAAGACTCACAACAAAAATATTTGAGAAGGCCTTAATACTGATACCTATGTCCAAGAAATATCTTCAGACACAACTCAGAATCTATGCTTTCAGATGATCAAAAGCTTTCTTCAAAGTCCTCCAGGCTTTGAGATTTATTAACATTTAAAGGAATAAAAATTGAACAATACGTGTTAACAGCTTGAGAATTAAAAATGGCTGTGAATTCTAATAACCAATACAGGAATAAAAGAGATTCTTTAGAAATGCACTTCATAGGAATTACTTGTTTCTACTTTCTTGTTTTCTCTGATACCATGTAAGCCCTCCACTGGCCAAGCATGCTTAAGACAAGTATTTTTTTCTTTTTTTATCTTTTCTTTTTTTTTGTATAACCACCATAGGTACTGAGCAAGGATAGGCTCAGTCCGATGAAGTGGATGTCATGAGGTGCAAAAGCACAATGTTGGGAAGAACGATTTCGTAGACTCAAGCACATATAACAAAGTTAGTTATGTACAGAGTCACCATTAAGCTTACCCATTAGTACACCAATATGATAAATGACAAAGTCTACACCATTTTAAGCATACTTATTCATCATAATTCTTTTCTGCTTCACTGGATTCCCTTCCTTAAGTGACTGTGGATGCAGAAATTTGTGGCTCAAAAGAAGTCAGTGAGTATATGGAATTTAAAAGCCAGATCACCTTCAACATTGCCACAGCCCTTTTAAAGTTTATAGTATTCTTGTATGACCCACAGAAAAAAACTAGTGAAATAAAGGGACAGTAAGATTGCCAAATAAGAGAAGCCATTGAAAAACATCTTTAACTGTTGCGATTTCAATCATTAATCAAGTCTAAAAAAGTTGGAACGGAAATAGTAAAAAAAAAAAAAAGAAAATAATAATTCTGGTTACTCAGAAAAACTTCTATTTAAATGGAAATGAACTTTTAAAACCTTTGAACCTCCCTGAAAAGGCTATTGAAACCTAGCAAGTGAGAACTTAAAAAAATTTACTCAAAAAACCTCACTCCCTATTAAAAACTGTGACTGGAGAGGGCATAGTCAGTCCTGTAAAAGAAGGATTACTTCCTATTTGCTTCATAAACCAATTTACTGTTTACAAGGACTTCCATTTCCAATGATTCTACAGAAACTGTAGTTTTGGTGGTTTAGATGTTATACTGGAACCAATTTATCCCTGCACTATAGTAGTGCTCCTTTATAATCCCCCTGGATGTCTTCAGTAACAACAGGGTGAGCTGGACAGTCAAGGAGAAGAGTAGTTTCATTTATTATTCAGCAGTGACTTCTGTTTTCTTTATGTTCCTGCCACTAGAACTGATTCTCCTAGCTCCTGCTGCAGTATTAAATCACTAAAGAATGGAGCTACAACTGGTAGAAAACCAGTGTGAGTGAAAGCTGAATGGAGCATAACCATATATTTTAGCTAGGTTTAGTTCTGGTTATGTTTCCAGACGCAACCCACTGTTCCTTTCTCGTCCCAGTGACTTTGTTCTCCCTCCCTAATGGCTATGTACCCCACTGGAAAGTTTCACTTCTTTTTTTATCTCATCAGACAAGTTTAACAGGAGCATCATGACCTCAAAGGAATGTTTCATTTCAAGATTAGATTTTTACATGCCCTACTAACTCAAAAATAAGGTTAAAGGAAGACAGGTATATGGTTAAAGCATTGGCCTGGTGCTTAAGTTGATGTAGGTTCAGTTCCTGGCACTGTCACAGCCTTCTGTGCAAATAATTGATAGGTAGACTCCACAAATATTACTTAAATGAAGTACTATCTTTCTCTGCAAAGAGCTATTTTAATTTAGGATAAAGTACTGTTTAACATCAGTGAAGATAAAAGAAACTGTCTCTTAATCTTTCTCTCTAAATTCCGTTTCTGAGTGTAGTGGTTAATTTGTCCTTGCTAATCAGGAATCTTGTAAGTCAATCTTCACAAGCAAAAGTATCCTAATATGCCAAAAGTAGCAGACAATCAAAAATAAGTTTTCTGGAAAATAATTCACATTTAAAATGTTTGCCATAAGAAAACTACATGCTGGACTTTTATCAAAAGCATTAAGTCATCTTACCACATTTAAAGTAATTTTTGAAGTAATTAAAGTAATGTCATTCTGACTTGTACAGAAAGGTTCAATAACCGACAGCCTAAACAAGATTCAGACAATACTGCACAGGTACAAAGCTGAATCTTGTTTATTCCTTATTCTGTTGCTGCACCATTGTACAAGGTTGGATGCTTCTTGCTGACAAAGCCCTTGACAATGATATCAGATCTTACAGCTCTAGAGCTTGGAGCACATTCGAGTAAACCCACTGAAGCTGACTGCATTAGACAAATACAAAACTAGTGTGAGAAGTGAGCCAGGCCCTTGCTGTTATCTTCATTCTCCCTCCTGCTTTTTCTATTGTCACACTTGTTTCTAATAAGGGGATGAAAATTAGTCTGCCTTTTTAGTAGATAGGATGACAGTGGCCTGCTCTCAACTGTTTACCCTTCTGTTAGTGCTACTGCTGTATAAACAGATATAAAAAATTGTAACGTGTGCCAATAGGTGGACTCCTGGATAGTGCGAAAGGTATTAGTCAAGAGTTACTTAATGCAACACCCATTCGCACCTTCTGCTCCTAAACAGATGGTGGTTCCAAAATGCAGGAACAAGAGTACCATGTTTGCCATTTATCTGCTGAAATGCTTTCATTTCTCAGTGAAATGCTTTCATTTCCCAGAATACAGCCGAGAAAGAGTTCTTACAGAGATAAAAATCCTGATTACACAGAGCAAAGCAATGTACTGCTTGTTCTGTGGTCAGTGGCATTAACTACATACCAGTCATTTGGCTTCCCATTGCACATTGGTATTCTTTTGTTCTTACCTCCTTCAAGTAATCACATCACATCCATTCCCTGCAAATCTTTCTAGATGCCACTAAGATAGCATTTACTCACTGAACTGTAAGGTTGGAAGACAAAGCAAGCGATTGTTCATTATCAGTCTGATGCAAAGCCTACTAAGGGGCATGGAAGTCTTTTCATTGACTTTAATAGACCTCGGATCAGGTTATAGATATGTAGCTTCTGGCACCTGGTTCATCAGGACATAATCCTGAATGCACTGATTTCCCAGGGACTTCAGTGATACTGGCATTTCACCCAGTTATGGGTTTTGCATTGTTATTCATTTGGTAATCCAAATTAAATATTCCCATATATTGGCTATGGGATAAGAAGGGCATGAAAGGTCCTATCATGATTGGTCATCCTTCCGCCACACACAACAGTAAGCAGTAACCATTTACTGTGAAAGCACATACAAGAGGAGAGAATGTATTCTCATTATGGATGGATGACTATTACCATTGTCCTTCTTGATGCACTATAGAGGGCAATATTCAAATGTAACAATGACCTACTGGTTTCTAATTATCTTGTCCTAAACCCTGATAAACCTGACTACTCTTGCAACAGTGAATTTCTTTCCAGCAAAGCATTTCCCTTGCCAAAGTATATATTTTTTGGCAGCATCTGGCACTTTCCAGCCCTGGAATCTGACGTAGGCTTGTAAATTGTGCTAGGTTGGCAAGGTTTTCACCCTCTAGAGCACTGAATTGGTGTAAAATAATACATTATATTGTTTCCCACTCTTTCTGCTGTTTTTTTTTCCTCAAAAGAATGCTAAACTCTGAAATTTCCGTTTCGTATCCCAGTGCAATATTCATAAAACTCTAAGTCTTTCTCTTCACACGTTGCAACTGGCTTAGGAACTACTGTGTGAAGCATAATGGCTCTATCACATGCTTAGTATACTTAATGGCCTCCAAAGCAGTCATTCCATAAAAAGGGCAGAGTATGGTGCAGCTATATGTGAGAGGAAATTGTTACAAGTGCCGTACTTTGGAAACAAGTTTAGGGGAAGAGGATTATTTTTTTTCCAATTAAATACACAATGAAGAAAAAAAAAATGCTTCTGAAAGCATATTTCTAGAGGAAAAAATTACATTCTTCAACTGTGTGGTAGACTAAGTAAACACAGACATACAAATTAAAAATTAAAACACCTTTTGGAATAAATCTACATTTGTCAGCTAACTGACTTTAAAGAAGTGAAATAGTTTTTTTACTCTCTATTTGAAGCATCAAAGGGTTTTCACTTTTTCATAAGGTCCATCTTATAAATCTTAATTATTGAGGCAAAACACTCTGTGAAGTCTTGATAGATTTCTCTTATAGATCAGTACTAGCTGAGTGCCTATGCTTTCCCACTCACCTATAATTTCAGAGCAATGAGCAAATATCTTGACTTAGACTCAATAATTAATGCAACCCAGTATTCCACAAAGCGGTAGCTCTAGTGCAATATCTCAATATTAACAAATGCATATGCTTTCACAAAGATTTTACTTGTGCATACTGATAAAGCTTATCCCCTATTCTCATGCATATTAAATTAGGCGTCAGAGCTAGAGCATTCACTCATTGAGCATTTATAAATGCTAATATATGCTCATTTTGATGAATACAAACAAAAATCAGTCTAAGCATAATTATTTTTTGGCACTAACAAAACACTGATGGAAAATGGAAGCTAAATATTAAATATTGTAGCTTCAAAATGCATGCAGCTTATTTACATGAAAATCAGACTGCCTACTTTGCAACATTTAAACCTTGAGGTATTTCTGTTAAGGGACTTTACAACAGTTCACAAGATTTGTTGTTTACATGTTTGTTTGTTTGTTTTAACAGTTCATAGAAGTATCAAAATACAGGCATTTCCTGCTGATTGAACATTGACTCATAATTTTCCAAATACAGATTAAAAATTCCAGCGTGCCCTCAAGAAGTATTACCAATATAACATTAAACTGTTTGTCTAAGATCACAACGAGATGTAAAGTGGTATCATCAATATCTTATTTTGCATATGCATGCATTTATAATTCAAAAATAGACCAGAATACTACACTTGATATACAGAACATAGTTGAAGAGGTATGGACATACATAATTAAACAGTAGACTGGCTGGTATGCATTTTAGAGTAATATGTGTCATTGTATTTAGTTGTTAAAATGGAAATAAAAGAGAACGGCTTTGCACTCCACCAGTGACACACATTTTGTGATTTAGGACAAATCATTTCCAATGGAATTCATTTTCTTCTACTTCAGTTTCCTAGAAGAAGGTAACTGAACAACTCTACATCTAGAACAAGTATCTTTACCTGTAGTTGATGAAAGAACATGGGCTCTAATTGCAACTAATTTCAGTTTAAGCAAAGCATTCAAAACAGGGATAAGACACTCTCCAGACACATCTGCTTGTTGACTTGACCATCTTAAACCAGATGACAAATTTTCAGATGATAAAGCTGAGTAAGATGAAACTCAGACTCAGCATCCCTCATCTTCTGTGCCACCATAAGGCAGATAGTACACGCAACTCAGAAATACACCAGCCACCAGCTCCCAGTCTGGATGTAGCATACAGGATGTACTTGTTCAGTTACTACATTATAATCCAGCAATCTTGTTGTTCAGGCCACAGAAAAGTTCTGTCTGACTGAACTACTGCCTCATAGTATGCTTATGTACATCCAGATACTATAAGCTACAAACTGGACACAGTGGTAAATGAGAAAAAAATTTTGTCATCACACTTCTCTGCAGGAGCCCTCAAAAAGGTACACCAAAACTGCTATCAATGCTTCAAAACTGTATGAATTATATTACCCTGATGCTTTGATAGAAACATTTTGAGTTTCTCAGGACAAGATTATAGTACGCTAATAGGTCAATAGCCTTTCACATTACTTTAAAAGGTGCAGTTATAGGTGAAGACTCACACTAATACAAGGTTAGGAATAAGTTCACTGTTTTTCAGATTTACAATGTTTTTCTAAATTACAGTCTAAATGGCATTCTCGAGTTCTAATGCTGGACTAAGAAAGACACTATGTACAGCAAATATAGAGAGTCACATAAAAGCTCCAGGACATGTTCACAGAATCATAGAATGGTAGGGTTTGGAAGTGACCACTCAAGATCATCTAAGGACCCCCTCTGCCAGAGCAGGTACACCTAGTGCAGGTTGCACAGGACAGTGTCCAGACAGTTTTTGAATGTCTCCAGAGTTGGAAACTCCACAACCTCTCTGGACAGCCTGTTCCAGTGCTCTGCCACCCTCAAAGTAAAGAAGTTCCTCCTCATGTTTAGATGAAACTTCCTATGTTCAAGTTTGTGCCTGTTACCTCTTGTCCTATCACTGGGCACCAGTGAAAAAAAAAATGGTCCTATCCTCCTGGCACGCTCCCTTTAAGTATTTATAAGCATTGATAAGCTCCCCCCTCAGTCTTCTCTTCTCCAGACTAAAAAGACACAAGTCCCTCAGCCTTTCCTCGTAAGAAAGATGTTCCGGTCCCCTAATCACCTTTGTAGCCCTTTGCTGGACCCTCTCCAGCAGCTCCCTGTCCTTCTTGAACCAGGGAGCCCAGAACTGGACACAATACTCCAGATGCAGCCTCACCAGGGCAGAGTAGAGGGGGAGGATGACCTCCCTCAACCTGCTGGCCACACTCTTCTT
>VZSZ01006022.1:370715-407722 GCA_013398815.1 Ibidorhyncha struthersii | reverse complement strand
CCAGGTCACATTGCTGGCTCATGGTCATCCTGTTGTCCACCAGGACTCCCAGGTCCCTTTCCACAGAGCTGCTCTCCAGCAGGTCAGCCCCTAACATGTACTGATGCATGGGGTTATTCCTCCCCACATGCAGGACGCTGCACTTGCCCTCGTTGAATTTCATTAGGTTCCTCTCTGCGCAATTCTCCAGCCTGTCCAGGTCATGCTGTACGGCAGCACAGCCTTCTGGCGTGTCAGCCACCCCTCCCCGTTTTGTGTCATCCGCCAACCTGCTNCAGCAAACTTGCTGATGGTACACTCTATCCCTTCATCCAGGTCATTGATGAATATATTGAACAGGACTGGACCCAGTATTGACCCCTGGGGAACACCACTTGTTACTGACCCCCAACACGACTCTGCACCACTAACCACAACTCTCTGAGCTCTACCTGTCAGCCACTGTTCAATCCCCCCCACTGTCCATTCCCACACTTCCTAAGCTTGCCTGTGAGGATGATGTGGGAGACAGTGTCGAAAGACTTGCTGAAGTCAAGGTAGACAACATCCACTGCCCTCCCCTCATCCAGCCATCCAGTCACGCCAACATAGAAGGCTATCAGATGGGTCAGACATGACTTCCCCTTGGTGAACCCATGTTGACTACTTCTGATAACCTTCTTTTCCTCCAGATGCTTGGAGATGACACCCAGAATGAGCTGTTCCATCATCTTTCCAGGGATGGAGGTGAGGCTGACTGGCCTGTAGTTTCCCAGGTCTCCCTTCTTGCTCTTTTTGAAGACTGGAGTGACACTGGCTTTCCTCCAGTCCTCAGGCACCTGTTCTCCAGGACCTCTCAAAGATGACAGAGCAAAGATGACAGATGGCCCAGCAATGACTTCCACCAGCTCCCTCAGCACTCGCAGGTGCATCTCATCAGGAGCCATGGACTTGTCTATATCCAGTTTACTTAACTGATCGCTAATTTGATCCTCTTCCACCAAGGGAAAGACTTCCTTCCTCCAGACTTTCTCTGTTACCTGCAAAGTCTGGGACTCCCGAGGGCTGGCCTGAGCAGTAAAGACTGAAGCAAAGAAGGCATTCAGTAATTCCGCCTTCTCTGCATCATCTGTCACCACGGCACCTGTCTCGTTCAACAGCAGGCCCACATTTTCCCTAGTTTTCCTTTTGCCTCCGATGTACTTGAAGAAACCCTGCGTGTTGACCTTGACATCCCTTGCCAGATTTAATTCCAAGGAGGCCTTGGCTTTCCTTGTTTCATCCCATCATGTTACCCCAGTTCTTCCTAGAGTCCTCAGAACAGTCAATTAGCTTTGTGTTTACTCTGGACTATCTTCATGTAATTTCCTAACGTTAATGCTACAACAGTAGATTATCATTCTCCACAGAATGCCTAGCTAGTTTGACAATTGAAACTTCTACAGTCCACCTACACCAGTGTTTCTCACATTGAAACCACCATCAGAGCAGAACCAATGGCAGCACCAGTGAGATATTTTGGAGGGAAAAGGGGGAACAAAGAAATCCAGCGTAAACAAGCCCTACTAAATTACTCCACTGACTTTACATTATTTAAAGGGAAGTGCTGTTAGTACAGAAGCCAGCTGTTTAACTATTGGAATTCTGTACCTTGGCCTGCTTTCAGGGGACTTCAGAACAGTGTGACTAGACTTTCTATCTGCTTGTAGCACATGGAAAGAAACATTCACATATTTGGTGCAGTACATTAAATGAAAGCCAAAAATTCTATTAAGTAAACTTTGACCTACATGATATGGAACCTCTTTTGAGCTAGCAACTGACAAAAAAGGAAAGAAACCTCCAAGGAGATCAGTGTACGTCAGCAAAAAGGAATGCCTAGGACTGTTATATGTCCACAGGCAGCACTTTGAAGGTTGAGTAAATATAAGGAACTTTTTGATAACAGCTGGAAGGCAGCACTCAAATTGTGTCAGAAAGATGAGAAAGAACTATATGGGTGCCCAGTATACTGACACAGCAGGATCAGTCAGTATTTTAAGGCAATATCACAAAAAAAATTAAGGAAGAGAAAACTGGTATTAATTGTGCATAACCACTAAACATTTATTTACTAATATGGCTTTTGGTGTAGAAATTAACTTAAGTGCTTAGTTACATCAGCCCCTATGTAGGAGAGCACTCAGGCATGTGCTTTCTGTTGAATATCTGCTTTAGTCCAACAGACCATGCAGGAGCTTGAACATTTGCCTAGATCTAAGTGCGTAGTTTGGTTACTTGATGAACTGGGACCATCTGATCCTGCAGTCCTTCCAGAAGAAGATGGGCCAAATACTGATAATACCTGTAGAAGTGGTAGTAACTCCTTGTAATTCTTTATCTCATCTTTGTCTGTGATAGCATCTTTTGTATACTGCAGCACTTTGGAGGACAGCAGCAATTTAAAATCGGTTTAAAATTAATCTAGACACCAAATACTTCTCAAAAGTATAGTCCACAATCATGATTAATGGAAAAGAATAATTTTGTTTGGTTTTTTTTTCTATTTATTTGCTCTATCTTTTGTACAGCAATTCAGGTAATAGCTATCCCTTTCTATTTCATACAAATTTTAAGTATACTTGATTGCTTAGGTCTTTCACAAACCTTGGGAAAAAATATTTTAAGGAAAAAAAAACACTATTTGACTTCACAGTCCTAATGTTATCTTTTTATGAAGGATGAGCATTTAGTATGACATGTAATACATCAATATTTAAGCCTATATATAAACATCAAGTCTCATTGCTGACCACATCACTGATGTGTTAGTGATTCCATTCCAAACTTGTTAAATGTACGTACAGGTTTTTTAAAGAGCTAGAAGAAGTAATATCCTCCTTTGTAAAGTTATTACTCTGTCAGAAAGAAAATCAACTCATAGAAGTCTTTGGTCTGGCTACAGTAAAAATAATTTTGAAGTACACTGAGATTTTGACCCAAAAGATTCCAGAATTCAAGATTTGTATTAACTATGCACATGATAGTGCAGGAGAAATGTTGCTATTGATTATTAAATAAGGCAGGCAGTGCTTCATGGGTTATTCAAGGTATTTTATCAACTTTATAAATGGTTAAATTCAGACACTGAAGGGTAAAATAACTTCTGTGTAATCACATAAGATAGTAGCTAGATAAGAATAAAACAGAATTGTTCCAATTAACAAAAATAATATATAAATTCCTGCTTGACTTATTGGGAAGACATCATACACAAATAAATGAGTGATATTATTAAAAGTACAGGGCTCTAGTTCCTCCACTTTATGTACAATCAAAGAAAAATCAAATTTATTCTTCTTGAAATGACTGTATTTACCAAAAAAATCATAAATTTTGTACAAGAAATGATACGGATAAACTGGTAGAACGCTATATAACCCATTGCATGTCATTGCCTTTTCTTACATCTTGAGTAAAAAATAATTAAAGAAAGAAAGCATCAGATTATATAATTGAGCTAAATTTAAAATGGCAAAATACAAGGAATGCTGTATAAGTACAGGCTCAACACAGACAAAGTGAAAAGATCTATTGATTGTTAAAAGAGATGAAAAATTAAAAAAAAAAAAATCACCTCTACTAACCATTTCATCTTTGGCTTTAATCATGACAAAGCTAAATGCTAACCATATTACACAACAAAATTTTGAGATCTTTCAAACTTTACATTTCATTTGACTATTTCCTTTATAACCCCTTCATATACCAAAAAAAAAAAAAGACACTATCAGTCATTAGTCCTTCTTAGAAGATCATTCTGACCAAAACATACCACTAAGAAAAAATACCCCAGTAACTACACTGCAGAGCAGATAATTGGCTTCAGTAAAGAACAAGGACACTTTTTTTTGCTAACAGATTTACACGTTAAAGACATTTATATTCTTGCTACTCACAGAAGGAAGATTTCTTCTACAAAGTTCTGTTGTTAACTCATGGAAGTTCTCGGCCAACATATTTCATATTACTGAGTCTAAATTTTGTCTCCTGGAGGTAATATTATCTACCTAGGATGAGTGTCATGAGGAGCTAAAATTTGTAAGATTCTTAGAAGTGCAAAATACTGTAACAGTCTCTTCTCTCAAGTAACAAGCAAAAGGACAAAAGGAAATGGCCTCAAGTTGCGCCAGGGGAGGTTTAGATTGGATATTCAGGAAAATTTCTTCACCGAAAGGATAGTCAAGCCTTGAAACAAGCTGCCCAGGGAAGTGGTTGAGTCACCATCCCTGGAGGTATTTAAAAGATGTGTAGATGTGGTGCTGAGGGACATGGTTTAGTGGTAGACTTGGCAGTGCTAGATTAGTGGTTGGACTTAATGATCTTAAAGGTCTTTTCCAACCTAAACAATTCTATGATTCTATGATTACTAATCCTGAAATCTTCTATTGGGATGATATAATTTTTTTTAATAGTTAACTTCTTTTCTAGGTAGAAAGATCACGATAAGGCAGATGAAACTAACCAATGAACTGTCCATCCTTATTTTTACTCTTAGCAGTAGCCTGAGAAGCAACTAAACTCCTACACCTGTAAGCTGCTATGAAATACCATTTAAAGGAAAATTCTTGAGCAGAAGTTTGTAGAGCGTGTTTGCTTATGAAAAATTGGCAGACTGAGAGAAGAAAAGTAAGCTAACTAATCAACTATTTGTACCTACAGTTAAGCTGGATCTATTAGGAAGAGTCACACCTGCAAGTCTAGGAACAGAATTTGCCCTTCCATGTTTTAAATTTTATCATGACTGCTAAATTTTAAAAGTATTAGGTTAAGACAACCTGATTAACAGACATCAGAAAAATTGCCAGGGGAAAGCTTGTACTTTGTATTATAACTCAGTGAGTGAAAATAGTCTGGAAAACAAAACAAAACAAAATTCTGTGTCTTAATATTTATAATGCCTAAAATACATAGAAAACAACATACACACACACAGACAAATCAAAATATTACTGTAATCTACTGCTGGCTTGCTGTTCTGTTCAGTCTTATGAAACAATTAATTTAGCAGGCAATGTGCAGTATAGAGGTCCGTAGTGGATTGCAATATACTAAGTAAGCATGTTTTTCTTTTTGTTTAATTTATAGTCCCTGGAAGAGAAGACATTTAAGAACCTATTGTCTGGGTTTACAAAGCTCATAGGGATAGTTATTTCTTAGCTGACTGTATTGCTGGCTGAAATGTTAGACGTACTTTACCACTAGAGGTCTTTTCATTTATGGATGTACTAAGGCCTCAAGGGTTCTTCATCAGTGGACATATGTTTTAATCACAGACAATTGCAAAATGCGGTGTTGTCTTCAAATTGACAACTGCAGGACAAGTATATGGATATTAACCTAGAATTTGCTGCATAAGCATTGGAGGCAATAGTTTCCCAAAGAGAAACTGAACTTTCATCTTTTTTGATACCCTTATTCTTTATCTAGCTTGAGTAATTTCTTAAAATGTAAACTCCTTCCAAACTCTGTGAATAAGAGTTTTGGTTTCAGTGATAAAACTGAAGGGGAAAAAAAGGCAAGAAAAAAATTGGTAGAGCTGACTGAATTGAGTTACTTCATTTTTTGGATCTTTGTGCAATTTTCTTTCCTTTTTTCCATATTTTGGGGTTCTTAACCAATGTGGATGATTCTGTAAATGGAAATATTTAATGCCGAAACTGTCAAAACAAAACATGTAACCTTTTCAGAATTTTTCAGTCTGAAACCAAATTCTACCAGAATTTTAAAATAGATGTAGTAAGTAAGCAACAACTTTTTTGTGAATTTACTGCCCCTTCATTTCTAGTTAGTCATAACAGGGCAACTGCACGTCCAACTGGGTTGCATACAAACAAGCCCATGAAATAATGGGTCTGTAGTCTTTGCATAATATAGCAGAGACATCAACAGTTGCTAAAGAAATGATAATTCATTGGAACAAAAGAAAAGTGTAAGAGTTCTGTGAACAAAAATTTCACCCTTTATTGCAGCTGAGTGAAAAACGTAAAACATTTACCAATCAAGTAGTTTCTACAGAGGCCCAGTGGAAACACAAAACACAGGAAAGGCCATGTTATGTCAGTCCTATTTTGTATCTTGTCCAAAGCTATAGAATGTAAAACCTTCTGCTTTTAACTCTTCCATTTCTGCATTTCATTGGTTGTTTTGTTACCTTTTTTCCTGCTTCCCACTAGTTTTTGCAGATCTTACAGCCTGTGCAGTGGTATACAATATTTATTTCCCCTTTGGAACACACTCTGACTTCACATAGTGGCTCACTGTAGCCCTTTCATTAGAAAACACTTGCCCACAACACAGGTACGATCTATGATCTTTAACCACCAGCTACCTCCGTCAGCTCAATAACCAGTTTTCATTCAAAAGCTAAAGGGCAAATTTCCTTTGCAAGGCTTCTAAATGCCAGATTTCAACTGTCTCTCTCTCTCCATTTTCAATGCCAAGACAGTTCAAGAAACTCTCTTAATAATACTTTTCTAAGAAGGTATAATTTTGCTCAAATACTTATAGGAACCACCCACAGACAGAGATCAAAGCTAGCCATTTCCAGGAATATCTTTTGAAGCTGTATAGAGAGCAGGGTCTTAGAATAGATACACACAGACAGCCTCTACAACTGTTTTTGGTGATTCAGTTAAAATAATGCAACTTAATATGATTGCTACTGAGATCTCTGCATTTTCTTTCTAACATAAAACCTTTCCATTTGTGTTTTGAATAGGTAAGCCTACAGGGTATGGATCCAGCAGTAGACGCTTACACCACAAGGGAATAGTGGATGAATGCTGCTTCCAGAGTTGTGACCTGAGGAGGCTGGAGATGTACTGTGCTCCAATAAAACCACCTAAATCTGCACGCTCTGTACGTGCTCAGCGCCACACTGATATGCCAAAAGCACAAAAGGTAGGCCAGGTCAAAAAAAAAAAAAAACCAAAACAAACAAAACAAAACAAAAAAAACAAAACAAACAAACGAAAAAGCCATACCTATTTTACCTGTTTTAGCGAAGGAAAATTCTGTCAAGGCTTGTAACATAGCAAACAACTGATGTGTTCTGCCTACTAGGGACACCGAGATTTAGTGGGGTTTTCCAAAATAGTCTCCATGGTAGGAAATAAGTAGGAAATGGTGTGTTCTATCTCATGTATTAGAACATCAAACAAAACATGGAATTGCTAAGATAGTAGTTGTGAGGCTTTATCCTGCTACCAGGTAGTAAATGACAAGTACTCACATCGTCCATTCATAAATAGCACCTAAGACTTCTTTCAAAAGAGAAACCAAACACTGAATATTTAACAACGGATCTCTCCAGAACTTCCTCACTCACCCTTCCTTGTCAGGAAGATGTAAAGTGAGGGAAAGGTGTAGAGAGAGGGAAAACACAAGTCTTCTGCTATTCATTTTACATGTAAATGAACAAATTTTTTCTTTCCTTATTTTTTTTTATTTATCAGAATTAAATTAACTGGATATTCACTGCAATCATTACATACTTCATTTGAACTACTTAATGTTTAATATGTATATTCTCCAAGAACTTCAGATATTCATTGGTACTATTTGTATAGTTGCGGAGTTCAGAGTATGGAAATTTTTGTTGCTGTCATACTAGATATACTGTACATATATGTAGTTAAATCTCATCTCTCCTCGATAGAGCCTATAGTTCAAAAAACTCATCTTAGACTAGGCTACCATGAAGCTCATGTCCAACTGTCTCTCCTGTTTGAGTTCTGCACATCTGTTTTACATGTTATCTGTCATCTGCTGTAAGCCCCTAGTGATATATGTTATTGCTGTTGACCCTGTCTGTCCTACACATATGTTGTCCCCACTCCTACAGTTATCTGAAAATTTTGTCTTATAAGAAATTGAACTGCATGAAATCTGAAGATTTCATAGGAAGTCAGGAAACCAACACTGTATAATAATTTCCTTAATATCATCTTTATGAAAAGAACAATTGTAATCGTTCCAGCATTCATTTCTTTTCCGTAAGTCAATCCATTGAATGGAATCCTTTCACCTCTTCCTCAAGAGTTTTCAACTTTCAAAAGTAATGGCTGTATGATCCTTCCTGGGAAGTATCACTTTAGCCGTGGACATCTCAAAAGGCACACATGACGACAAGTGAAGTCTTCTTCAGGTAGAATCCAGCCACACACAAGAAAACCCTCTGGTTTATTCCTGTCTGGGCACACATATATTTAAGACTTGCGGGAAAAGAAGAAAACAGGCTTGGCCAGTAATCTGGGTGCTCCTTCCCATACTTGTTGCTAAGGTGATGGGTAAAACATTCTGTAACTTCAGGTAAAAGGAGACAAGATACCTGCCAGCTCGCTGATGGATCACCACACCACTTTCCTTGGAGGGCCAAGGAACGATGTCATCCTTTAGGCAGCTGTCCTCTTCCCAGTTCAAAAGATAGGCAGGAAAACACTTTTCTTACAGACAGAAAGGAACAGAAGAAAGGCCTTGCATCTTTCAGCAGCAGAGGGGAAGTAGTGTTCAAGAGGGGATCCTGGGAGAACGAAAAAATTAGACGGAGTATGTAGTAATTGAGAGAACCTAGCTTCAGAAGAAATCATCCAGGAAATTAAAAAGAGAAAAAAATCAAGAGGTGAGAAGGGCAGTAAAAAGACAATGAGGAGCTGAGGAAAAAAAAAAAAGGAGGGAATTGGATCAAAGAGGCTGAGAAGATGAGAAATATTGAAGAACTGAATCAACCACGGTGCATCACACAGAAAAGACAGAATTTTGAGAAAAATAGAGAAAAAATAGTATTAAAAAAAACAACACCTTTAAAGAAAATGTATAGGAAAAGGAGGAGAGAGGTGAACAGAAGCAGAAAAATCATAAATGCTTCTTGATGGGGACTTGGAGATAACAAATCTGGTGGTAAAAACAAACTGAAGTTTTTGTTAATATCTGTGGATGCAGAAAATTAGATTGAGGAAACAAAAATAGAGCAGGGGTAGGAGAAACTGTTATTCAGATCTATGACAGATAAAAGGAAAATAAAGGGAAGAGAAGAGAAAGGAAACAGAATTCATTAAAAACTGTGTGAAAAAGCTCTGGTACATATTCTCATGTAATTATTTTTTTCTTTTTTCTTTTTGCAGGCAGCTGTACTTGCCTCTATTAAGAAAGAAAGTGCTATTTTCATACTTTAATCTTTGGACAGGCTCCCCCAATATGAATGCATTTAGAAAATTCATAGTGTTGATATGTCACTGATTTTAACTAAAAAATTAATTATAGAAAAGTCAAATTATTTTTCAGTTGAGCAATTTTTTTTCTGCCTTAGAATATTTTTCTCTTTTAATATTACATGTTATATAGAAGATAGATACATATCTTATACATATATAAAGTGAATATATATATGTAAGATAATATACATGACCTCTTTAATGTTTTCTGATTTAGATACAACATTTAAGGCAGGATTAAGTGGAATATATAAGATGTTGTACAGTTACTCCCAGATTTCATACACGATCAGTTTCTTATGCTTTTCATTCTTCTAATGTAGTTTTTATTTGGCATCTCCTCATAACCTTTTTAATAGACAAATCCAGGATTTGGGCTGTGGTTGAAGGGTTTTTGTAAGTGGTCTACTTTCCTAATTCCTTGAGCAGATCATTCCTCCTATGCACAACTTGGTAGAATAACTTACTTCAATGGAGCAGGGCTGTTCTGTTTATAGGTTATGTTGATACTGATCTGTAGTCATTACATTACAAACAAGTGTTGCTACACTACACACACAAATCTGAATGGTGAGGGCCAGGCACTGAATGATTCATGTGGGCTGGGAACCCCAAAATGCTGTTTGCTGCTATAAGGCTAACATCAAGAACTAGTTTTAATCCAATTGCAGAGAGTGCATGTGCAGAGTTTTGTTTCTTTATGGCTAATGAACAAAATAATTATTTCTCTATAGGATCATTATTTGTCCTGTTCTAAGATCTTTAGTCACAAATAAATATAAAAGTATATTGAAAGGTAAAAAATAAACACATTGTTGTGATATACTTAAGGGTATTATACACACACAGCATACTTCACTGATTCACAAAAAAAAAGAAATGAAGAAAGAAGGCAGTTGAAAGCATTTTGTTATTGCCACAGCTGATGTACACAATGGAGCTCATACCCAACCTTAACTCTATCGTAATTCAGATGCCCAGTTTCACCACCTCTTTTGCACTCAGCCCATGACTAAATTACCTTAAACTGGAGGAGCCAGTGAATGCAACAAACACACGTAATAGCTTGCAGAGAGAAATGCGGTATGCATCAGAGCAGAGTGTGATAGCTACAGGCTAACGACCCTAAATTCTTTAGTGAACAGATGGGATAACTCTTTCCAGCTGGGTTTCAGCACTGTGGGCCTTCAGTAAGACGTGAACTACAGTAATATGTAGTTTCTGTTAGTGCCCAGCAGTCAAACGTCCTTCTCAGACATCTCTCTAAACGATATCAAACTCTTACCAGAGTGTGTATCCCCTACTTAAAAAGAAGTATATCTTCCCTACTTCCTGAAATACTTTATATTTTTTGAGTCGCAGCCTACAGAAGTCACTTAACTGTCTGGATCAGCAACCCTGTCTGGGATGAAAAAAATGTTTGCAGTTTGAGAGGCTTCCAGAGCATCCAAATCGCTTTGTCCAGTGTGAAACAATAAATATATCCAAGTTGGGTTACAGGAAATACACAGTGAAGTGGCAAGTCTGTTTTTAAAGCTCAAATCTGGCACAGAAGAAAAGCTGACTTCTTGGTGACAATTGGACAATTGTTGTACAATGAGAAAATGCTTTAGTTTCATACAAATAGTTTTTTCAATAGCCTTCACATATTGCTGTAACAATCATATCTGAAGCAGATTTTATACAAAACCAGCATAGCTGGCTAAGAATTAGTAAGCCACTTACTTTTTGTTTCTGTTCCTCTGAATTTGATCTGCAAAGGCAGATCATTCCTTTAAAATAGAATAGGAACTACCCATACAATCCACATTCAGTCAATCAAAATGAATACACAATCAAAATTAATATATGTCCCAGATCCCTCAGTAGAAAAACAGCAGACCAGAAATATAGAAATGACATAAAATATGCAAGAATTACAGGTAATGCAATTGGTTTTCTCTAACAGGCTTCCTAAGGAAAGGTAGATAATTAAATTTGATTTTCAGTTTAGTATTCAGATTGAAGAAACAAAAAAAAATAAAAATTCAGGACAACTGGTCTATTTAGGTAAGGGAATAGAATAATTTTTTGATCCCACTGCAACACTAAGACTAGGGTTGATAAAGATTGTTTTTCTTTTTTCAGAATATTTAATTTACTTCAATGTATACACCTTTCTATTATTAATATTTATATTATTAACATTAATTAGTTCTCTAGATCTCTTCACCACACTTAATTTTTAAAAAATAATGTTTTGAAAAGGGAAAGTCAGAAGTTTCACATTGGAACTGCTGCAATTGAATATTTTGGTATTTCCAAAGCAAAACATTTTAATCTCAAGAAGTCAAAATAAAACCTTTTGATTTCTTGCAGCTCTACCTTTTGTGGTGAAACTGATCTTCATTAAGCTATTTTCAGTCTCCTAAAATTTCAAGTAATTTAATATCACTCAAAATCCCCTTACTTTGCTTCTGGCCATCTCAATTAAGCTACTGAAATTTAGTACTTCACCATTTTGCATTAAGTATAATACTATTCAAAACAGGACCCCATTAAAACAAACAGTTATAATACTGTAAAAATTAAATTTGATTAAAACACTTGTACATTTAAACAAATAGGTAAATTTTTTTGCAGGATCACAACCAGCAAATATTCCTATTAGTCTTGCAGCAAATTTCTTTTGTAATAGATTTCATTTGAAAATTCATGAGAAAGGGTAATATTTTTTTTAAGAATAAGGAAAAACTAAACATTTGATCATATAATCCAACCAACACGAAGGATCTGTTGTTCACCCATTTACTGACACTCATCCATTATACATATCCAAAGCCTGTTTTGTTTACTTGCTTGCTATTTGAATATTCTGTTGAAAGCTTTCTGTAGAATTCTTACTGTTAAAAAATGAGAGATACTTAGGTATTCATCTTGCCAGAACTGATAAAAAATAGGAAGCGATCATCTGTATAATACAAATCCATTATAAAATTCTGTCCCAACTGCAGTTAGTTACGTATACAAGCAGAGATTATTAAAGAGGAGACAACTTAATCATATGTCATTATTTCTAAACTCAAGAAAGATGTCCCTGAATTTTTAACAAAGAGAACAGGTGTGAAACCGAAGTACATTACAGACCAAGATTAGTTTTTTTAACCTAAAACTATAAGAATAACTATTGACATTGCTTTCAGTTTAAAATCTCATTTAATAAGCAAATACATCAGCTAGTAAGGTAGCAGTAAGGACCAGGGAGAAATTTTTCGTATTTGTGCTGGAAAGCAAAGTAATGGTTTTACCCATTTTTCACTAAGTTTGTGTTTAGAGTTTTAAACTGTGGAACAGGAGCAAGAAGGGGAATTAAAGTTCATTCTTCTGTGTACATGGTTCCATCTAGTTTTTCTTTCATTTGTACAAGCAATGGTAATAAAAGTTTAATCTATTTACCCTTACTGAATTAAGTTTTAACAGCAATTGTTAAACTAGTGAATAGAACTTAGAAAAACAATTGTTCTCTGTTCAAGCAAAGGAAATTGAGCTATTTCCACAACAGTCATGTACATGAGGGAAGACTGTGACCTTTTTGAATGAAGCAGTGTCACAGAACCAGTGGCACAAGGTTCTTATCAATTTAAGGCTACAAGACACATTGAAAATTATTCCATGAGCGTGAACACTGGTGAGGCTGATTTTAAAATCCAGTAAATAAAGAAGAGCGAAAGCAAAAAACTATAGTACCACGCCATCCCCTTGCACCCTGAGCAAAAGGACCAAGGAGGTGTATATCTTGATATAATTTTGCTCTTCCTCAGATTTTTAGTCCCTATTCTTCTTCAGGCCTCATACGTGGAAAATACACAAAAATACATATACCAACAACGTATCAATAGGAAGCAGATTCTCTCAAAAATCTGTTTCAGATTTTATCTGTTCTTCAAAATTTAAATAAATACTAAGCGGGACTAAAAGAGAGAGGGAAAAGATGTTAATATTTTTATTTTAAGAAAATGCCATTAAGAAAACATAAAAAGTGTTGCATTATTTCTCATTAATCTTTCTAAGATCAGCAGATTCTTCTGTAATTGGCTGGGATTGAAGTCACAGATACATTTATAGGCCAAAATACACACAATGGCACTAATCCTAATTTCTGTTACAGCCATGCCACATTACCATACCAATGAGGGAAACTTTAGGTGTAATAGATAGAAGAACTTGACCTCTTCAGAAAATTATTTTCTCTCATTGCTTACTTTCCAGCCCTGTTATGATGTTACTGATCACATTGCCCACAGAACTAAAAAGCTTTCAAAGAGACCCGAGAGAGCTCGTACCTAAGATATCATGCCTGTTACCACAAACATTAGACTTTCCACTTATTACCAATAAAGCAAGCGATGTTTTAATGCCAATATGAGGTTTGAACGTCCATCCTAATAGGATAAGAATGCTGCCGCGTGCTTCCCAATACCCTTCTGTCTTAGTTAAATGACCTTTACTATCACTGAGGTGGTTGTTAACCTTACATTAAGGCTGCCCTGTCTCCAAAGATCATAGCATGGTTTAGGTTGGAAGGGACCTTGAAGATCACTGAGTTCCAACCTCCCTGCCATAGGCAGGGACACCTCCCACTAGACCAGGTTGCTCAAAGCCCCATCCAGCCTGGCCTTGAACACCTCCAAGATCCATGCATAAGGTGATAGCTTAGCAGTTTGCGCTTCTCTGTTCATGAACTGACTTACACAAAGTCAACATTTTGCATCTCTCATCTTAAAATGCTTATTGTCTTTCTCTGCATCTGAATATCAGCTCAGAGGATGTGATAATTAAACAAGCTCCACAGATAACAATTTTATTTCTAATTTCCTTTTTTCCAAAGACTTGAGAAATAAGGCAAGCTTTTCTATACCAGTACAAATGCAGGTCTGAGAACCTGATTCAGGCATTCACGCTTTCCCCTCCCCACCCCACCCCCCCAATGCTCTCAACATTGCATACTTGAAAAAATGTGTTATATGGGTCAAAGCATTTTCTGGCACGCATGTTACAGCTGCCACCACCAGTGCCACTTCTTTGTAGTTATTCATCAAAATGCTGATTCCAGAGGAGGAAGTGTTCTAAAAGTAACCTGCCACCTTCCCTCAATTTCAAAGCTAGCCTGTGTATCATGACAGCTCTTTTTCCATCTACCTGTGAGCATTAAAAGCTATAACTGAAACCCTGCTGCATCTTAATACTTGCTTTATTTGGATGATAAAGCCATTCTGAAGTCAGACAACAATGGTAGTGGAGAGAATTTATATTTTCATTTGGGAAACATATAGTTAATTTTCAGTCTAAGTATACTTTGAAACCCACTGCAATGCAAAATGGCTGTTGTTTCATAATAAGGCTCTCACTGTCCACTTTATAGATCACAAGTGTGCAGCCTTTAAGAATGTATGACTTTCTGCAATGAAAACATAGCATATAACTTTTTCTACATGCTGGTAAACTCTCTTCAAAGAGGAGGACCTAGGGGCAGCACTGATGAGGATATTTTGCTTTGTTACCACAAGGAAAACACCTGAGCGGATGAGTCAAAGAATTCCTGTTTTCTTAGTTCGTTGTTACCAGTATAAGCATTTGTAGCACGAAGCAGGATCCTTAACAGTGGCAGACTCCTGTGAAGTGCTGCAATGACAATTTTAGTGCAAATCAGTGAAAATTGAAGGGTTCATACAGAATGAGTACTTCTGCGTGAAAACTAAGGTACAACTTAGGCAAAACTAAAGACAGAAAAGGGAGCTTTATAAAAGCCGGATGAGAAACAGGCAACGAAACAGCAAAAAATATTTTAATTTATGGATAAACAGAATTCTGTTGACATTTGTGTTTTTGTATTTGATCCGTGCTAAGGAAGCTATTCTACAGCGATATTAGCAAAACTTGATGAAGACAAGCCAGTATCCTACTGAACTAGTCACAGGAATAGTGACTAGATGATTAATCTCTTCTTCCTCGTTTAGTATTGCATTTCAGACTAAGAACATCTAGAATGGCAGGTTCCTAACAAAGACATTTCTTCATTATGAATACTTTGCTATTAACAAATTTGGCTTGTCAGTGTCTTAGTTTGGGTCAATGTTCTTACTTGTTGCTGGTATAATTTATTTAACAATTACTAGTAGTGCTTGGTTGGGTTTTTTTTTATATGCTGAAAGTAATATTTCAACTTATATCCATCAGACCCCAATCCAAAACCAGTGAGAATTAATAAGCTCTAGGTGAGCTCAAGTTTTATGATCTTTTGCCAGTGTCTGATTTATTTGATGTTTAATAGATACTGGAGGCAAATGGAAAAGTTATATATAGAATATTCTATATCGGAATTAATTTACAAAACCCCATAAAAATACAGTAATGCACCAAATCAGCTTCCATTTTCTTTCTGTCCATCAGAAAAGCAGGCAAAAATTCCATTGCTTTTTAAATTTTAGAGACAACGTTCCTTCTGTTTTTTTTTTTTTTTTTCAGGGCTTAAATAGCAGATAATGCAGTGATAGAGCTGCATGCATGTGGTTCACCTTTCTCAGGGAGATGTTTTATTTTTGGCCTTTCTTAGGACAGCAGACATGATTTCAGTTAACTAAGAATTTTACTTGTGATGAGGATTATAAATATGGAGAGTCACTTAACAATTCTGCCTCTAGTCTGGTACAGAATGTTCAAAGATTTGCGCCCAGCTAAAATTTACTGGCATTGTAAATAAGGAAATCAAGCTGAAAGATATATGCCATACCCACCGCTGCTGCTGGAACCTGGCCCGTGCACAGAAAGACACTGAACTGAGGGCATTGTTCATTCCAAAGCCCTCTTGATTTGCCTGGCACATCACCCTGTCTCTTTCTGAAAGTACAGATTATTTGGCTGCAGCTCCTGCAGTGAACCCACACTTTTTATCCTCCCAAAGGTCTTATCCAACAAAAAACCTTACACATCTAATATGCCATTTATGCAAAAAGTAGGTAACCGAGTCCCACTCAGCAATTTTGAAAACCTCCGACCACTAGGTACCAAAGCCCAAGAGGCTCCATAAATCCTGCAGTTACAACTGTAAAGTTCCCTGGCCCTTATACATCCTGCTTTTGCAAATGTTCCTGTTCTGAAAGAGAGAAAATCTTTGGTACCTACTCTATGTCTAAGCCCATCCAGGTTCAAGTATGCAGATGTTTCCTCTGCTAAGATCAGTAATGACAGCAATCAAAGTGTTTATGCCCAGGACAACAGGGAATTTAGCATACAGAAGTTTTGCATAGTTAATTTCTCTGAACTGGCAGAAGGGCTCTACCAATTCCAGCATTCATGATAACTGTTTTCTCACTATTATAAGTTTTGTGGTCATACAGCATATTAAAACCTACCTGGAATAATTGTTTTTTTTCTACACTTTCAGGAAGTGCATTTGAAGAACACAAGTAGAGGGAACACAGGAAACAGAAACTACAGAATGTAAGAACATCCATCCACAAGAATGAAGAATGAATGTGCCATCTGCAGGATACTTTGCTGTAAATAAATTATTTGTTAAACATTGGAAGACTTAAAAAAAACTACGGTTTAATAAGCTTGATGCAATCTCAACCAATGGGCATTCTCCCAGTGAACAATGCAACTAAACATTCCAATATTAAGTCTTTAGAGAACAGAACACTTTAACCAGCCCAGAGCCAAAAAATTCTGTGGTTGATATATTACTGTTTGTTAACCTGTTTTAAATGTCCTGCACAAAATCTCTTAAAGTCCTGTGCCCCTCAAAAGCCTAAAAATTTATGGGCCTTTGATGGATCCAATTGCACTAAATTAACCTATGAACACTGGCTGCTGGAGTCATTCATCAGCCTTGTCTAAGTGGTGTTTTTTTTATTTGCACTTCTATACAAGCAACAGGCTGTTTGTTTTACAGTGTCTGATAACATTGTTTGTCTACCCCTTCATATTTGCACAGTTTGACATTCCCAGTAACAGCAGCAGTAAGGTAACATATACAGTTTTAAACATCCATTAATTCCATCTGTGGCATTTTGACAGAATATGGGTTATAGACACATTTGTTTTAAGACAGTTTTATTTTTCCTTCTCTTGCAAAGGTGCAGTTTATTGCAATTTGTGAGACAAAAGATTTTTAAAAGCAGTTAAAGCATACATAGGCTCTCGAACCATTAATGATTCTTCCAGGTAATTATTTTGCAACAGTATAGGTAACTTCTTTCTTCCTCCATATAATGCAGTATGTAAAATTTAGCATATCAATAATACACATATATCAAACAGTATGTAAAAATCTCTGTTTTATAGTACAACGGTGCTATTTTATAGTTTGTTACATGAAAGGGTCTGGCCAAAGTGGTAATAGGTAAAAGCAAATACGGAAAGATCACGCCAAAGGTTAAATAACAAAATAGTTCTAAAACTATTCAGTTTAAATGAACTAAAATGGCTTCAGATTTGAACATGGAAATAACTTTCCCATCTTGAAAAGAAAATTCAGATACTTGTTTTATTTCAGATGTCTGAATGCTGGTTTGAATAACTTACAGTTATGTGGAACGCAAATTCGTAGCTGCCTAGGCCCAGAGAAGACAATCTGGAAAACAGCCCGCAAGTGACTTCAGAGGGTAAGCCCATCAGGGCCTGCCTAAATCTTTCTGAAATATCAGCATTCTATTCAAATGTAACGAGGGTTACTCAAGTTCTCTGCCATTTTCATTCTTTCTACAATCAGATGTGACTAAATTGACTCTTAATTAGGCTGCTGCATCTCTCTGTAAATTAGAAAAGATAGTCTAATCATCAAATTACAGTGTAGAATGAATCCTCGAGATGAACCATAATGTCCTTCAAACCGCTATTCACAACAGCTTTTCATGCACTTTTGTGGGAGACATATTTCTGGATAATCTCTGCCGTGTAACCTTGATAGGTACTGCACTGATTCTACCCTAAATACCACTGTGTCCTGTGCTCCATTTTTGTAAATCATCTCAGTGCCAGATGAGCGATGCAGTAAAGGGGGATAGGTAGCCAACAGTGTCCCAAGGTGAGCAATGAAGTTCTCTGTGAGAGAAGGGAAGAGAAGGCAGGGGAGAATGCACTGTGCCGTCCTGTCCAGAACTGCAACGTGGTTCCACTCGACTTCTTCCCCCCATCACCCTGCACGTGGTAGGCTCGGACAAGGGATGAAGTATCCCTTGGTCAGCCCCAAAAAGGGCAGGGAGAATACTGTATGAAGGGAGCAATTAGGGAGATGTTTGATGAGATCTGTAAAGGAAGTATCTCTTTTTAAAGGCTCAGATCTGCCTTACTTTCTCCTACATCCACGGGAGTAGATGACTGAACTATTGATTAAAACACAAGAGAAGGATATCTGCAGCTTGCATATTGTACAGCTCCTCAATAGTTTCCTGCGAAACAGACAGGAAAGGTAGGTCCTAAAAGTCTAACAAATTATTATAGCTCCTTTTTATATTCCCATAGAAAATTCGCGTTTTGTATTTTTTCCAAGGAAAGTGCAATGTATTCCTATGCAATTCTTTAAACCCTCTGCTTTCTGTTAGATACATGTTTATATGAACAATAGGCTGCCATCGCAATGTAAAAGCAGAACAGTAAATGAATAAAAAGCATATGTCACAGCTGTCACTGACTGAGATAGTTATGTTGAAAAAGGAAGAAAGTACAGAGAAACAGATGGGGAAGCTAACCTAAATTATTTACCACCAATTCAATAAACAGAGGTAGTAATTCTGATATCTATCACAGCTTTTACAGGCCTCTTTTTGGCAGAGGGGATGGAGAGGGAAGTTAAGAATTCTGAAATGCATTCTAAGAATAAGCCATTGTTTTGATGTCACAGACATGATTCCATTTCATATCCATGTCTCTTTCTGTCCCCTACCTCCTCTGAAGTTCTAAGGAGAGGAGGGAGGAAAGGTGTGAGAGCAAAAAGCAATTTGCAGATCTTTGTGGTGGCAAGTTGCTTTGTAGATAACATTTTACTGATGCACTGTTAACATAACTGAATAATTCCTGTTTAATAATAACTGTTTAATTCCTGTAAATTAATTCAAATTTTGGTCTTAACTTGGGATGCATGCACTCACATTCATGCCACTATATTTCTCCTGTTGAGAAATTGTAATTAGAAAATGTCACTCATAGACAGCAATATCTAACATCAGAACTTGACAACTGTCTAAACAAATTAGAACAATTCTTGAAAGAAACTACAATAAATAATGAATAGCTACAAGCTTCAAAGGCAACACTTCGCTTTACTAGAGAATAAATGGTATCACAAAATGGAGGGTAGCTCCACCACAGCAGAGGTGAGAAACGCATGGATGGGAAATGCATACTTGTATAAGAAATCTCCAGTCATATGGCAGGGAGCACATGATATATCGGTCAGTGTGAAAGATAAAGGGCTGCATTAGCTTAATAATCTCAATAAATCCGCTACTTAAAAGAAGTTGAAGCGTGAGCCAAAACATCTCCCTCCCAAAAGTACAAAGCAGTCTGACCTGAAAACTTCTAATTAGAGAAAATGAAGGGTTCAGCTGGATTTTGAAAAGCACTCCAGATATTTAGGAACACGGCTCCCACTGGATGCCATTGATTCTCATAAATCACTTAAGCGGTAAAGAAAATCCCACTCCCCATCCTTCCATATCATGTAAATCACATGACAGAAGTCACAGATTTTTGCATTCTAGAACAGACATAAAACTCTAATTATTACACAGAATGTCACTGAAATGCAGAAGTAAAAAAAAGTGAATTAAGCCTCATTATTTTCAGTTAGTTCAAAAAGGACTGCAGACCTAAACCCACTGAAGCTAATATATCTCTTTCATCACGGTAGCAAAATTTGAGCCTCATCTCCATAGTAACCATAATTAATCATTAAGAGTTTAAATGGAAAATGAATAAATTCTATATGCTGCTCAAAATGTACTTACAAACCTACACTTATATTTGTGTGAAATACTTGTACGAGGCTCGTTTGGACCATTCAGTCAAGAGAGAAAAGAAAAATCAAACAATGGGATACTGCATTCAGTCTCTGTAGATACATTACAATAGGCATCTTTTGCCCGAGACAGATTACAGTGTCAATTCCTTTTTTAAGATTAAAGGTAAATTAGTGGCAGGCTTTCTTTACCAAAGTTATTTCTATACACAAGTAGTAGCTACGTTCAGTTACCCCATGAGCTGGTTGTTCACTTAGTATCAATAGTTAAAGGTGATTAATGAAGACTCTAGGCCAAGCACCATGTCTTCTTGGCTCTCCGTTTTAACAAGGAAGGGCATGATAAGACTAGTTTAGAAAAGTGTATGCATATTTGCTTTACCTGTTACTGATTTGGCCAACAATGCCAAAGTGGTGCTATTGTTTTGTTTAAGAAAGTACTTGACTAAAATATAAAAGAAAGCATAAATATTTTTTTAATGTATGAAAATGACAATTATATAGGTATGGTTATTAAAATAGAAATACAACTAGCCATAACTTTTCAACTTTTTGTCACTCAGCAATGGCAAAGAAGTCCTAAATTGATGGAGACGGGGCAGGAATAAGAGTCAAAATGCCACAAAAATTCATAGACTTGAAACACAATTCTGAATCTTTACTCCAGGTCAGAAATACAGATGAAGAAAAGCATTTAAAATCAGGGAACAATGGATATGACTGAAAGACTGTTTAGATCAATGCGAGTCCTATATCATACCAAAGATCTTTAAGTCACACTCAAGCCTGAAATCAGAATAGAGTTTGGCTTAGAGTCAGTGGCATGATATGATTGAGATTTTCATTGAGCACATGTTTTTATTTTTACCTGATTACCTTCTTACTCATGACAGCCCCCCCAAAGACAATATTGTTAAAAAAAAGAGCACAAAGAAATGCATTTGGTTTTAACGAGGAATAAAAAAATAAATATTCTTAATGTGAAAGTGATGTTATTTTTAATTCTCAGCAGTTTCAAATTGTGAGAAAAAGTTGAAATATATGGCTAAAAGTCTGTGAATTTTTTTTAACTTTATGTGGTCACTATGAACATCCTAATGTGCAAAATTCCACATTTCATTGTTTTGTTTTGAAATGATGGTAAGTTAAGCCCAAATAGAGATTCTTGGAACCTATAGGCTAGATAGAATACTTATGTTCTGATGAAGGTATAATCAATATATTTAAAATGTTTTATTTTTAGTCTGAAAAGTAATAATTTATTTGGGGACTCAACCTATACTGGTCCCTCTTTTAAGGATACTGTTTAGTGCAAACAAGTCTTTCAAACACCAAACTTCTATTCAAAACCAACATTCATTCCTCCCTCTCCCTCCCCTTCCCCCTCCCCCCAGCAAACTTAGTTAAAACACTATTGCAACATAATTTTATGGTTTGTCTGTTTGTTTTGGGGGGGTTGCTTTGTTTTGATTCACTTTGTTTTGATTTGGGGGCCAGGGGTAAGGAGGAGGAGATGAGGCTTTCAAGTGATTAAGATTTTTTTTTCTCTTGGGTACAATCCACAAAAAATAAAGAATTTGCCTTTATGAGATTACTAATTATCCAATTCATGTGTGCAAGTAGCATTAAGTAAAGCAACTAGATTAAAGTTGTCTTGAAAGAAGGAAAAAAGTTATTAACACGAAGTTTTTACTCATTCTAATCCCACACGATACATTTTGCTTCTCACAGCATTGAAATATCCTACTGGACTACAACTGTCCAAACACACAGTATCTGATATATATAAATCTTTGAATTTTTACATGAAGGGTGTTATGGGAATATCTGAAACTTGATTACATATAGTACAGTACAGAGATACCAGTCTAGCAGAGACCAAAACAAGAAGGACCTCCCTGATGCTTACATTAGGAAATCTTGTATTAGTTACATAAAGGGTGTGTGTATGTATATATAGATATATACACATATATAGACATATGTATGTATATGTGTATATATACAATGTTATAGTGTGTGTATGTGCCTGTGTGTGCACACGTGTATTTTATGCTTTTCTTCTTTTGCCTGGAAAGTAAAATTTGAATTTCTTGCTTTTTACACATTATTTCTCATAGATTATATTCAGAAATCCAATTGGAATCTAATTTTAGAAGAACATTGTATAATATGGGTGTCACAAGTTAGATCCTACCTTTGTTTTTCACCCCTAAAGAAACGACCTGATTTTTAAATCATGAGACCCTTCTTTGCTGTCATCAGGCAAATATATTTATCTGTTTAAGTATAGATATAAAATACTAACTCTGAGGGCCTTATTATGAAAACGTTGATTTAAAAATTTTCTTTTATTTCACTGTTCTCCAGATAACTTCTTTTAAGTGAGATTTGTTAAGTGTAAGCATCCCTTCAAAGTAAGAAAAATAGGTAATACAGAGAAGAATGAAAAAATCTGTGATTTAAAATCACCTCAATTATTCATTTCTCAATTAGATCTTTTTTTGTAAGAAGAATTCATGCCTCTCTATAGTACCCTTAAATATTTCAGAAGTGGAAAAGACTTAGCACTGTAAGTTCCAATATCCCAAATTATTTATAATAATTTTTGATTACTCTGTATTCTTCAGTAACTTTTATTTTGCCATCTTGGCTCACAAAAGCATCAACATGATACTTCTGCTGCTAAATGTTCTTTCCCACAAATATTTAACATACATACACCCACCTACAATATTTACATATTCACAATTGATTGAAATCCTTAAGAAACAGCACAAATATTATTGGGAGATTTTTTTTTCACATTTTAAAGGTATGAACCTTTTATTAATAAAATCAAAGACATTCCATCTTAGTATTTTACATTCATTAGTATCATCTCATTCCTCTAAAGCAACAACAAAATACCTGCAGAACAAAGAGGACTCTATCTTGATAAATAGGATCACGCTTCTCACGTGTACTCGTGTTAAAAAAAAAAAAAAGGTTTAACCAGATAACTATATTTACAACTGATTCCATGAAATTCATATTTTTCTAGTGAGATACTTAACTTTTTAAATTTTAAAATCAAATTAATGTTCCACTCTTCCTTGTTTACTGGCATTAACCTGGTTTATGGTATCAAAAAGCCCACTTTAACGATGATCAAAGACAAAGGGTCCAAGACCAATAGACTAAAGTGCTACCAACAGAAGAGGTACAATGTCCTTATTTTGTGCACAGGGATGAATTCTATCTTAATTTTTTTTTAGATTAGAATTTCAAATCAAATTGATACAAACACTGCATAAGAATTGTAATACTCTTCATTGTTTCTACTTAGAGACAAGTTTGAATACAATAAAGCACATGCAAGTTACACTACGTGACACAGTATATAGATCTTACCTTTTCATTTATTACCTTTTCTAAGGAACTAGTTCAACTGAATTCTATAGAAATCCTGTGCACGATGAAAAAACAGTTGTTAATAGTATATAATGATAATAGTTGCCTGATTAAACTAAGTCTCATCAAACATGAGTCATAAAATGCTCCACTGAAAGTGTACTAGTACTTCATAAGGTTCGGAACAGCTTCACCTATAGTCGGATACTTCACGTTGCTTTTATCAGAATGTGATGGTTCTGTTTTATAGTTTCTTAATCCTTGGAGTCTTTGGGTTGAATATTAAACATGTTTATCAAGCCTCAAGATTTTATTAAACAAAGTTAAAGTAGAAGAAGCAGCACCACCTGCTGCTGATAATCAAATCACACATGAGCTTTCTCCTCCCAAACTATCTGCAAAGCCTCACAGAAGCCCTAAATGAAGAGATCAATAGCACTTGGTTTGCAGGAGGACACCCTTTCCAATAGGCATATTAACTGTACTCCCTTTCTTCGCTGCTGGACTTCAATCAGTATCCTGACTAAAACTGGGGTTTCCATGATGCAAGCATGAATGTGGATACATGCATTTCTGATTTCACTACTGAATAATGCTACTATTAACATTTCAAGTCATTATAACCAAACAGTGACAAGTGTTAAATGTTCATTCGCTAAAAACCGTTTAAACTCTCTATTAAAGTTTAACTGGATTTATTCTTTCTTTTTTATTTTCTTGTGCTTACTCATAATACAATGTCACTACTTGATGACAAATAATATTTCATACTGTGTATGTAACATCATTGTGTTGCAGAATCCCCCAAATACCTCAACAATGTCTTTGTTGCGCTATTCTCCCCACTTAGCACTTATAAGCTTTTCTAGTAACAACCAATAAGTCAGAAAACGGAGCTCTTAATATGTACAAATATTAAAAAACAATCAAGAATTTTTGCTAGTTTGCAGATCATGTAATGCCATCTTGACCATTCTCTTCCCCTCTCTCTACAAGCTGTCTAGAACAGTAAACTTTGCTCCATAAATAATAGTGTATTCATGCTTTTAAAGGCTTTTATATGCATTTATGGTAGGTAAAGGTTGGAAGAGGTAGTTGACTGATTTTCACTTTTATCTACTTTGATTTCAGTAAAGGGCTTTGTCACTCTGTATACATAAAGGCTAATGCACCCTTTGGTTTGTAGAATGTACTGAAATGTTTGCAACCCTCTTGGTATCAGGTCCAAAATGTGAAGCATTACTGTTAAGAGGGTATCTTTCTAATGTATTTGTATGTATAGTTTACACCTCTGTGAGGTCTAATAAAGGATTATGGTTAATAAAAAATGCGTTGAAAATTCCTCATCCACATAGATTTTGCAGTAATTTGCATTCGTCCTTTCTCTTCCCTGGCATATACATTTCAATTCCCAGAATACACCAAAGTCAGGCCATACCTTAACAAGATGAGCAGGCTTCAATCCTAAGATAGCACTGACATGGAAAGTTAACCAGTGGCTCAAAAGCCTTCATAAAATGAGGAGAGCAGCCTCACAACAACTCTGCAGAGCTCCCTCATCAGCCTCGTATGTACCCCATGTGGTCCCGAGAACTTGTGTATCTCCATTTGGCTTAAGCGCTCCATAATTCCATCCTTTTTTGTTGTGGGCAATGCTTCACTCTGCCAGTGAACTCATGGTTCTGGGAGGCCTGAGGACAGCCTTACCACTGCGAATGCAAATAGACACAAAAAAAGCCTCTGGCCCAGGAAGTCCCTAAATTGTAAATCAATGAAGGGTAGGAAAGTTTCACTACATGTTGTCTTGTTCTAGCATTTGTCCCTAGATATTGATTTTGGCTACAGCGCAAAACAGTTTCCTGGACTGGCTTCCCCATCTTATCTTTACTCTGACTTCTCATATTTTTATCCTGCTGGGTTAGCGGCCGTTCTAGACTCTAAGTGCATAATCTCTAAGTGCACAATCCCTAAAGTAATATCCTTCACACAAAGTGCTTTACATTTAAATATTCACAGCCAATAATTTTTAAACCCACACTGTCTTATCATAACACTTGAGCAATTTATGGAGATTTCAGTTTAAAAATAATCACCCAATAATAAACAACATATTTTCATTCTTACTTTCTGATGATGAGATGCAGTCAATAGACAGTACAACAGCTTGTGGATTTGGCAACGTGGCCAAGGATCCTTTTTAAAATCCATTAATTTGTAATCTTAATCACAATTTTTAAAAGTTTTTAATTATATGTATTGCATACATTACCACAAGTTTTCAGTCCTGCATGAACAACATGTACTTGTTAATAAATACAACTCTATGGTAAGCCATGCTAACACAATCAAAATAAGAACAGTTCACAAGGATTAAGAAAATGTCTAAGAAATAACTAATAGTTCAGAAAAAAATCAAAACTTTAGTAGCCAGCTCCTTTCTTCAATTGTGCACTGCCTCAGATGCAGATAATTTAATGTATAGGACCTTTTGATCAAAGAGTTGCTGCAGATTAACCAAGCCTGGATAATGACTTACTGGGAAATTATTGTATTTATTGTCCTGACTGGAAACTGGTTTTAGATCACAGCTAAAGAGAAAAATCAATTTAGAAATCCATCACTACTTGAAGGCCAGCAGGATTTCTGGAAGATTAGCAAAAGAATATAAATTTGGACTATCAGCAGCAGCTGTTAAAAGTGTCATGGAAGAAATTCTGATTTTATTAGTGCAAAGTTGACATTGTGTGTGGAGAACTAAAATGTTGTTTGTTTGTTTGTTTGTTTTTTACTTGGGCGACTTCAGCTATGTGTGTTTTTGTCCTGTATTTTCATACTGCTTTATACTTGGTTAAAAATACCTTTATTCACACATTAGTGTCTTAATTTTGGCTTACGACCTTATATTTTTACTTGTTGTATCTTTCATACATACTTTTTAGACAAAGTTGATTAGTGGTGATTCTAAGCCAATCTTTCATCTCTGTGGAAAGGAATTACCTCTGAGAAGCATGTTTTACCAACTGAGAGGATGACAGAGCCATTAGCATTCATAACAGTTTGCACATGTTGCACTATGCATCAATGGTACACAGATTTTCTGCTGGCTTTCTGAAAAGAAGTCATTTGTCATCTCTGTATTTTGACAACCAAAACGTTGAGAAGAAATTGAAGAGGAAGAAAAGTGTTAGTCAAACTGAGATAAAACAAAGATTAAAGCAGGATTTCCAGATTACCACTGGGTTGGTTTTGTTTGTTTGGGGAGTGCTTGGATTTAACCTTTAATACACCAACCATTTCAATTAAAATGCACAGTCTTTAGACCAGACTCCAAGCCCTCCAGGACTTGCCTTCTCAGCATGTGCTCTCTCCACTAAGTAATGTTTTTATTTTTTTTGTTTGCTTTTTCCTTCTGTTCTATATATCACATATTCTTGCTACATAGTGACCCAGTGCAACAGGAGAAGCAACAAATGCCTTCCAGTCCTTCCAACAAAAAAAGCTAGTAACTCTACCACTTTGGGCATGCTGTCAAGAAGCGAGAGATAAAAGTTTGAATACCATCAGGCTGAAAATGGAATCAAATCAGATCTCCCATTGATTGTATGCATACTGCAATTAGCCTGCAATTTGGAAAAGGAAAAAAAAAGGCAACAATGCCAGCATTTCTTGGATGCCTGATACGACACCATTGAGCATGCCCTCAGCCTTCCAATGAGATCAAGACCTTTGAAGACTTAAATGCTACACAGGATGGATGCCAGATCCCAGTGTGGCTTACAGAAGAGAGTCGTGTTTTAATTCTCAAGGTGGAACAGCTCTGCATAACACTCTACATAACTCTAATCACTTAAAGATGTTTTAGGTTTAAAAGCAGACAGAACAGGGAAAATCAGTTATTTCCACCATTACCAAGCCACAGAGAAGCTGATAACTTTTGTTCTTTTTTGATCTAGGCATTGGTATTTCAGATACATATTTTCTTTAATTCTTTCAAATAGTTTATGTTTCTGTCACATCCACCATTTGTATTCTAGTTCACATTACAGGAGTCTCAGTCTGTTACCTGTGTTTGGATTCTTACGGATTTTACTGAAACTACTTGACTGCAGAATCCCCACCAAAATCTGTATTCATACTGTGCAAGGGAGATCATTTTCTTCATTTCACATTCTTCAAATCCTTGCTTTTCCAAAAATACTTTATGTCACTGCCTTTCCTACAGATCTTCATCTGTGTATTGTTATCATTGCTGGTATTTCCCAGCTTCAGATATTTTTTCATACACATAACTCATTCCTTGCTCTTAGAGCCAAATCAGTCAGTAAATTTCTCGGTAATTTAACATGCTGAACACAGTCCCTTACTGCTTTAAGCACATCCCATTGTTGCTTTAGTAATCAATAAACAAGCAATTGACTTCAGACAAAACACTTGAACTAGCCTTTTCTGCAAATATAACTTACTAGCGAACACATTCCCTGCTGTTCTTGTTCTGTCTAAACAGCACTTAGCTTTTTTACCCAGCTTTTTCACCCAGCTTTTTCACTTAGCTCGAATACCCCATGCTCTCCGCTATGCCAGCCAGAACAGTGTTAGTTAAAATCAAAACATTTCCTCCTGTTCTTAATTTCACTTTTTGTTCTTTCCATTTCAATGTGCATACTGTCTGCAGTCACAAAATCAGGACAACTTAATAGCTGAACTTGCAGCACACTAACTCTATCACTACCCAAAGACTCCAGTGAGTCAACGAATTCCAACAGCATCTCACAAACTTTGATCTCATATTCAAATAGGGACATTTCTACTGCCTTTCTGGATAACCACTGACATCTAGGGTTTTCCTTTATACCAGTTCAAAGCTGGAATTTCTGTATCCTGTACAATGCCAGTGGCCAGCAAGTCTGGCTCTGAAATACTGCTGAAATCTTGAGGTCAACCGGATTTCTAACCATTCTGTTCTGAGATAGATTGGAACTTTCCTGGGCAGTAAAAAAAGAAAACCTCTAGTTGGCATGATTTGTCTTTCAGCCTTTTTGCATTTGTATTTCCTTTTAATAAGGAAACAGACTGGTTCTTTAAACTTATTTGCTCTAAGTGCCAGTGTAGTAACAGAATCACCGGCACAGAAATGTCATCTAAGTCTTTGGCCAAGATTCTGTGAGGTACTTGAATCAGTATGTAAATATGCACCATAAGTAGGCTCATTTAAAATATTTATCATTTATAAAAGTTATATTATTAAAATCATTATAATCCTATATCCATAGGCTTTTCTTTTCATGTAATGTAAGTCTATTGATATAGATGTACTATTATATTTTTTTCTTTAACGCATGGTATACCTTTTGTTACTTCAACAGAAAGCTATGCGTTGAGTTTTATTCTTTTTAATTTCTCTTCCTGATACTCTTTTTACCTCCGTCACTGACATTTTTCCTGCTATATTAAATAAGAGGTACGTTTAAACCTTATTTTATTTAAGGATTTAAAATTACTATATGCCTTTCAAATAAATAAAAAATATAAACTTCAGACTTCCTATATTTCATATAGCTCTGATTCTGTCCCCTGTCAGAGTGCAAATCCCTTGGTTTGATTTTGATCTGCTAGTTACCTTTTTTATATATTTTGTCTTACTTTTCTCTGTTCCTTTTCTTCCTTCTTTCTTTTCCCTTATCCAATGCAAAAACCATCAAATCCACATATTCTTTCTCTGATTTTTTTCTCATAGAGTAAGATTTTTCACTGTCTCCTAACAACTGACAGACTTAATTTCCATTCATTCTCTGGTTTTCTTTACATAGCTGGATCTTTGCGTTTCAGGTAACATTGTTGATTAAGAAGCTGCCACCACCATTTGTTAAAGTTAGCTTCCTAGAAAGTATCCATCTAATCACATTTAGCTAACACAAATGATCCATATTGCAAAACCTCCCTCATTATGGCTCTCACATCCTCAAATGTGGTATATGAATGGTGATGTTTTCATTTTATTATGGGTTGGACAGAACAACTTCCCCACCGTCACTCAGTACACTAGTGTCAGATATAGGTAAATTGTCCCTGGCACCCTGATTTAAAAAAACAGTGTAGCCAATGACACCACAGTTTCTCCAGCATCTTCTGATTTCTTCCTGACCTGTTACTTTAGTTTCTTAAATTTTCTCAAGCACCAGAAAGGGTGAGAATCATTAGAAGTACATGGATGTAGGCAGCACAAGCTTGTGTAGATGAGGGATTTCTCAGCTGCACAAAAAGCTGACTTCTGCAACATAATATGTGCAATATAAGAATCTGAAAGGTTCATAAATCTATCAAGGCAAACAATGGAACAAAGGCAACTTTTAGTTGGAATGCCTCTCCCATTCTAAAAAATTTTATTCAATATCTGGCAAAAAACAATACTCAATAATTTATAGTAATACAGTGGATTCTTTCCTATCCAGCTTGCCCCCTTATGCAGAAATGTTTATTACTTGCCCAATTTCAGAGTGTACACACAATTACAGATACTATTCAGGAAGAGAATAAATTTGCAAAATTTTAACCTCAAAAGTTTCAGGAAACTGAAAGGCCAAATGCAAAAATGTAAAAGCTGAAACATAACAGTAATTATATAATGATCTATGATGAAGGCCCCTCTAAAACTCTCAGTTTAGAAATGTGTCATATGGTGCCTCAAATTACTGAAGCCTGAACACATTATCAAGGTGGTATGCCATGTAATTTGAACATAAATTGAATCATAACATAAAAAATTGACAGGAACTAGTACAGATAATTACGTTATGAGATCATGAATGAATAATTCTTTCTACTTATGGAACATCTCACGGTGTTTTTCAGAAGACAATGAAGCAGAATTATCTTCATTTTGCATTAGACGAAAGTGAAAGATCAAATTCTAGCTAACTTGCTAAAAAATATACAGTGAGTCCATAACAGAACCAAGAGCAGTGCTTGAGAATTGCAACTCTGTTTTCATATCCGCTGTTAAAAAAAATATACCTCGCTACAGACATGCTATTATTCTAGATTTGGGAAATACAGCACCAAGTGTAGGATAGACCAGATGAGAAAGCTACTGAAGTCAACAGGAAGTATTGTCAAGGCCTTTGAAATGTTTATGACATTCTTGTCCAGTAACAAAGAGATTATCTATCCTTATATGTCATGCTACTTCATACATTTAGGTTTGTCGTCTGTTTCTTTAAATTTGTCTTTTAATTGTTCCTAGTCACTGTTTCAAGTTCTGTCTTTGTTGGTGAAGAATTTAACCTGTGTACTAAAATACATACATAAAGTCAACCCAGACATTTCAGAGTAACGTTGAAGAAAAATTAAGCTATTACATTCATTTGAACATAGCGTCAGATAAACATATCGGGTATATATATAGGGAATATATTTACCCCACTTTTACCATACTTAACTTTTAGGACGAAATGGAAGTCTCAGACATCAGGATCTACCAGACTGCAAATTCAGCAGGTGAAAGACAGTAAGCTGGAATCCTGACATCAGCCTAGAAGTCTTACTGAAAACACCATATAGTACAGGCCTCAGACATCACAGACTTCTAAAAAGTCCTACAAACAAAAACAGATATAGGTTTCTACAAACACTATGAACACTTACACGTAGCAGTTTCAATTGCAATCCAAACTATATATGTACTCCTAACAGGTTTATTTTTATTATTCTTCTGCCAAAATGTAGCCTCATTGGTCTCTTGGAAAAACATACACAGAAATTCAGCTACCAAAAGAGATGGTGAAGGGTTTCTGTATCTCTCTCTAATAATCTCTTGAGAAATCAACGCCTAGATGGGACAAAACCAAGAATTTGCATCATGTAAGCAGCCAAGTGATATTGAATAAGGAGAAATCAGCAACTGCTACATATTTCTCAACACTTGCTCTCTCAGTGGGGCTGCAGAACAGACATTACTCTCTGTCAAAAGGGCAAAATCTTCAAAGCAGACCAAAAAACCCGAGCTAATTCAAGAAGATAACAAACCAATAATTTTTGAATCACTGCTGAGACCCCTCTTCAAACCACCATGTGTCTGTAGAGATTTAAGAGTCATGTAACATATTTATGAGAGAAACAAGAGCATCAGACAAACAAGCTGTAACAAGCACACACTAATTTACCAGCTGATTAAAGTTTCCAACTTTAATTGAAAAGGGAAATGCTTAAAAAAATCTCCCTGGGAAAACAATTCCTTCAGTCTCTGGAGAATAAAACTGTATTCCTATAAGAGGAAAGACAAACATGTAATTTAACAATGTCTTATCAAGACCAAAAGGAGACAATGAAAAATTGAATATTCATCAATACTCCTAATGGCATTCACAGAGGTTTTTTATGCTTAATCAAATGAGATTTGGAGAGTTTTTGAATATGGAAAAGACAACACTGCACTAAATTCATGTGCCAATTATTTGTCATGTGCTTTCTTCAGAAGAGGAACTAAGATTTTGCTTACTTTAAAGGCCTGATAATGACATCTCTGTTTACATACTGCATGTCAAGAAGAAAGCAGTAAAAGCATGTAAGCATCTCATTATCGATTGAAGAAAAACATTCATCTCACCTTAAATTCAAGATCTGAAGAAGACCAGATTCATAGCTAAGAAATTACAGTGCACATTTTCCTACTTTTAAAAACAGCAGATGACTGCCTCAAACATATTTAGAAAATATACTATGGAACATTCCAAGAATTTAAATTTGTTATTGAAAAAACATTGGGAAATAGGAGATTATGTCTGTAGTTTACGTATTGACAAAGCAGCATTTTCAGGTGAAAACATTAGTTTCAAAATTCTCATTTTGATGTTCCAGGGCATGCAGAGGAGCTAATCCACAGTAGAAATTTGAAGAGGAATGCCAGCTGACCCAGGGACACCTCTAAATGGCAAGTTAGGGCTTTGGGATTGAAGTACTAATTTTGGTCATCCATATAAACAAATGGACGCCTACCTCAATGTAGAATTTTACACATCATGAGACACTGAACAAGTCATTTCTGATTTCTGTATTACAATTCATTTCTGCTGACTTTAACATGTAACTTGACCTTAGCATCTGCTTGACTCACTAGAGAGAAAATAGAGAGGAATTTCCAAGAAGTTTCCATCTTTCTCCACTGTGGATTTGCTCTCATTCATCTCATCACACCTCCATGTAGCCACTGAAAATTTTAGTTTCCAGGCCTTCCCTTTAAGCAGTGGAGAAAAATGTCCTCTGAAAGTGTAATCATTTTGTCCTACCATAGATTGGATGAACTTACTAGATACTTAAAATTTTAAATATTCATTCTTTACCTTTCTATTAGCACAAATTCTAGGACTGAGAATTTGTGATGAGCATTCTTATATAGCAACTGAAAATGCCTTATCACTCATGTAACATGATGCTATGGATCCAAAATTACAACCCCCATGCTGAAGAATTTCTCACATCCTAATACAAGAAGACCACTGTAAAGAAAAAAAAAGTCTCTTCTAGTACCTTACACATAGATTTAGTGATAAAAGAAGAAATACTCTTCATCTCCAGCAAACAAAATTTGCTTAACTATTTATGCCGTTTCTAAAGGAGGCATAAATAAAGGTAACATGCATCTTCCAAACTAGGGGAGCAGCAGTGGAAGATAGAAAGAAAATATAGCAATTTCAGAAGTGTTAAGGCTTCCAGTGGAATACCGTACTCAGTTTTTGCACCAAATTTCATAGATGTTGAGTAGAACATACCTAAAGGGATGCAAAAACAACCGGAGGTCTAGGAAACATGGCACAAGAAAACGTGAAAGGCTTGGCTTTTTTTAGTCTTAGAAAGGGAAGGCAGAGTAAATAAAATATATTAAAAGACTGTTTTATTCCATTAACTGCATTGTCTGACAGGCAAGTGATATTAACAAAGCTATACAGTGCAAAACACAAATAATAAACATTTACCAGAATGCTACAGACATGCATAGTTGAGTTCAAAATTTATATTCTGCACATTTCTTTTTAATTCTGCATAGGAGATGTTGAAATCTGTTTTCACTGTAAATTTTGAAATTCACTATGCACACAGCATACTGACAAAACTCCCTAATGTGCTGAAAATTATAAATAACCTACCTTCAAAGCTTTAAAAAATGCTCCTCTAAACTGGACATTTTTGCACCATAGTAAGCCTTATTTTACATCTGACAAACAAGAAACTATTTCTTTTGTGCAAAAGCAGTAGCTGAAATTTGAAACAGGCACAGATTTTAGATTCATTCAATATCCCTTCTATGGCTACATTATTTTAGGTTCTGTCTCTGGTGCAAATTCTCAGCAGACACTCGAGGCTATGCTCGGCATGCAAAATGTTCTGCTCACTAAAATGAGACTTTTTAAAAAAATGCATAATTTTAATGACTTGCTATCATTCAATAACACAGAAATCAAGGCAAACTCTCTACTTTCATAGCAATGGAAATCCTAATAGTTTAAACACACTTATTACAGTGCCAGTGTGAAAATATTCACGGCCAGTAGGGTACTTCAGAGTTATATTTGTTGTTCATTGGGAAAAAATAATCTGATTTCTGTCCTTGGTATCCCACAGATGTGAAGCAGCCAAAAGCCAAAATTTTTGCAGAACACAGAACTAAGGACAACCAGACAGGAAAAGAAAGTCAAATATGCCAGTGGAGTGGGAACCTACATATTAGAAAGTATCAGTATGAGCAAAAAAGAGCAGCAGTGCTATTAAGGAGAAAATAGCCCGAAAAACTGATGCATAGGAAAAGTACACCAGGGAGGACTGACCAAAGTATCTCTGAGGAAGCTTAAGCAGCGCACATCTTGTTCCTCTCCTCATTGATTTTAACAAATGCTTTTTTGGTTTCTTGCTTTCAGCCCTGACTTCTCATTTGGCACCTTCTCCTCCACCCCACTCCCATTTGCTCTGTAGCTTTACTTCTCTAACTTGTTGCAGCGACTGTAGCCTCAATATATTCCGTTCAGTGAGCTTCAGTGCATTTGGCACTCACCTGACTGTGTAACATGACAGACAGAACCTTTACAGCGTTTTGAGAGGAGCCGCAGCTCCCTGACTTCAGTATAGCTGAACGTATGACAGCTCAAATGTGATGCAAGTCTGACTAATGGATAATACCACTCACACATGCAAGCAGGTGTCAGCAGCTCTGAGTATTTGTTATACAATCCTTGTATTAGAAAACTAAAAGTAGTTCAGCTATAAGCCTGCCCAAGAGCCCTATCCAAAATCTAGTATCATCAATGGAAACCTCTCCTTTCATATTAATGTAACTAAAGAATGACTTTAGGTTGACTTGGAGTTTGGTTTTGTTTGTTTTACGAGAAAGACAAAGCTGACTGTTCTACAAAGCAAATAGTTTTACAGTCCATCAAGCTTGCAACAGACTAAGTAAAAACACAAGTTGGGGAAAAATCATCTACAATCATTCTGTACTATTCATGTCATTCAATTCAGAGAGCCTTGAAGATTTGGTGTCTTGTTTTGAGACTGGTTACTTGAACAGGTTATTGCTCTCTCTATGCTACCAGCTAGAGGTTCAGCTCCTACCTATAACAACTGGTCAACACTGTTAAAAGAAAATTCCTGAGTCTGTAAACAAGAATAAACTGGAAACTCATCCTTCCTGACATTATGAAAAACACACTCATGATATGGCACTGATCTTAAGAGTGCTAACATTCCAAGGCTCATGCACCAGGCAACATTCCTGTCAGCCAATTTTACATGCCAGATGTCTTAGAAGAAACGAGATCCTGGAAAGGAAAACCAATAGAAAAGAATACCAGGTTTATTTCATGAAAACATGATCAAGTTCTTTTAGTACAGGCAAAACTACAGGCCAAATGCTGCAGGTCCTAAATTGAGCAAAACTCCCACTGTAGTCAAGAACTTCACTGATTAGAAATCACAGGGTTTGGCTCAGTGTAACTGATGTAAAACAGATCTGAAATATCGTGCAGTTACTGAAAATTTTTATATGGATAACATTCACCAATAAGTTAGGAAAAAAAGCCTCTATCTCCATAACTAAATTTTCTTAAATAAAGAACTGTTCATCCTTCTTATAAAACTCTGAATTAAAAATGTAAGGATAGGAAAGTCCACCATGGGAGTGGAGAGACACTATGGACTTAAAAAGATTTGCCAAAAAAAGAATTCTTTGGTGTGCTTGAGGTGTGTGCTTCCAACACTTCAGCAAAAGGAAAAGTGTAATTGCTGCAAAAAAAAAAAAGAGGAAGAAAGAGGATAAATTCTAATAATCTAGTAAACATTTTACAGTTGTATCAAGAATAAGAAAAACATTACTTTATCCTTTCTGTGTTCCCTAACAATGTATAGCAGGGATGTGGTTAACTGTCTTCATTTCTGTTACTATCGGAATGTGTGCGAATATAACAAACAGTAAAGAGATGGAGTTCATATACCTTCATTTTCAAATCAATGAGAAAAAAAAGAAGTGAGGATGCAGTATCTCTAATCCTGAGTACTTAGGAAACCACAATTCCTTGATTTACTTGTTTTTTTTTGAAATGTTCTGCTATTGATTTTTTATGTTTTCATTTGTGGACGTAAAGATTTGCAAGAAAGAGAATGAAAACCTCTTACACTTTTCTGCAGAATGAGATTCAAGATGCTTGACCAGAATGAGACATATCCAAGTAAACACCTGAATTAGAGTAAAACTCTTAACATTTAGCACCTGTTACTGTATGCAAGCCCCATGCAATGCCTTTTGCCTGGTCTTTTTCATTTGAGGACACGTTTCTTGTCCCTCACTGACCTTTATCTGTTGAAAGACAGTGCATAGGGGAGAGCAGAAAAGAATGCAGACTTCCAGCGTTTAACACAATTGGGGAATATTTATCCTGAGAAGTTACAAATAATTCAGGGGACAGACATTTTGAAGAAGCAAAGCTAGTTAGAAATATGATACTGTTACTGAACAAAGAAATCAGGGAAAAACATAGATAGCTTCTGTTAGTGGTTTTGCTGGAATTTTAAAGCACTTAAATAAAAGAGAAATTTCATAAATATTAACCAACGGTGACCAGTTTAAAGGGCCAAGAACTCGAGGTGCTGTCCTCACTAAGTCTCTTAGTAAGAAACGAGAGCCTAATTCCCCAGGGCCATTTGAATAACCCTAGCTCTTGGCATTACTGGGCAATTTCAATTCCCTGAATTAAAGTGGCCTTAAAGCATTTGGCTTTAAGGGGATTCAGGGCTACAGTGACCAGTTTGGAAAGCCTAGCTTGGATTATTATTTTTTTTTTTAAAGTCAGGCAGAAATGCTGGAAAAGGCAAAGGAAGGAAACGCTTTTAGGCCATTTGGG
>VZSZ01006022.1:323242-360803 GCA_013398815.1 Ibidorhyncha struthersii | reverse complement strand
CACGGAACCCCCCCACTAGACCAGGTTACTCAAAGCCCCATCCAGCCTGGCCTTGAACACTTTCCAGGGATGGGGCATTCACAGCTTCACTGGGCAACTTGTTCCAGTGTCTCACCACCCTCACAGTAAAGAATTTCTTCCTAATATCTAACCAAAGTCTACCCTTTTTCAGCTTAAAACCATTACCCCTCATCTACACTCATTACCCTCACTATACTCCCTGATAAAGGATCACTCCCCATCTTTCCTGTAGGCCCACTTCAGGTACTGGAAGGCTGCTATAAGGTCTCCCCAAAGCCTTCTCTCCTCCAGGCTGAACAACCCCAACTCTCTCAGCCTGTCCTCATAGGAGAGGTGTGCCATCCCTCTGATCATCTTCATGGCCCTCCTCTGGACTCGCTCCAACAGGTCCCTGTCTTTCTTATGTTGGAGGCCCCAAAGCTGGACACGATACTTCACGTGGGGTAGAGGGGTTGCAGAGCTATGATCTCGTTATGATCATGGAGACACAGTATGATGGATCACATATCTGGAGTGCTGCAATGGAGGGAAACGGGCTCTTTAGGAAGGACAAGCCGGGAAGATGAGGCAGTGGAGTTGCCCTTTATGCGACAGAACAACTGGAATGCATGAAGCCAACTGAGCCTTTAAAGAGCAGACTAGTATGGATGACGTTATACTGGGTGTCTGCAACAAGCTATCTGATGAGGAAGAACAAGTGGATGAGGCCTTCTGCAAACAAGTAGAACTAGCTTCATGCTTGCTGGCCATGGTTCTTTTGAGGGACTTGAACCACCAAATACCCATTGGAGAAACAACACCACAGGTCATATGTCTTTAGGAAACACCTGGATTACCACTGATAACCTCCTGACCCAAATGGCAGAGAAGCCAAAGAGGAGAGGTGTTCTGCTCAACCTCATACTCACAAACATGGAAGGGGTTTTGGGGGATGTGAAGGTCAAAAGCAGCCTTGGCTTCAGTGACTGTGAGATGGTGGTGTTCAGGAACCTGTGAGGAGGACAAAAAGCAAGATCACAACCCTGTGCTTCAGGAAAGCAGACTTTGGCCTCTTCAGGGATTCATTTGGAAGAGATCCATGGGATAAGGCCATGGAGAGAAGAAGGGGTCCAAGAAAGCTGGTTAATATTCAACCATCACCTCCTCCAAGCTCAGTAGCAGTCCATCCCAATGAACAGGAAGTCAGGCAAACATGCCAGGATGCCTGCATGGATGAACAAGGAGCTCCTGGCAAAACTCAAACATAAAAAGGAAACAATACAGAAGGTAGAGTCAGGGACAGGAAATCTGGAAGGAATAGAGACACTGTCTGAGCATGCAGAGATGAATTTAAGAAAGCCAAAGCCCACTTGGAACTGAATTTGGCAAGGGATGCCAAAGGCAACAAGAAGGGCTGCTGTAAGTACAGAAGTGTTAAAAGACTTGGGAAAACATAGGCCTCTGCTGAATGGGGCAGGGGCCCTGGTGCCCCAGGACATGGAAAAGGCAGAGATGCTGAATGCCTCCTTTCCCCAAAGTCTTTACTAGTAATATTAGCCTTCCAGAATCCCAGGCCCTGGAGACCAGGGGCAAAGTCTGGAGCAAGGAAAATTTATCCTTGGTGGAAGTGTATCAGGTTAAGGAACACTTATGCAAGCAGGAGACATATAAGTCCACAGGCCCTCATGGATGCACCCTAGTGTTGAGGGAGCTGGCTGATGGCATTTCAAGGACACTCAGTAATTTTTGAATGATCATGGCAATTGGGAGAAGTGTCCGAGGACTGTAGGAAATCAGATGTCATTCTTGTCTTCAAAAAGGGCAGGAAGTAGGACCCAGGGCACTACAGGCTGGTCAACCTTACCTCTGTCCCTGGGAAGGTGATGGAACAACTAATCCTGGAAACCACTTGCAGGCACATGAATGACAAGTCATCAGGAATACTCAGCACGGATTCATGAAAGGGAAGGTGTGCTTGACCAACCTGATAACATTCTATGATGAGATGACTGGTTTGGTAGATGAGGGGAGAGCAGTGAATATTTTCTACTTAGACTTTAGTAAGGCTTTCATCCCTGTCTCCCATAAGATCCTCAGAGAGAAGGCAATGAAATACGAGCTGGATAAGTAGATGGTAAGGTGGATTGAAAACTGGATGAATGGCTGGGCCCAGAGTGTGATGGTCAGTGGTACAAAGTCCAGTTAAGTGCTAGTGACTAGCCATGCACCCCAGGATGTAAACCACCTTCAGTGCTAGGTGAAATCCTGTTCAAAATCTTCACTAATTGTCTGAATGATGGGGCAGAGTACATCCTCACCAAGTTTGCTCGTGATACAAAATTGGGAGGAGTGACTGATATACCAGAGGGTTGTGCAAAGGGACCTCGATAGGCTGGAGAGATGGGCCAATCTGAACCTAATGGAGTTCAACAAAGTAAAGTGCAAAGTCCTGCACCTGGGGAGGAATACACCCCATGCTGGAGGTCAATTGTCTGGAAAGTAGTTTGGCAGCAAAGGACCTAGGGATACTGGTGGACACCAAGTTGAACATGAGCCAGAAATGTGCCCTTGCTGCAAAAGGAGGCTAACAGTCTCCTTGGGCTGCAGGATACTTAAATAGCAAAGGAAAAAGAAAAAAAAAAGGATCAGGAAAAGTAACTGTTTAGTGTCATAGAATAAATCATTGGGACAGCTGGAATTAAATTTTTGTAAACAGTCCTGCATCAGCTAGTACTCAGTTTCAACCTAAACAAACACTTCCATGAGTAATGGAACTAACGAAGCTTAGTTTGCTTCAAACTTATGTCATTATGAGTTGCAGTTGAAGATTTTCCTGTAGTTGGAACTCTCAACCACATTCATTCCCTAGAGTCTAAGAATGCATGAACTCAGACAGAAGCTTGTCTTTCAGTTGGAAAACTTAATGGGTCCCTTTTCTTCTAGCCACCTACTTTAATGAAACTGACAGGAAGTTATTTATCTGCAAGATCTGAACTTCTCCTCCACCCTCCAAACAAATTTGGTTGAAATTGGCAGACGGGTAGAAGCTAACAACACACTTTTACAAAATCTACACACTCAGTGTGACTGCCTCAGTCTCATTTCCTTAACAAGTCAGGCTAAAAATCATCAGGTATATGTCACAAATTTTAACATTCCTTTTTGGGTTAGAGAACATTGAATTTCTTGTGGAACATCCTTCTTGTGCTCAATCAACCCCAAGTTTGTTGGGGTTTCTTTGTTCATCTCAGTATTACATACAATGATCTTAAGGGGAGAATAGGAAAGGACATTCACAGGAGCCATGATCAACTGTACTTTACTCAGTGAAAACGAAAAGATATTTCATCAAAAACAAACAGTATACAAATAGCCTGAGCGTTGTGCTACAGGTAGAAGAACAGCATCATGATCATATTGAGAATTTTTCCCCCATTTGCAGATCAGACAAGGCTAAGTAATAAATTCAGCTTCTATTCAGATACAATGTTAAAGCCACAAGTACATTTCTCAGTGAATAATCTACAGGTGAATAAATTACCTAGGTCTAGTGAGGCACATGTGAAATATGCAATGCAAATGCTCTTCCCATCAGTTTCTGGAGAGAGCCAGGTATAAAACTAAGAACGGAATGGGATGGTGTATGTCAGTGAAAAGTAATTGTTCCCCAGCATTCTGCTAAAGAATAGTTTTTTTTTCAAATCAGTGCAGGGTTGTATCACAGTTGAATTACACTAATGCATTTTTTTCATTTGAGGGTAAAATTAAATGCCAGTGACAAGAACTAATATTCACCATCATCGTACTTAATTTCCCTGATTACATATCAAATCACCAAACGAACTGAGAAAGAGCCATTATAATGTTACTGGCAATCCTGTTGTAGTATAATACCTGACCCAGTTATGCAACAGCAGTTGATGAACAGATATACAGTGACATTAAAAACAATTTTAGGAACTTTGATGGCAGTAGAACAGCGTAATCATTGTAGCACAGAGCAGTAACACAGGACCAGTGCTGCAAAACGCAAGAGTTGCCCAAGTTAGTAAGTGGCTATACTGTTGACATGCATAAGTTAGAAATGGGATTACGTGCTTTGTTGATATGAATCCACTTTTCTTTTTATTCTCTAAACAGGATGAAGCAAATGTGTTTATTTACAGTCTCATTTGCTGCAGTTCTTTATCACGCTTCCCACAAATAGTATTCCTGCTAGCAGTAGTCTCTCACTTTCAGAAGCACTTAGCACAGATATACTTTCACAGAACAAATTCTTAACAAAAAGTATTTTTATGGCTGTATATATGTGTATTTTATGTGAAAGGTCACACTATGACAAGTGTTCTAGTAAAAATGTGATAATTGTATATGTGTGAATGCTTCAGACAGGCCTTATTTTGACTCTCTTATTAAGTGCTTAACTTAAGTGCACTTAAGTGCATTTTACTTCTAGAAGTGACAAATAAACCCCATGAATAAATTACACCAAATCTAGTTATACTGTTTACTTCTTATTAGCTAACCACAGCTCCAGCTCCTCTTGTAAACATTTCCATTTATAGCTTAAACTCCTACAGTTGGATTACTACTCATTGCCTTATTATTTTAGAAGGCCAAATTCTCCATAGTGTTGCAAACTCAGAATATTTTCAAGGACTGCAAATGTTATGTGGTAAACAAATGAATTAACAAGGAGTAAAATGTGTTCTATAATTTTCTAACTTTTTTGGGGGTCAAAATTATTCTCCCAAATCCCTTTTTATCTTCGTTTAGTTTATCCATTTAAAATTATCTTAATGTTTGCAACCTCTGTTCTTTATCACTTAGATACAGTGTACACAGGCAACTATAAAAACCCCACGTTTCTTCACTAGTCTATAGTTAAAACAGTCTAATCCATATTTTCAGATTTTTGAAAATGAATTTGAAATATGTTAGCTAAATGGCAAGCTATTAGAGCAGATACAGATGTCAGAGAATTCTACAAGTATAAATTATAAAGAAACAGCGGAGCATGTTACACTAATGAAGGAATGATAATAGAGATAAAGATTAAGCTGTAGAAGTTAATGAACGGTTCATAACATTTGAAAGCATACTTTTGCATGTTGTATGCCAGAAAAATATATGCAAAATCAAATATAATACTCTTGCCTACCTACGGCAGATGGACAACAATAGAAGTAGAGTTCTGGTTGTTACCATTACAATTTAAAAAAATAGATTCTATTCTCTTCACTCCAAAGATTCTTGCTTATATGAAAGATCAAATACTGGGCTCCAGTCACACACTTGGATATGTGTGCATGAAACTAATCACCTACGCAGGTATTTCTTTTGTAAACAGGATACATTTTTCAATGGCTGAATGTATAGTCAGTCATGTTTAAACATGACTGTTAGGCAACTACTGTGCGGTTGCAATTTCTTGCTCTGAGTATAGCCTTTTGGATAGTTCACATGGGACTGAAAAGACTGAAGAGGGATGATCTCTCATTAGTTTTGTGACTATCAAGCACTATATAGAAAAAAATGTAGATAGCATACTTCACGCTGACCAAAGCTTTACATAGCAAAACAGAAAAAAATAAATTTCTCCATGTACTTTTTCTATTTTAGGCATTACAGTTGCTTCATTATTTACAAATTAAATCTCATCCTAATTTGAAAACTTAAAGGAATGGAATGTTGATAATTTACAATACGTGTCTAGATGAACCTCTGATTAAACTGAGACTTATCTGTCAAAGAACGAACTGTATCTCACCTTTTCCCAAAAGCACAGATCCATCTTCCATGAATTTCCAAAGTTAACTTGCATTTTCAACTCAACGTCGATTCAAAAAGTGCATTCCTTTCCTAGGTTCTGCAAACAGAATATCGTTAGACAATATACAGTCCCATTGATACTGGAGCTAATAAAAAAGCTTGATTTCAATTTACAGACTAACCACACATCTCTGGAAAGAACATACAATTTTAAAATAAGCTAAGAAAAAAATACAGGAAAATGAAGGAGGATGACAATTTTTGTGAAGGTGAAGAAAAGAGGAACCATGGTCCTCTTTTCAGCTGCGAAAATGATGCTAGACATGCAGGTAAAAGGTACTATCAATAAGTAGAGAGAGCTTCTGTTTGTTCAGCCTATAGGTGTCACATCAAGAAAGGACTTTTAGCCACAAATGAACATAAAAATTTAGTAGTAATGAAAGGAACTGCTCTTACTCAAATAAGCAAAACATGTAAGCCCTCTTCCCGGAACGGGATGTAGCGTATGATCAGATTGAAAGGGAAAAAGCTACATTTAGTTCACAGCATAACCTTTCCTCATCAGCAAGACCCACAAATTTCTCTAAATCACAAACCAGTCACACAGTCTAGTGACATGATGCTTTCCATCTTCACCAGCTGGCAGTAGTGATCATCTATGCTTTCCCTTTGGACACTTCCAAGGACATATGCTCTTCTGACCAGAGTGACAAACACGTCACTTTTCTCTCCTGCAAGCTAGAGTGTTCACAGTTAGAATACATATCTGATGCCTTACTCTTCTCTTATAAAAGTAGCCAGCTGTCCCCAAGATGCAGTATTGCTAGGCACTTAAAGATGATGTAATATTACAAAATTTATTACTGACCTTTGACTGCATTATCTGCCTTTTGTCACCCTTTGCCAAGGCTAACATGACTAGCACTTGGGGATTCCAATAAGCTAATAAGTAATATTAGTAACTACTGTTATTAGTATTATAAATAACTTGACAGAGAAACATTTACACTTCTCCATGTCAATTTCCCCCCCTCGAATACCAAATACGCAGACTCCGGGCTGAGTTCTATTCAGTCATACACCAACAAGATTTTTTTTAAGCTTGTGACATTTTAACATGTAAGATCAGATATTTCATTGTATGACTAAGCTAGAAATGTCAATCAATGCAAAGATCTCAATGAGACCCATTTCCCAGCCCCAGAATACTCACAGATAACTAACTTGACTATGTTTTTGTATATACATTTACACAGTTATTTTTACTTTAATGAAAAGCTACTGCTGGTCAATACCAAACCATTTATATTCATTCTGCTCTACATATGAGCTCTTTTAGACTAATAGTAACTCAATATTCTCATCGATTTTGACCAAGGAATGCAAGAAAGTTGCATTCAGAGTTTTTAATTCTTAAAACAATTCTTCTATAGCAGATGGTACATACAGAACATATCAGTGACACTACTTATATATATATCATAGATTTGACATTCGTATGAGCGTAAGACCTCAACTTCCCACACATGAAATTTTCTGTGACAGAGACTTGCTATGTTTTCAAACTATTGTATATCTAGGCACATTTACAAAGGTAAGAAAACACTGCATTTTAATTTGTGGGCTTAGTTCAACATGTATCATACTTTTCAAAATAAACAATGGAATACATCATCAACATAAATTTCTTATCTTTATATTTAAAACTACAATTAACAATTACTTCTGATACAAAACCAACCTGCTTTCTATTTTACCACACTTTCACTTTTCTAATTCCTTATCTGATGGCCATATTCTGCTATTGCCTAAAACAGGTATATGTCAAAGTCTAATTATAAGTTCAACTTCAGTGATCTCTTTTGGTTGATAAAGTGATTACTGATTTGGCAAGCTTCATCTCTAAATGACTACAAGAAGTAACAAGTTGGTGTTTAAAATGGGAAGGAAATGTTATACAAGCTTTTCTTGATAATTAAAACCAATTCTTCATCAAGCACTACAGCTCTCAAAAATCCGTAAAGTTAATGACAGTACCTAGCAAAATGTAGAGCTTGCCTATTTCTAACGAAAAAATATTTAAAAGACTGCAATTAAAAGTATGTCATTGGAAGCATGATTTTGCACAATCACCATGTGGCAAATACTGCAGGGGCAATCTTATTCAATTAAATCAATGTTGTATGTAACTGTGTAGCTTTTGCACCCATTTTAATATGCTGATGATAAACAACTTCCTTACCATTCTGAAAATGTTTGCCTGTTTATGAAAGAAAATTCAACAACAGGAAAAAATCCAGATGATTGCAATTGATTGCAATTGCATTTTTCTAACATCAAAACACTGTTGGTTTCTAAGATTATCTATGACTTCATCTACAAAAACATTCAAGAGATGTTGTAATCAGAAATGATGGTGCAAGGAGAGTGCCAAATAAGGACTAATATGTAAGTGCTCTTAAGTATCAATTTACTATAAAAACATCATAATAATGGTAAGAAACATTTTTTTTTTCTGTCTTTCAACTTACTCATGTGAGAAGGCGACAAATGAACCGGCTTGGCATCTACCCTGGACACCTTCGTATCTTACTGCACAGTTCTTCACATGTTATTCCATTATTTCAAAAACATTTATATTCAGTTTAGAGCCAACACTACATATTATGCATAAATCAGAAATCAAGTCAGATTCAGAAGTCAAGTAGGTCACATTCTTCAGACAAAACTGTCAGGAAGTGTGGAACTATACCACGAGTTGATTTCTCTGTATTTTCTCTGACTTCTTTTTCTAGTCATGCTCAACAACCCTATAAATATGCACTCGTTGCCCATTTGTTAAATAGGAAGACAAAATGTCTCTCCACCACTTTCCACCAATGACTATATGGCTATATATATGGCTCTCCATCATTTGCTACCAATAAATATAACATTTCCATACTCAAAAGTCTTGTATTACATCTTCTGGAATGTTCTGTGGCTTTGTTAAACATAATAACATAAAATAAGCTAGTGTAATCACATCTTAAAATTAAAAGCCATGATAAACATGTATGAAGTAGAAGTCACAAATACAAATGCTGAGAAAAGTTGTTAATGATTAAAACTGTTCTTGCAAAAAGCAGTGATATTGCAAGACAGATATTTTTGCCTTGCAAGACAGAAAGAACAAGGTCATTGTTTCAGGTTAAAAATACTTATGCTAAATGTTAAACTCAGACATTTATTCATTAAGTAAATGAACAAGAATAATTTTCATTACAAAAGATCAGAAGGAAAACCAGATCGTGTTGTTATTAAACTCATTGCCACTCACTTTTGCATCCTGAAGGATGCATTTATGTTGAATATTTCAGATTCTTTGGTAGATTAAATAATAAATCAGGTAGACAATGCAGGTTAAATACATATCTGCTGAAGCAGGAGATATAAATTAAAAGAAAGTTAAGCTAATGGTAAACTAATGTTTAGGAAAAGTAAATTTTGCAAACGTGAGATTCCATCAAGATGTAAAAGTGAATTCAGAATTATAAGTCACAGAATGGTTGAGGTTGGAATGGACCTCATGCGATCTTCTAGTCCAACACCCTGCTCAAAGCAGGGACACACCCCCCTTAGGTATGTGCAGTTTGTTTAAACACCCCCTAACCTGATCCTCCTCTACCAAGGGAAGATCCTTATTAGTCCAGATGCCCCCCTGGACTCAAGGATGTGGGATTCCTGAAGGCAAATCCTATCAGTAGAGGCTGAGGCAAAACCAGCATTGAGTACCCCAGCCTTTTTATGTCCTTTTGTGCCCAGTCCCCTGCCCCATTCAGCAACAGACTCACATTTTCCAAATTCTTCCCTTTTCTGCTGATAAAGCTGTAAGAGCTCATTTTTGCCCTTTGCACTCCTCACCAGATTCAGCTCCATGTGGTCTTTGGTTTTTCTAAGCCAGTCCACACACACTCACACAGTGTGTCTCTATAGTCTCCTAGGTCCTTACTTCCACATCCTTCATGATTATGTTTGAGTTTTGTCAGGAGCTTCCTGTTGATCAATGCAGGCCTCTCACCAACTTCCCTTGACTTTCAGAGGAACAAGTCTGGAGTTTAGAGGAGGCGACCCAGCAATCCTGCTTCCCTCTTCTCTGCAGGACTTCATCCCATGGGTTTGTCCCAAGCAGAACCCTAAACAGAGCGAAGTTTGTTCTTCTGAAATTCAAAGTTGTGATCTTATTTGCCCTGTTCTCTTGTCTCAGAATCCTGAACTCCATCATTTCATGGTCACTGCAGCCAAGGCCACACCCATCTTCACATCCAGTTCCTAATTATTGTTACCAGGTCCAACAGAGTGCTTCCCCTCATCAGCTTTTCAGTAAACCTGTGTCAAGCAGTCATCAGTACACTCCAGATGTCTCCTGGACTGTTTGTGACCTGCTGTGTTGCCTTCCAGCAGGCAGGAGTTTATAGATTTTTATGATAAAATCTGATCTTAAAACCTGATTGTTCTTTGCCAGGAACTGCTCACTATGTTTATATAAAAATAATGATTGTAATTATAGATGGCAACTAGGTAGTGGCAACCTATTCTTGATCACGACTGCATATAGGTAATATCTTAGAAACTGTAAATGAGTTCAACTGAATCCAACCTTAGCAGTTCAGAAAAAATAGGCAATAGTTAAAATTTCATTAAACTGCAACTTTTAAGCGTGAAATCTATGACATGATTTGTAGCTCAAGTTTTCAAAAATTTTGATTTAGGTTTGGGTAAACAATGAGTAAATGCAATCTCCGTCTTCCATTTTGGTCAAAAACATAGATGACATTTCAAGATTGTACCATCTCTACCTAATACTACTTAGGACAGTGCTGAGGATTTTGTTGGGTTTTTTTTGGTTTATTTGTTTGGGTTTTGTTTTTTTGGGGGGTTGTTTTTGTTGGGTTTTTGGTTTTGTGTTGGGTTTTTTTTTGTTTGTTTGGTTTTGTTTTTTGGGTTTTTTTTTGCAATGGGCCCACTATTTTAAATGGCAATTATTTTGAAATGTGATGCAGTAAACAAGATTTCAGGAGATGGTGAGGAACAAAACCTATTACTGAGTTCTGATCCTAAGTTGAACAACACTGGCAAATCACTATATATCCAAAAAGATTCACTATCCATGCAAAGTAGCAATGAGTCCTCCAGTTGAAGCTGTAATTCATATTGGTTCTATTTTTGGGTATATGTACCACTTCCATTTAAAAAAAAATAATAATCTCTCATACAAATATCATGTATACTCAGCTGCCTCATACCCACATGTATAGCATAAAGGGCAGGGAATCCTTGCTTCCTTAAAAGTCACTTACAACTCAATGTCCATAGCATGCAGGGCCAGCAAAAATGAAAACGGAGTGTGTTATGGGATGCATGCTGATTACATCTCAGGGAATCAGATATACTGTCAGCAAATAATTATTCTTCGAATGTGAATGCAGCTATGAATGGCAGATGGCACCCCCAAAACGGTGAGACAGAGTAATTTCAGCTGCAAACAGTACTTTTATCCCAAACTTGGCATCTAAATGAATGACCAAGTCAAAGTCATAATGTTTGGCAAAAGTCATTGCAGCAGTACATTTCCCAAAGATAGCAGCTGATGTTGCTTGCCTTTAGACAAAATGACCCTTAATATTCAAAATATGAGGTATGCCAAACAAGAGCTAAACACAGGGATATACTAGGCTAACCATTTTAATTTTTTGCTGGGAAATTAACTGAGTCATATATCTCTGGCTAAGGCAAACCTTTCACAATTCTATATCAATGCAAATAATTATTGATATTTCACTGACAACAATGCTATCTTTATGAAAGACATCCCTGATTAAAAGAGCATTTGTTCACAACTAGAAAGATAATTGTAAAGCAGGTTGATTTTGCTTCTAATTAACTGAAGTTTTGTGTAATTTATCTTGTGGCATTGATCTTTGTAGACCTTGATGCTCATCTGTCCAGTGGACTGCTGCCACAGTTAACAGTCCCGGCGCCAGTGTTTATAGACTTGTTCAAAGCTTGTTGAAAGCACTGGATAATGACAATCCACCCATCTGGATAGACAAGACTGAAAAAAACAGACATCTGCCAGAGCAATTTGGCTGACTCCAACAGGCCCTCATTTATGGGAATTACAAAGCATGCTGGCATACAGGTACATAATATGTCCAGAAACTTATGTGATTTCTCCTGGACAGCTTCCATTGGAATCTCCAGTGCGACTGCCATTCTGTGCAGTAACACTTGAAAACTTTTATAAGTATCTGGCTGTACTTTTGAGTACCAGTGGTAGCGCAGTCTCATCTGCAGATCAAGGTAATACAGTGTAGAAACTGCACGATTAACAGCCTGCAACTCCTCTTCCTCAGAGCCGGTGAGACAGATGTTTCAATCATATACAAAGTTCACATGCTTTGGAGGAAGATCTGACTGTAATTGTTATAACAGGAGCAGGTACTTCTGTTATAACAGAATTTGGCTAGATTGTTGGCATAGATAATAGTCAAGAGAAAGTGTTGCAAGGGTACAAGAGTCACTAAATCATAATGTCACTTGTAGATTTTGGATTACAATAACAAGCATTGCAATAATGACCTACCGCTGTCATTAAGAGATCACAAATATTTTGAGGCTCTGTACACCACAGTACTAATACCATATGAATGGCAGGAGGAAACAGTAGAACAGTCAGTATCAAGGACTGGTATGGCAAACAAAAGAGAGAATACCAGGTGTGTACTTAGTAGGTTTTGAATTTCACTTCACAATAACAGAATAAAAAGGTATCTGATTCCTCGTGCTAGGACCCGGGAGGAGAAACCCAGACCCACGCCTCAGGTATGTGACTCAGCTCACCACGTGAAAAGTATACTAGAGCATTTCTGTGTTCTCTTTAGGCATCACAGCTTCTTGTAAACACCTCTGACCTTTTATTTCAAGAATTACTTACAAAATAGCATATCTCAAGAATGGACCTCACATCCAAAGCAATGTGAAAATACTTTGTGGACTCATAATGCAGTATTATTGCTTCACAAGAAACAAGATTCTTAAAACCCGAGGCTTATACTCTGTCATAAGACCAAAACGTTACTAGACACAACCCAGACAAAAACTCAGTTCTTTTTGACAGGGAATAAAATGTAAAAGACAACTAAATAAAAATTAATGCTATTGATTAAAAAAAAATCAAGTAAAAAAACAACCAAATGCTTGGATTTTTACAAAGTGCTGATTTACTTTATGTCCAGTCTATGAAAAGGAATTGTGGTAGAGTTAGATTCATTCATCTCATAGTCCCACGTGAGCAGTATGTCAACTCTCTTCATGCAGACAGACTCAGAGGATTCAGGTCACTAAAAGAATCTACTGACATGCATGGAACGCAAATACACCTTCAGTAGAACTTACGGATGACACCTGTGACAATATTGGTAATAACATTCTTTACCTCACCCAGAATTCTTTCATATAAAGTTGCAAACAGAAGAATGCAACACTCTCATATGCGAACCATGGTCAGTCTCATGATCATTGTGTATCAGCAATAGTCTTCGCTGACCTTTAGAGCATTTGATTCACTAATGGTTCCAGGAGCATTCACCCAGCACTTTCAAGAGGCAATACTTCTAAAGGAAGTCTCCTGCCTCAGTGTTACCTACGCAAAACAAATGACTCACCTCAGCACGATCAAAACTGTATGAGCAGTAGTGGTGTAGAAATCACAGGAGTTCTAGCAGATTTGCACTGGATGGCCAGGTTCATGGCCTCTCCCAGATCTCCTGTACTCAAATGAACTTCAAAATTGCAATTGCACCTCCTGCTTTTTCATGTTTGTTTGTCTTTTTTTTTTCTTGGCTAAAATAGTCTCATCTGCCTGCAAATAAAAGAGGCCTGGTCTTTCTTAGCCTCTGTATCATTCTTATAAGGAAGTTCCTGCTGTTGGCTGGTTTCAGAAAAATTGACTGTGGCTCATCCACAGTAATTCGGTGCACTAGGGACTTCTCTCAAAAATGCAGATTCTTACATCAAAACAGACTAATTCAAACTCGTTTTACAGAATACAAATGTAAGTGCAAAGATAGACATATACAATTGTATTGCGGTTGCATGGCAAGGTTTTGGTAACGAGGAGGGCTGCAGGGGTAGCTTTTGTGAGAAACTTCTAGAAGCTTCCCCTATGTCTGATACAGGCAATGCCAGCTGCCTCCAAGTCGGACCCATCACTGGTCAAGTCCAAGCCCATCAGCAATGGTGGTAGAACCTCTGGGATAACGTAATTAAGAAGGCGGAAAAAAACCTGCACAATAGTAACTGCAGCCAGAGAGAGGAGTGAGAATATGTGAGAGGAACAACTCTGCAGACACCAAGGTCAGTAAAGAAGGAGAGGGAGGAGGCGTTCCAGGTGGTGGAGCAGAGATGGCCCTGCAGCCCATAATGAAGACCACGGTGAAGCAGCTGTCCCCCTGCAGCCCATGGAGGTCGATGGTGGAGCAGAGATCCACCTTTAGCCTATCGAGGACCCCACACCAGTGCAGGTGGATGTGCCCAAAGGAGGCTTTCACCCTGTGGGAAGCCTGCACTGGAGCAGGCTCCTGGCAGGACCTGTGGCGTGGAGCCCACACTGGTACAGTCTGTTCCTGAAGGATGGCTGCCCCTGGAAGGGACCCATGCTGGGGCAGTGCATGAAGAAGTGCAGCCTGTGGGAAAGACTCACTTTGGAGAAGTGCATAGAGGACTGTCTCCTGTGGGAGGAACATCAGGCTGGAGCAGGGGAAGAATGTGAGGAGTCCTCCTCCTGAGGAAGAAGGAGCAGCAGAGAATGTGTAATAAACTGACCACAACCCCCATTCCCCATCCCCCTGCACCTCTCAGAAGAAGGCGGTAGAGAATTCGGGTGTAAAGTTAAGCCCAGGAAGAAGGGAAGGGTGGGGTGAAAGTGTTTTAAGATTTGTTTTTATTTTCTCATTACCCTACTCTGATTTGATTGGCAATAAATTCAATTAATTTTGCCCAAGTAGAGTCTGTTTGCCTGTGACAGTAACTGGTGAATGATCTCTCCTTATGTTAACCCACGAGCCTTTTGTTATATTTTTCTCTCCCCTGTCCAGCTGAGGAGGGGAGTGATAAGAGCAGCTTTGGTGGGCACCTGGGTTGTTTGATGAGGTACAGTTGACTGAAGAGAAACCAAATAGTCTAAAAAGACATACTCAAAGGCCAGGCATTCTGGCAGACATATCAAAGCCTTCTAAAGGAAGACTGAGTTTAATAAAGCTTAAGAAATTACCTAGACTCTGCAGTCCAAAGTTATTCCTTGGCTTATGATACTAATAAGCTTCTCTGCTTACAGATTTACCTTGAATCTAACAGCATATAAAATTTAATTTGAATCTGCTGTAATCAATAGGTCAATATTTATAATTCTGCCATTCAATTTTTGCCTAGTGGTCTAGCTTTTATACAGGAATCTTCCTTCCTCTTTCCACTTTACAGATTAATTGGGAATCCCTTAATAGAGTTACATATGGACTGTTTTACAAAAGATATTTCGGAATATGAAACAGCTGTTTGGAGGGGGGATTGGTTTCAGAGTTTTTTTTTCCCTTTTCCTTTATTAAAAAAAAAAAAAAAAAGTGAAAAGAACAGATCCATTAACTTCAAGCATTGACAAATTATTCCCAGAGGAACGGAACATTTTATTCAGTAGGAAGAACTCTAAGAAAGGACATACACAATGACCAATACGCCTACCATTATCTTTTGCTAAAAGGAACTATACATGCACTACCCAGTTCCGCTGTACAATTCCCTAAGAAGTATGTTTGTTTCTATGCAGTTCCTCCAAATGAAATTCTGAAATTCCTTTCAAAATTGCAAAGAGCAGAAAATATTTTAAAGTATTCCCAGCTGTGAAATTTATTTGTAACACAAACAAATGCAACATTTCATTCTATAAATACATAGACTGTAATTCAACGGAGGACTGAAATGGCTATTCTGGATTTTGGGCAGAAATTCAGTAAAAGTCACATAGTTTGCAGGGATTCATCCCCACTCTTTCATTGTACATTCTCCTGCCACTTAAACAGAAGATAACTAAGTTCTCCAAATATTTAGAGCTGCGCTCCTGCACAAGTCCAGAGCTGTCCTGTTATAAGCAGCATAGCTCCTACTTCATCAAATCAACTTGTTGATTCTACACAACTACCAATTCAGCAGGGAGGAACAATGAACTGGTGGTAGGCAAGTCTTGATTTCCTACAGTTAATAGTGAAGTGTGCTAATTACCTCTTATGTCCTGTGAACTGCTGATCAGAAGTTCTTTCCATTAACAGCACAGGGAATCTCCACTATAACACCTGCTTGTTGGATTAGGGGTGGGAGGTGTTTGGAACTAACACACTTATGTAAGGTGTTTAAGATAGACAGTCTACATAATGAGGTGCTACGGTCACTGAAAGAAAGAGTGTCCACCTTCAAGAGAAAGTTCCAGACTCTGGATCTAAAATGAGCAAATACATGGGTAAATATAAGTGATACAGCTAATACCCAAGAAGGGGTTGGGATTTCAGATACAATTGATAACCTCATTGCTTTCTATTGACTGGCTGTAGCCAGCTTCATGTCAAACGTGCTTGCTAGATTCCATTTACATTCCAGTTTGAAGCAAAACAACTGGCTAGCCCCAAACCACTATAGAAAATCTAGGATTCCTCTTCAAGGTTTCAGTTCCTCCTTAAGTTCTTAAGCAAATAAATTCTTTCTGGATTTTTTTTACCTCCATTTACCTCAGTGCTAAATAAAATGCACAAATCAATTAATATCACCACAGTTTATTCTTTTTTACTCTGTCCAAGACCACAAGAAAAAGGATGAGGGAAAAAAAAAAAATCTATGCCTGAGAAATTAAAACAGATTCACCTAAGTCTCTGACCCAATGCACAAAGTATACTGTTAACTCTATTGCCAAAATGGATCTCTTAATAAAATAAATGCCACAAATTTCTTTTTTCTAATACAAAAAAATCTAATACATTCAGTTATTTATCAAGGTAAGAAAATGCTGTGTTGTTACTCAAAACTACCCAAACATTTTAAGTGACCTGGAAATACATGTCTCATGCACATAACTCCATGGTTTTACGTTCTGTAGGGATAAGATAGTCTGCATTTCCTTCTTTAATACTACAGGATCAAATGAGCAAGCACATTATGAAGAGTTTGACTTTGGGTTTAAATCAGTCTTCCAAAGTCTCAGTATGTGTGGCTTTTGGTTCAAATGACAAATATCTTCTAACTGCACTCAAAAAAGACTGAAATACAGCTTTTTGTATGAAATTTACAAGAGCCAAAATAAAAAGAAACAAACAAACACACACGCCACCACATCAAACCACCAACCCCACCACCTTTCAAAAATCAGAAGTAGTATGCTACTGGGCAAATTAACATCAACCAGGTATTTTTGTGCTATTTTAAGAGTGTCATGGTTTAGGCCAAATCAGCTACTGGGGATGTGGGGGACCACAAATGGGACTTACAGAAGCTCCCCTCTATCCTTCTTCAAAGAGAGAGGCAGAGGAGGGAAAAAGAGACTTATAAGTTTAGAAGGAACTAAACTACTTTAATGAAATATTAATAATAAAATAAAAGGAAGTAATGAAAAATATACAAAACCATACCAAGCTCCCAGAATGACAATTATGTCACCATCTGGCACTGGGGAAGTCCCAGGCTGGACAGGAACTGGATTCAGGATCGGGATCAAAGGCAGATGAACAGACAGAGTCCTCCTCAGACATCAGCCATTGAAGAAGGAGAGAGAGCGCTGACCCTTTGATCCCTCAGCTTTTATACTGAGCATGAGGCAGATGGGATGGAATACCCTGTTGGTCAGTTTTGGGTCACCTGGCCTGTCCGCTCCTCCCTGCAGGTGAGACCCCACTGCTCCTCTCCGCTTCCAACCCTCCAACAGGGCAAGTAAAGTTATCTGGCCTCAGCTGTTATGGCAATAAGTATATAAGCAAGAGCCTCTCTGTGTACCATGCCTGGGCATTAGCTATAAACATGGGTCTTATCACTCTGAGAGCAAACAGCGTCTGCAAAATATGCTGTTAATTTCAGTAGTTAGAAGAGGCCCAGCTAAGAAGCAAAGCTACTGAACAAAATTGGTCCTGTTTTACCTCAAATCAGGACAAAGAAACTGTAAAATTATTTCTTAAGGTTGTTTAAATACGCTCTCTTGCATTGCAAAGTTTTTCAGTTCTGATAATAGTAAAACAATATTTGGCTTCATATAGTTACACCTGTTTTATTAATTGTTCAGTCAACACTAGGCATTAGGCTCAAACACTTGTACATGGCAATTACAGTAGTTACGAGACCAAATAAAACTACTACAATTGTTTCATAACACATTCCTAGAACAATTCAAAATGAGTATGAGACAAATTCCAGGCACATTATCACCCAGATTTTATTAACTCATATATACCACATCAGATTTCAGATTTTAAGAGCTCTTATTTCATTGTAACAAGATGCAATGTAGAAGCAAGAAGAGTTTCCCAAAATAATTGTTATATATTGTAAGCAGCACCAGGTTATTATTTACTATAAAAAGCCAATCTGATGAACAATGATAAAACACAGAAGCTGGTATATTAAAAGATTTTACGTTTTCACTAAAATTGCAAGTTTCATGATCAAAAGGAAAAAATGCAGACAACAGTTAGGATTCACAAAGGCATTATGAAGAGATGTACACAGTGCACTGCAAATCTGCAGATATACAAATATTATCTACTGCTCTGAACAGGCAGAAAAGTCACTGAATTTATAGACATATGCTATTGATTTTGATTTCTTAGCCTAATTAGGAGGTTCTACTAATTATCACTAGAATCACCTCAGATCTTCAACAATCCTTAAAAATTAATAGCCAGTTCAAGAAGCACTAGAGGATACTGGGGGGAATACCATAAGTCTGCCCTGATCTTATATTCTTCCACAGACATCAGCTTATAGACACAGTAGACAACTAAACAGACACCATAGATCAACTGTCCAATTGATTCAGGTCAGTTCTTATTTTAACTACTTTGTATTAAATGAAAGAGAAACATTTGAAAGCAAGCCTGTGTAATATATGCTGCATACCTGTGGGTACTATAGCTTCAGATAAGCAGAAGTCCTTGCCACATGCACAATTACTGGGTGGACAGCTTGTTCCCCAACTCTTAATTCATGTAACAACATATAAAGAGGTTTGCTGTCAATGGCAGCTCCAAAGCACTCCTGTTCTGCTTAGGCTGAGCTAAATGAAAAGTACCATTACAGAGCATACATGGCTTTTGCTTTATTAATTAACCAAACTGTACGAGTACTGAATATGAGGGAAGAATACAAATTAGCAAAGGGAGGTTGGATAAAAGTATAAAACGATATACAATTGACTTTCAAATTTCTCTCCTCTGTAGCCAGGCAATTAAAGCCAAAAGAAAGAGACTACTCCAACTACCCAGAGGCAAGTACAGGCTCTACAGCACGGAAATTAGAAGAATGAGAAACAATCATTCTATTTGTCAGAGATGCTCTGCCCAGAAAGGATTAAATGCACTTTCCTCACCTGGGGAGAAGTGGGTATACCCAAAATGTTTCTTAGTCAAAATCTGCTTAGTCCAGCAGGACATATTTTCCCATGAAACCTCCTACCAAGAAGTTACTTCGGCAAGGCAGTTTGCTTTTCCAGGAAGTTTAACAGTGAACAGTGATTAAAAATACCACAGTTCCAACAACACTGGTCAGTTCTTCTACATAACATCCTCAGTCTGTGGATTAGCGTTGTATCATTGCCTTTTTCCAGCAGTAATCACTATTATTCTTTCCGTACTTCCCTAAAACTATGCAACACTTCTCAGCAACACTCACATTTCCTCCTTGGACTTCGTGTAACAGGTATAAAGACAAAAATGTATACTTGCTATCTGTGACTACCACTGCTGTGTTGTAGACTTGTCTAGAATATTTAATATCAATCTTACTTTCTCCTTCACACCACATCAGTGGTAGGTACTAGTGAAAACCATCAGCAAATCAGCACCAAAAGGAAAACCCCCAAAAAACTGAACCACTGTAAGAAATCACTTTTGCTAATAAAAAAATTACATTTTGTTCCTAGCATATGACAGTACAGAGAAAAAGGAGGAAAAGCAAAATGGAGAGTGAGGGAGAAAAAACAAGGGGGAACCAGTACTCCTTCTGCTTAGTCAGTTTCTTGATCAATTTCCTGGTGGATTGCCTTGACTAGCAGCATGTTTGGTTCCCTGCACTAACCTAAAGGTTAAACCAAACATTAATTTAAGAGATGGATACTAGGTAAGAGGCACACAACTACTGAATACATGGTTTGTATCATTGACACTAAGAGAGTAGCTAATTTAAGATGGCCCCATTTGCTTTTCAGATAAAGTAAAAAGAAAATGTTATGCAAATAGTCCTACATTTCCAAACTTCAAAGAGCTTTTAAATGAAAAACTGAAGTTTACTTTTCTTTCTCCACTCTCAGCGAGCATATCTGACTATATTATATTTGTAAGGTCCATTTTCAGAAAGAAAATGCAGACAAATATAATTACTCGGGTATTAATAAAGATTTCTAGACATAAGCACTAAATAATGTAATCTGACATAATGGTCACCAAAATACAAGTTAATGATTTCAGCTCTAACACAGTAGCAGCCTAAGCTTTTCAACTGTCCAGTGAATCAGTTTTGATCAAGAACTATGACAGATCACACCTTTACAACAGTCCTGCTTACTTATGTAGATTAGTTCCATTTCTTAAATTGCCTTAACTGGAAGTAAGGCTTTGTAAACAAGACAAATGGACATCACTTTTTCTGTGAACTTTGTTATACTGATCCATCAGAAGGAACTAATCTGTGCTGTTCTAAAAACATACAAAGAAACAAATTATCCATGCTAAAGAAACATCTAAGTAGTTCTAAACAACAGATGGGATTAGAAGGATTATAGAAAAGGTTACTCCTTAATATGAGTCATTTTAAGAGTGAACTCATCAGCCATTGAAGTAGTTTCCATTCAATCTGTGAAATATATAAAGTGGGCACAGATGGAGAACATATTAATTTACAACTGGAAAAGCTTTCTTAAAATTTGAAAACTGCTTAACTTCTATGCAAGCATTAAGTAATAAGAATGTGTATCTCATCGTACATGTTAATTCTTTCTCTCTCTCTTTTTTCTCAAGGTTTTCTACTCTCTGTTTCAAAATCTGAGCAAAAGCTAGAAGACGAAGATATGTTGCTAACCACATTAAATCTAGGAAAAACTCTTCGAAATGGAGACAGAACTGTGCACAGAGGAGCTATACCTTTCCTGAAGTATTACAAGACTGAAGACAGCAGTGTTTTGGATGAAGAGGATGACAGAAACGTGAAGTTTTCTGTGAGTTTTCAGTTTTACGTTTTGACTTAATTGTAAAATGGAAATCCTCTTTATAGCCCTTCAGAAAACAGGTACAATAATTTCAAGCTATAACCAGGTGAATATATAAAGATATTAGTTTAGTCTACTATAGCCAAGAATAAATTTTGAACTGTAACTATCTAATTCCAAGATTTTAAAAGTGTAACTTGGACAGTTGAATAAAAGAAATCTGATTTTTACAGAACTATATGTAGCCAAAGCTTGCAGGGAAAAGTGCCTTTATTAATGTTTGATTCAGCACGTCCCTATATGTAGCCACAGGTTTTTAACTTCACCAAATACAAGACTCATTATTTTATCATGTACTTTACCATAAAACCATTTCAGCCAAAGACAGAATGCAAGTCATTACTTTTAAAATATCATCTTGAAAGATAAAATACTTGCACTGATAAGTACAATGTACAAAAAGTCAAGTATAAAGTGAACACAACTGACTTCAAATAAAGAAACTGCTACTCTTGTTTTCCCTTAAAACAGGACAAAAGTTCCAGACATTATTTCTTAAATCGTGTTATGCCAGTCAACTTAGGTAGAAAGCAACCACCTTATCTTGCACTGAAAGGAGCTATGGCTTTTCCAGCTGACACTGAAATTCAAAATATTGAATCAATACAGGAAAGAGAGACCGCAGATGAAGAAAATTCAGCTAAATTCCCTATAGGAAGAAGAGATTTTGACAGTAAGTATACTTTCATTTTTACAAAAAATTTTTCATTCTGGTAAAGTACAATGCAATGTCTATATAGCAATTTGATGAAGGTTCATTTAGAAACTCCAGGTCTATTGTGATTTGGTGCACAGGGGAGGAAGCATTTGTTAAATTTATTAAATAAATATTTCCAGAGGCCATAAAGAATACTAGTTCTTTGATGATTTAAACTTACAGATTATTTTTCTTTTTCCAGTGCTCAGGTGTATGCTGGGAAGGGTGTATCGACCTTGTTGGCAAGTCTGAAAACTATTGATCTACACCACCTTCTTTGGACATTAAACATTTTATTATGAATTTAATGTGATTTGACGTTATTGTGTTTTAGTGTGGCTATACACGTGCATCCAGAAATACTTTCCCATCACACTGTAGAGGGAAACATAATTCATTACCAAAAAGGGACATAGCTGTAATTACTAATGATGTATTGTTATCAAAAAATAAAAGACTTCTGCATAATATAGACTTGTATTTGTCTGATGTTACACACAAGCTACTTCAATTTATTTGAGTATGAAAGGAAGCAATTCATGAATTTCACCCTTTTCTCACAAAATTTTACAACTTCTGAACCACGGTTGATGTACCGTGTATGTCAAAATGAAAACTTATAGTCGAAAAAAATGTGTTAATGTTGCCTGACCAGCAATCAACTTGTTCTTGCTTGCAGTTTTGCTGTGTTGTCTTTTTCCACCAATTTTGCTGTCCAATTCCTTCTGAGGGTTGTTTGAAGTCTTAGGTCTTTTAGCATTTTTTTGCAAAGATAGTTCACTTTCCTTATCACAGATTACTTTGTCATTATTCGAATCCATCTGTTCATTCTTGGAGTCCTTGTTTCTTGGCTGACAACTCAGCTTTCCCGTTTCTGTATAACTTCTAGTCGGATGAGCATTTTCAGAAATAGTTCCAAGCACTGGTACATCAAGACATGAATTCATACCTTCTGTCATGTAAGAATATCAAAAACATATGTGAAGAAGTAAAAAGTTACCTGGGTTTATTCATCCTTTTTCTATCAGAGGACTGTCATGTGATTTTTTTTAATCAAAACTAGTGCTTTATCAGTGAAACAAACCTATGCTGGTCACTGCAGTTACATTTGCTATGTGTTCATAAGTGTACTGCCAACTTAAAATGACATTGCTTAAAAGCATGTCAGAGCAACTAACTTTGGGAAGTGGATTTATAACTTTAAGATCTAGGCCCTTTAAGCATCTTTTCCAAGAAATTATATATATGATACAGTTTATAGTGGAGTAAAAGAAATTTTTCCATTTTTTAATGGCTAAAATACAAATTTCACTTCGCTTACTTTTGTAAAATAAGAAGAAACATTATGTAATATATGTAAAATATATCAGTTTTTTACCTCAGGATAGCATCAATACATATTTTTCAAGCAGATTTACATTTTCAAAGCATTAGCGTTACAATTTTAACGCAAAGACATTCAACTGATCATAACATATAGAGCAAAGAGACATGCTTATTTTTTTCTCGAAAACGTATTTACACTTGAGTTTCCATAAAGCATTGTTTGATAACATTTGAAATATTAGCCATCACATTTACTTATTCAAGCTTACCTGTGAGATAACCAGCTTTTAAACGTTGCTTTGGTGCAGAATGTATGCAGGTTGGAATGTGGTTACTGCTGAGGAAATGCTGACCCTTTATTTCACTCAACTCATTTTTATACGTACATGCAAACTGAGATTTGATTGAAGATTGCTTCATCTGCAAATAGCAATCTGGTATTAGCTTTAATTATTTACAAAAGTAGAAGACAACACCTGAAAGACTAGTAAAATAATAAGTTTCTCCATTATTCTGTCTTGAAAGCTTTAGATCACATAAAATACCAGAAAAATGAGTATGCTCACATAAAATATATTTATGAAGTATTCATTTACACAGTGTAAAGGCTTTCAATAATAGTAATAAATTATCCTATTAAAGTCCTAAAATAATTTTAAAATCTTTTTTCAGTTTTCAGAAAGTTACACATCAACTTTTAAAGCTTCAATCTAAGATTTTCTGTCAGTTACCCCCCTCTTTTGATAGACTGCAGACTACCATTTTGAGTAGCTGTCATAGCTACTACAGTCAATTATTATACTTCTACAGGTCATCTTTGAGATGTCAGTCTATAAATGCCAAGTATAGGATGAGTCTCACCACTTAACCAATTTATATATAGAAGAAAGCATAATAGCACCACTGAAAAGGAATGATAGATAAAATTAAGCTTAAATATACTTTTACCTAAAACTGGAATATAAAGTATTATTTCAGATTTTTCTTTGGCAAGTTTCAGATTTCCCATTTAGCCACAAAACAAAGCCATTTCCTCATTGAATGCCAATGTTCTTCTCCATATTTGTGAGAACATACCCATGTAGCATAAGTTGCCAGAAATCTACAGTATTGAAGAACACTATTGTATCTGGTTCTGCATACTCATCTCCATCTCCTAATCTTGGAAGCAGGGAACCTAGTCTCATAGCACAGGTAAATCAAAATATTTGGCTCAACTACAAAAAATTAAATAGAATTTTTCAATATATCCATATTTATTGGAATCAATGGTTACAGGTTGAACTTCCTCAGTTTACACTTAAGTTACAGCTTCACAACAGCTTAGCATTTCAGGGTTAAGCTTTGTAGTTTCTGGCCAATTTATCACAAATGCTATAGACTCTGCAAGACAAATTCTGCACTCATTTCCATTTAAAAGTCTACTGGATTATAAAAAAAATATGTTGAAAGGTATAGCACAGAGCAGATAATTACAACATAATAGTATTATTAGCTAAAAATCCTAATACAACAGCACAGGTGAATGCAAGTAAATTTCAGCTGAACAGGTGCTACAGTACAAATATCAGGAGAAAAAAAAAAGCAAGAAACAGTGTCATAAAAGAAATGTTACTATATATATAGATAACAAGAACGATTTGGTGAATAAGAGGCTTACAGCCACTTTTCTGATTACGAAGTTTGCATTATGCAAGTCTACTTTTCTTCTTGACACAAGCATGTTTAAATCCTACAGTTCAGGTTTGACTTTATAGATGTATTTTTCTTCCAACTCAAATCTCTGACTTAGAAAGAAAAGAATACATTCCCAGAAACTTCCTTTCACAGGGGCCTTCATCCACAAAATTTAGTCACAATTTATGCCACTTCCATCAGATACCGTTTTCATGCATATAAGCTACCAGACTAGCTTTTTAACACTGAGATGCAACCTAAGTATCTCTTCATGATACTGCAAGTTGGCCAGGTGAACACAACTAGTCTTTTTGGAAAAAAAAACAAAAAATCCCAATTATTTACAGAAACATAGTTCCTTCTGACTTAACATGTCTGTACATATACAGTTTTACTTTAAACTCAGTATTCCCTTCAAGAGTTAAAGAGACCCAAATTTCCCAGTTGTCCATCACTCCCAAAATGCTGTTTCTCTGTGCCAGATAATAGCCTGGGAAAGAAAGGCAGATTTAGCAGGGGGAACTAGCTAGCCTGACTCTCAACAATTTTAATCTTTTAGTGTTAATTGACTCTGTACTTAAAACATTTACTGTAAAGTAAGACTACATACATAGATATTTACAAGGTTTTCTGTGCTCAAGTTCATGCCTTAGCTCACTGTGTCATTAAGTGTATGTCATTAACTTTATACTCTTTCCGGAAAGTGTTTTGAAGGATAGAGAACCTATACCCAGAATCAGCTTAAGAATTTGAATAATTAAAAATGCAACACTAATCTATCTTAAACTTTATCAACATCCTATTGTACAATTACAATATTCAGAATACAAGGGGCTTACATTTTCTTTAAGCTTAAGGTTACTTTTTTTAGCATACTCCATACACATTGAAACTACTAGTCAGCTTAGCGTTCTACATAATTATATTCCACTTTGAAATAAATAATTCTTGCTACAGTAGAAAATATTTTCCTGTATTTGCTATGTTTGTTAAACACTTCATCTTAATCCTTTAAAATGCCTTCAATTCTTAATTATTTTTCAGCAAATGACACACATCAAAAATCACACAACAATAACTTGCAGAGTTGTATCACATACTCATACTGCAAGAGGCAAATAAGCTACAGTTTGCATTGAGTTGAAGAAGATGTAATAAACACAGCATGAAGAACACCAAACTTGAGCAAGAAACCCTGACAGTTAGCTTTCTATATGTTTTGGGACACCAGGGTTTCTTTTTACCACACGCATCCAACACTGCACTAATTTAGTTTGCAGGCATTAGAGTATGTGGAGTCAGAGAACAGAAGCCAAGCTCAAATACTGAAAAACTTGCAGCACACAACCATCTGTCTGTTTCAGCTTCACTGATGCTTGAAATATGCCTCAAAAATTCAGTGTGTATTGCATCACATACCATTTAGCCATGTGCAAACAGTATACAAAGCTCTACCAAATATGACCATTTCGGCTGATGCCAGTACTAATCTAGAGGGTATATACAAATGAAGAGTGCAAAACTGAATTTGTTGAAGCAGTCCAACTTCCCAACTAGTCTAGGAGTGTACATTCACTAGTAAAAAAAACCCCAAACACTTATTACACAGAGTGAGGTAGCAATAACTAAATTTTAATAGCCCGAAGGCAGAACAAAAGAGCACAAGTTTAGTGCTGAATTAAAAAGTAGAGCTTCACTGGAATGTTTTTAAAGAAAAAAAAGAGCAACTTAACTTGATTGAAGCACACATAATGAAGCCTGTCAACAGCTTGAAATAGCTCTTGAGTTCTTTTACACTAAATTCCCTGAAATCCATTGCTTTGAGGGCACCACCCCAATGACCCACAGCTCTGGGAGAGCAAAGAGATGTTGGGAGCTCAATTTGCTAATCAAGTAGTTGCACACAAATGGCATACAGTCCACTCAGACTTCCTATCCCCTCTCCTCTTCTCAAGCAAGTGGGACGTTGCTGTTATCCCTCAACAAAGAAAGAAATTCTGCTGCATTTCAGAAGAAAGGGGTTTGTTGTTATAGCTGTTCAGCTGGAAGAAAGTACGATAGAATTGAAGACAGTGTTTCAGCACACGTAGATCAATTAGCAGTCCTAACGAGTAATAAAGCAGGACATTCTGCCACCTTGACTTCTATATCTAAAGAAGGTTTTCAGTTGTTTGAGATGCCAATATGAAACATTCACTTTTATATGAAATATTAATGGTGCATGCTCTATTTATTTCTAAAAGTTAGTTGATAATCTATTCCAGATCTCCTTCCAGCATCTGCATACAGACAGTACTGCCAATATTTAGTCACTAAGAATGTTGAGATTTGGTTTTTATACACTGGAATGAAATAATAGAATTTGAAAGCCTACATCAGTAACAACAAACACATGTTTTTACTTTCTAGCCAAACGATTAGAATACTATTTGGAATAGGAAAAGAGATAAAAAGAGAAAATGCTTTTTCTCCACCCTTACCCTTGTCCTTTTGGAAAAAAAAGTATTAAAGGTAAGTTGAAAGAGAAAGTTGTAAAAGGGGAGGGAGTGCAAAGGGAAGAGTAACAAAACAATAAATGGTAAGTATCATTGCCAAACCAAAGCATCATGTTATTCAAACAAGAAAAATGTCCTGAAGAGCTCAGGTAATACCAAGCTTTTATTGTACTAGAACTATAACATTTTTTTAGCATGACATTGTACCAGCCTTTTGCTATCCCAAATTAACCTACTACAGTTTTAAGAACTTTTGGCCTGAAATCATCTCATTATTGGGTTTTGAAAGTACTTAAAACTCACAGCTATGGATCCTCAGAAAGTAGTTTAGGGGTCTTGTAGAAAGAAAAATGGTATTTTCTACACAAGTATGATTTATCATCTGACACTAATAATAAAGTCTTTCTTCAGATTTTGTACTGAACAAAGTTTTTCTCTCCTACCTCTCTCCTCCCGATACTCTTTTTTAGCATACTCCATACACATTGAAACTACTAGTCAGCTTAGCGTTCTACATAATTATATTCCACTTTGAAATAAATAATTCTTGCTACAGTAGAAAAGACTACTACCTGAGGAAGATTTTTTTCCTCTGTAACTATGAATTTTCTGCTCATAATTATAGTGGGCATACAGAAAACTCTTGATAACTTCCTGTTGATAGTTCTCCAAGTCACGGTTTATTTGAACTGGAATCACAAATAGGCAAAACAATTCTCTCAAGTAACAGCATTTAGAGAACTAAGCAATGAAAAATAACAGCAGTGCATGAAGCTAGATATTAAGTCATTTTGTACAGGCATGAACAAATCACATGAGAAAGGCAGACTGGGATTTTTTGCTTTGTGGAGCTTTTTCCTTGGAAGGATTTCTATACACAGCAAAATTACAATGAACTTCAAGCATGCCAAGATTTGCTAGAGTTGTTAAGCCACAAATTCTTTTTAAAACTAAAACTACAGTTATGTTCCCAATTGGAGGGAAATAGTGCCTCATATAGGAAAGGTTGTCTCCAGTTACATTAAGAAAAAACACATGCCAAACTACTGAAAGTCCTTGCAGCTGTTTTGGGGTAAATGTGTTAACAATGCAGCAGGATTTCTAAAACAATGTATCAAAAGGCCAAAACAATCCTAAGTTTACAAAAAAAAGATCCGTTACTCTCTCATATATTGCATGCTCACAGCCTAGTATCTTTTATTCCTTCCTTCTTAATGCCTAAAGTTCACAGTTTCACCCAATCCCATTAGTTCGGGAACAGTATTTTACGTACAACTTGAAAGTCTAATTAATCTTTTCTGGTGCACAAGAAAGATGAAAAATCCTATCATGCAACAATTTTGTTGTTTTAAGTTGCTCTTTAACCTAAACAAGCAGGTAACAATAACAGTCCTTTTATTCCTCTCTCTCACCAATAAGCAGGACTTGCTCTACCCCATTGAAATCAACAAAATAAGTAGACAAACAACAGGTTATCTAGCCATTTCAGATAAACAGAAGTATGATTCAAAGAAGCAGACATAAGGTTGGATGAAACCTCTTTAGATAAAAATACCTCTCTCCTGTCCAATTAAACTTTCTACACATTTTTGTAAAGCAGAAAGGACTGATGAGGACAACTGACTATAAGAGACATAACTCAATAGATGTTCTATAGAGCTTTCTGAATTAAAGACTCCTTCCACAAAATACATTCACCAGAAGACATTTCACTTAAACAACAGATAACAAACTTGAAACTCTATATTGTCTCTGAAAGGAAGGTTGAGTTTCCTCTTATTACTCTTACCTGCTTCTGTTGGAGGGAATGAAAAAAAGCAACACGCTAGTTCCCCAGGCTTCTTTCTTCCCAAGGGATAAAAGCGACAGCTTTGCCTCCTAACAAATGCTGCTATAGTTAGGTGATCTTTCTGCATCTCTTCCAGTATTTAATGAGGATTGAAAGATAAAAATATTTCTTTGTCTTTCACTGTTGCCAGGAATTTGGTTTGGCACAATGGAAATACCCACAGGTTTATTTTATTTTTAAACACCAATTCCAGTTCATAGTTACCCTTCTACTTTATCCACTCTCCATATTTTTAAATACTAAACACATACACGTGATGTTGTGCCCTAGGTCTAAATATTATCAATCTGTACTCCTCCACATAATTCTGCAGGTACTGAGAGATTAGTTCCTCTTAAGGAAGGAGAGGACATAATGATTCCCCCCCCCCCTTTTTTTTTTTTAATTAGAGAAGTGTTTCTCCTTTCACCTCCTCTGCCATTAGAGGCAGGATGGTAAAAAGATCCTCAGGACAATTTTATGGAACTATTGCTAGCATTACACATATTGCATAAGAAACGTCTCAGAAGAATCATCAACATTGAGAAGAAACATCATTTTTCTATTGTCTGATTCAAAAAACAAACGTATGGTTTTTCTTCTGAGTCAATTGTTAAAATGAGTGCGTTATGCATAAAAAAAATTACAACTGTTAATTTTACAAGCAACCTGTACACATTTCAAGATGGCTGTATGAAATAATAACAAAGACTGATATTCAGTGTAAGAAGGTGATAAATATTACTACAGCACATGTGACCTATAGTCATGGGCAACTGAATTCATTTTGCTATGTGCTACATAGTAAAGATAGAACAAAATTTATTTCTACAAAGAGACATTACAATCCAAGAAAAGAAAATTAAGGATTCACGGAGAAAGGAACTAAAATTAATCATTGTAATGGGCATCTATCTCAACACAAAGCTCTGCTAAGTTTCAGGGAGAGGTTGATTTAGAGGTTCTGAAAAAGGTTTTAAAGGAAGATAATGAGTTCTGCAGATACCTATAGGAAATCTCTTCAGCCATAAGAAACAGTATAAAATGGACAGCTGAAAGAGCTAGTCTGAAGATTTACAAACGAACAATGAAGATTGGTACTGCAGGTCTAATGTAAGCAGGGACAGATATCTCAAAGCTGCAAATCAAAAATAACCAATAGGTTGGGATAGGTTAAAACAAGTAGCTTATAAGTACTACAACTTAAAAGGAATAGACTGAGATGTAAACAGAAGAACAGCATCTAGTGTCTAATCACTTGGATAACAACTTTTTGTACAGCAATATCAGTGAAGAAAGATAGGCCAAAGCTGCAACTATCAAGTCCAAGAAAAATGCACATCAAAAAGCAAAACGATCATTTAATAAATCATATTTGAGTGGACATACGGATAGAGAAGAACATACTCTGGAGGTGTTACAATATGAAAAAAGTAACAGGTAGGATATTGTCCTCAGTGTTAAATATACCAGCAAAGATAGACATACCACCTCAAGATCAACAGTTGGGTATTCACAGGATAGTACAGAAGTAACAAAAGACATCAGTTTTGACAGAAGGAACACTTAGGTCAGATGTAGGTCTGTGAACTGTTCATATAAAGACGACAGCTGAACTTGTCTTTGCAGATGTATTCATCCACAAAGAAGGTACAGAAAGAAGAAAAGAGAAAGATGGGGCCCTATAAAGTCTTCATACAAAAAGTCTTCATATGTAAAGGAAGGAGTAGAAAAATGCAAAAGAAATGCTGTATTAATTGTTAGAAAGGTAGAAAGAAAACCAGAAAAAAGACAAAATGAAAGATGACCGTTTCAAGAAAGAAAGCAGGATTTTATGTGAGAGGATGGAGATCAAAGATGAACGGTGGACAACTATCTGAGTTATAGAAGAAAAGTCATTAGTTGTTTGGCAACAGCAGTTTTAGTTGACTAGAAGGAGAAGCAAGACTAAAGTGAACATAGGAACACCAGAAAAATAATTCCAGACTTCACAGGAATATAGTGTAGTTTAGATGGCAATGTTTGGCTGATACATAGAAAAGAGAATTACAAACATAACATGAAACACTCAGATGTCTTGTCTTGAGTAAGAGGACTCTATGCTGATACACAATTGAGGAACATTTACACTCTGAACTGCATGATTCTTATTTTCACTTTAAGTGGAAAAACATCTTGAGATATTTGGCCTCAATCACATGCTGCACTTTGTCTCTCTGGTACAATAGGATACACTGGAAGAAAGCCATAAAGAAGACTGATTGTGATTACTAGAAGCAGTTTAGCAGCCTCAGTGTTGCTCTAAGATATACAAGTTGTATAGCCCCAAGCAGCTGTTCAGTTTAACATGTTAGTCATGTTACTATTTGCATTGCTAAAGTAGGGGAAGAAAGTCCACCATCACAGACCTAATCTACAAAAGATAACACTGTAAGCAAGCTTTACAGTATTCTAAGATACCAAAGAAAGTTTGGAAGTGTGAACCACAGGCTTTAGACCTGTTGCTTGCTCTCTTTGAATTTTGGTTTTCATAAGACAAAGGGTCATTTATATTTCAATATAGTCATCCTCAATTATATTAGGCACCTCTTGAGCATCAAAACCAGTTCTAGAAGTTGATTGAAAGACCTCAAAAGTTATTGGCTGAAAACATTAGATGTTTCCTTCTATTTTGCTACAGGTACATTCTAATTTGTCAATCATGGTGAAGCAAAACTAGGACAAGAGTCCTACAGAAAATGACCGATTCTTGTATTTTATTAGCAAGGATCACAGAAGTCAAGCAGCAAAGAATGTCATGATGAACCTTTGCATGCAATTCCTGCTCCTGAAGTAGAACTCATTCAATTATTCAGAGACCGCTGAAAGAACTAATATTTGCACAGAAATTACAGTAGCTCATCTGGTATTTTTGATCAGCAAAAACATATTTCCAAAAACAGTTAAAATAGTTTCACAATATGAATCAGTCTCAGGACTCACTCTTGATAGTTTCTGTCAAAAACCTTGTAAGTTTCCAGTAAAAGTCTCAAACTTAACAAGTAATTACTTTTACATAATAATTTTTGTACTTTGATAATGAACACAGCTGTTCATTAATTCAATTACAAAACCTTCATTTAGATAGGAAAACTATCTATTTTAAGGTATTATGCAAACAGCATATCACATTTTTGCTATTTGATGAGTAAAGCTGCAATTTAAATATGCTGTTTATCATAAAATTAATGTAGTTCCTTTATCAGCCTCAAGCTTTCATAATTTGCCTACGAGCTTTATGCTAAATCTCACCATAATTAGTGCATATATCCAAAATGCCCATCATCCACCCCACCCCCATTCCAAAAAAAGCACTCCATTAAATGGGAGTATATTTAAAACACATGCTGGAAATACTGACAGTGCTTTTCATTTTACTTCTTTATAATGACTTTCTACTTCTCCAACATGTAATATGTTAAAATTCCCCTCACGTCCAGTGGCAGAAAGATGTTTCATTGTGCTGTTCTATAACTAATTCTGATGGCTTAAAACACCTCTGTTTTCTTCCTTATATAGTAATTACACTTGTGGTTTTACCTGTAGTCAGGACTAAGATAAAAAAATATTAAGTCACTGCTTTTATTTAACTCTGTTGAAATGCTGTGGAAGATACAAGGTCTGCCTCTTTCCGTAGTACCAACATTCAAGTTCAACAATTTTGAGGAAAAAAAGACTGTGTAAAATGCAGTACACGAAGACTGCAATTTTCAGAAACATTGAAGTTGTTCTTTTGAATAGTGCCACTCACAATACCAACATACTCTTGTAGTGTTCCATTTCATCTACAAAATAGCAAACATTACCATCTTTATTTTATTGCTCACAAAACAATGTTATGGAAACGTCCTCAGAATGTTACAAATAAAAAGCATCCCCAAAAAATGCAATGAAAAAAGTTATTACTACACTTTTGGAATGCCTATATTATCAGAACTGAAATCAGATGCCTGCATTCAGTTTTATCTCTGTTTTCACATAGCTTCACTTTTATTCTATAGTCCTGAAATACACAAATGATTAAATGAAGAGAGAGAGATTAACTCAGCATATCTCCATTAAGAGATCTTCATTAGGAAGTACTTTTAAGCTTAAAGCCCTTCTCTTCTGGAGTTTTAGATGTTTCAGTTTCCATTTCCAATATTACAACACTGTTCAAGTTGGACCAATTACCACAAGTTTATCACAATTACATTTCTTTAGCTATGGGATAAAATTCTCAGATACCTGGCTGAGATGTAACACTGCTATTTTCATTTTAGCTTTATTATTTCAGTGCATCTATAGTCACATAGCAATGTCTACACAGTACCTTAATTTTTTTTTCATCCATGGATTTCTGAATACGTTGTCTAAGAGGTTTTGGAGAAGATCCATTGGATTGTGCTGGAGATCTATATTAAAGAGATAAGAAATATTTAGAATATGTAAAAGTAATTAGTTAAGGAAAATAGTTACCATACCAAGTTCCTCAGAAACAGGAAGGCAAGTATCTTTGCTCTCCAAGCCTTGCTTTGTTTCCTCCCTAAGTAACCACGTGCACTGTGACAACTGAAGACAGCATAATGAAACCAAACCTACAGTTCCAATTTCTGGTACAATTTTGCAGTATGTTTACAATATTGTAGTTCTGCAGCCATGGTATTATTATTTGCAACGCTGATGATGAGTTACCAAGTCACCATTTTACTTACAGTGCCTTGAATAGCATCTGGTTGACATCCAGAATGATTTTCCTCGTATTTACAGACTTTTCAATAGAAGTACTCAAACAAAATGCTTCCACCATCCTGTATTTCAGTATGTGAATAGTTACACACATGAATGAAAAATTATTGATGCATATAAGAGGGGAATTTTTGGTCTTGGAATAAAAAGAACTGATCTGTACATCTGTAAATAATTAATTCTCCACTTATGCCCATGACAGGCCAACGTGCATATGAGGACAGTTGTTTAAAAAATAACTCATTCCTTATTTTATTTATCTCATTCTATTCAATTATTCCATAAATAAAATTTGTTTAGCTCATTCTTTATTTTATTTCTATTTGTCTGTGGTGCAAAATTTCTGCAGGACCTTTCAAAGTTTTTGCTATTTAAATTGCCAAAATATCCTCTTTGGAGCTTGTGATAACCAAATTCTCAGCATCCCACTTTTCCAACAACTGATGATTCCACAGGATAAGCAACTGACTGATTAAATCATCACTGCTTCTCTAGTGCATGGATAGTTTAGTTTCCTTTTCAGTGCCCACAGAAATGGCGTTTCAAGAGAGTCTTTGTTTTATACACCAGATCAACATTGGTATTCCTTAAATAGAAGGAAATTTTTAAAACGTAAGAAAAGAAATGAGCAAGAAGTAATGACTGGCTTTAATATTAATAGGTTGGGAAAATGATGGCAATGATATAAGAAACAGCAGCAAACAAAAAGTTGCCCCAAGCCCTGAATACCTGTTGAACCTGCAAAACCTGGAAAAAAAAGAATCTTTATTGCAAAAAAGTTATAAAAATACTTGATGCATGGCAAGGCAAAATTTAACTCTAAAACATAAATTTCATCATTAATTTTATCAGAATCACCATACTTTGATTTCAATACCTTCACTACATTTTTACGTTTGTTTAAAAAATTTTAAAAATACTATGGGAAAAATAGCACACTTTTGCCTTGCATGCAGCTTCAAAATGAAAAAAAAAAAAGTAAGAAAACTTTATTTGAACTTCTTTAATGCAAATCTAAAAAGAATACTTTCCAGAAGATTGAAATAAGATGCTTAGAGAAGGAAAATATTTGACAGATATACTAAAGGACAGATTAAGTAATAAAAACTTCAGCTTGGTTAGGAGGTTTAATAAAAACAAACAAACAAACAAAAAAAACAACAAAACAACCCAACCAACCAGAAAAAAAAAAACCAAACCAAAATGCGGATGTATTGTCAGTGCTTACATTTCCAGTTCCCAAATATGCATGCATTTCACAAATCACAATGAAAATATTTTTAAATAAAGCCAACAAAAAGTTAAACAACACAATAGCTGCATCTCAGCAGTAGCATTTTTGCAGGATTTCAGTGCAGAGACATAAATCTACCCAAGTGATCTAGAAGTTTAGTAAAAGAAGAGTAGAACAAAGCAAGAAATATTCCTGAAATGCTGAAGCTTTGAAAAAGCGGTGTTCTCATTTAACCTTAGTCTGCACCTGAAAACTAACAGCACGCTCTCAACTGACCAGAACTCAGAGAAAACTACTCACAAACTTTACACATATTTTGGAATCCTTCCGTAATGAACTCTCTAGAAATAGCAAAAAGCATTGTGAAAAACCTCAAAACAATAACTACCATGTGATCAAAAACCATAGAACAATAACTACCATATGAGGTGACCAACAATTTGATACACAGAATCAGATTAACAAAAAGAATCTGAAAACTGCAGTGACGTTTACTGCCAGAAGTATTGCTTTTTGTCCTGTAAACTGTTCCAGATACTGTTAACAATCAATTGGCAAAAAGACCACAAGCACTCTAGATGAAAATTTTGAGTAACAATAAAGTGCTGCATTGTAGAGGTGCCTGTACATGGATGCAAATCAGAGTGACACCTTAGCTACCATCCTGTGCAGTATTAAGGTGTTCAGCATTAATAAAACAACAGAAGCCTTATAGTAAAGCTGCTAGACAAATGCAGCACACAAATATTTATTAAAAGTTGAGAACAGCTGTTTGCAAGTTTCACTTCAGTTTTTGCAAAGTTTTTTATTCTTAAAACAATAATTTAGGATCATAAATTCAATACTTTGAATAAGTTAATTTTAACTCAAATTCTTAAATGAAAGCACACAGGTAATGTTAAAAAAATCATATACTGGAAAATAAAATCCAAACCAAATTGACCAATTACTAAGGAAAACACAAGAATTGTCTAGATTACAATATAAATTCCCAGATAGCAGTACCTGTTTACACCTACACTGAGAAGACTATAAGTCAAACAAGTGTCTTATCTTTTTGGGGAACATTCAAGAAGATTAATTCAGCTGAAAAATCTGTTCCTTCTCATTCTGATAAAAATACAACCATGGCGAGGTTTATTAAATTAATGAAACAATTTGAGAAGCACTGTGGATGAATTTTCCAGAATCTGAAGTAATAGAAAAATAAGAGACAAATCAGGGTTATTTTAAGCTTGTTACCTAATGAAACAGAAATGTATAGCTACAGCTATCCACAGGTATTTGAGAGGTTAAAGAATATTCCACTATATGTTGTCACAAGCTGCCTTTTATATTAAAAATTATTACAGGTTTATTTGGAATTCTTACTAGTGAAAGCAATTTTTTTAAGTTTTATTAGAATGTGCTTATTTCTTCAGTTTCATAGAAGAGGTCGAATGATAAATCTAATGGAACCCTTAAATTCTTTGACTTTTAGGATCCTCCATCTTCCAATTTAGGACCTATCACTGCTTTCCTCTTTCCTAGCTGTTATCCTCACAGCCTTGCACCTGCACACTCTGATAACGTTGTTATGGTTTCATGGGAAATGACTGCCACCAGCATAAGAAACACCCCTTTCTTCCCCACTCTTCCTACCTTTTTCATTGTAGATCTTTTATGTCAGGGGACCCAAAAATGTGCATGCACAGAGCTTAATAAGCAAATGGCCACCCAGCCCCTGCCCTGTTGAACAGATGCTCCAGTCACCACAAGCAGGGACAACCAATAAGGCGTTTGAGCAGGTTGTTATGAAGACAACATAGTTACCCTGGGAAAAGGGCTACTGGAGAACAAGCCACTGTACTACAGAAGATGTTTGGGAACCCTGGCTGCTTTACATCCCAGCTGGCCACCAGAGAGAGTTTTCTCTTTCCTCTCTTCTGAGACAGGGAGCTTAAAGTGAATGCTAGCATAGGGATAGCTGTAGGGAAATATTAAACATGATGAATGTTTTTAGCTTGGCCAAACAGGTAGTTTCGGGGAGCCAGTCCTAAACCGGATGACTGGTCTCAAACAATCACAAAGCGGTACGTGGAGCACTCGAAACGGCAACCAAGACTACGAAGACCGGTTGAAACCAGACCTGCGATATGGCCAAGCACCAGGAACGATCTGAGCGTGCCTGGGAGACACAGGTTACTCGCGGTGATGAAGAGGAGATCCTTTACTTCAT
>VZSZ01006022.1:193115-323039 GCA_013398815.1 Ibidorhyncha struthersii | reverse complement strand
GGTTGTGGAGTCTTCTTTCCGCATGTCATCTTCTCCCTCCTCTTTTGGTTTTATTCTTCCCCAAAAGCAACTTTCACCATTAGAGTCAATGTATGCCATCAGCTACAGACACTACTAATAAATCTGCATGAATGTCAATTTGTTTCAACATTCTCTTTGTGCAATACTATCCTGATTGACATGAAAAACTATTTAACTATTTAAAACTGTCCTCACAAAATAATTACTATGTAGGAAGAAAACAGGATATAATCCAAAAATCTCCTGTGTCATAGCTAGACAAAGGAGGCATCTTCAAATTGAAGAGTAATCTAATTAGCTAATGAACAGACAGTATTTGAACTTAGGAGTTCAAACTCGACTTGAGGTGAGTATTTAGAAGGTTTCATGCAGCCTAGAAACACACTAGCTCAAGAAGTCCATATTACAAAAGTATCTTGAAGATACAGAAAATGTGAATGAGGAGGTAGAATACTTTTGAGAACTTGAGATTGTTCTAAGAATGATTTCCACCTAATCTCACAACAGACTGCACTTTGGTCATTTACTAGCCACTCAGTATAAGATCTTAAATAAAACAACCAAAACCAAACCAAACAAAACAAAAACAAACCCAGCACAAAACACAAAAAACCTTCTAGTACTCACCTGAAGAGTGTCAAAACAGGGGTGACTCCAAGCAAATTTAAGCTTTCATCATCATATAATAGTTCTGCTTTGTTCTGGGTAGGAGGATTGACAGCTTCTTCATCGAGAAGAACTAGTAAGACCTTTATGGTATCTCTGCCACAGTACGCAGTGCCATGATTTATGGAATGCAATTTTGGCTGAAAGTAAATAAAATTAAAAGGAACATACAACAGGAAAGGTCAGCAAAACAGACCAATAGCCCACCTCCAAAAACAACCCATATCAGCATAAGGTGTGAGAATCCCCTCTTTCCCTTTCCAGTAAGCATCTATGGGGCACCTGTCCATGGGAAAGTTTCTTCCTCATCCCAAGCAATTAGTTTAGATACCTGCCAGCTGGAGGTATACACTGATGAGCAAGTCACACAGATAAATATACAAATCTGTGATGAAACCATGCAGCAGAAATTAACATATTATTTTCTCACAACCAGTTTGAGTGCTATGGGTTACACAAACACATTCTGGTGAAGTCCAACATCTCTAACTGAATCTGCTAAAGCAGTTGGTTAAAAGTTAATTTCCATCAAGATTTGACAAGAGGGGTACTTGGCACAATCTCCTGCTGTTTGGAACAGGACAAATTCCTCACAGTTTTCCATAAGAATAAAGAATTAAAGAAAATAATAATCCAATTTGGAATTTGGATTTGGAGCACTAATCTGGAAGCGCTCAATCCTATGGTCAGCAGTACAGATGTAGAACTCCATAGGTACTACAGGATTGCAAGAATTGCAAGTTTCCTATATTTTTCTTTAAAAGTAGTAGGAGTTCCACAGAGAAATTTAGTGTGTAACACACAGTAGTAGACTTTTAAAAGCTATAGGCTTTCTTATTTACCAATACACAGAAACATTGAATAGCCTAACTTTGTTCAGAAGGACAGGACAAGCAATGAACTGCATTTATCTAATCAGTTAACTGCTTTCAAACACAGTCTTGAAAAGATCAAATTCTATTTCTCTCTCTATTTGATTACATCAATTAGTGTATGTAGCTTTCAAGAAACCATAGCAACACATGTCAGTCAGTTACTATAAGTTATAATCAATAGCTAGAAATAGCAATTACAAAAACAGTTGTTACTTGGCTTTACAGCACTGGCCTATTTCAGTACCATTTAATTTCCTTAAAATTTATTCTGAACCTCTTCAGTCATTACATCACCACATCATAGATTTTTTATAAAATGTCATGTGTGTCATGGTAAATTTGTCTAAATGAGAAAAGTACAAATTTGGCATCATCTTGACTGATTATACACAAAGGAAAAAATAAACTTTAGAATATAACATAACCTCCTAACTGCCAAAAGATGACCTTCAGAAATTTCATGTACTACAACAGTAGTGACTTGGTGTACTAACCATGAACAAAAACCCTATCGTTCAAGGTGCAGTAAGAACTTCAGGCAAGACAACAATGCCACAAAAACCTTATTAGTAAGCTGAGAATTATGATTCAAATTATTTTTTCAAGAAAACAGTCGATCAGTCTTTAAAGGGTAGTGACCATTAGCTACTCCAGACTATTCTGGTTAGTTCCAGAAACACCAGCCAGATTCCGTTTACAGTAGTAATTTTCTCAGGAAGTAGTTAATCATAATTCCTATTAGTCACTCGTGCAGGCTTCAACAAGAAGTAGCACTTCCTGCTGCATAAATTAATAAATTTTCCTGGAGCTCTAGATTCTTATAAAACAGGTATTTGCAGGAAAACTGAGCAATGATGGAAGAAAACTGCCACTGCCAGAAAAAAAGAAAATATTTTTCTAACAAACTCTTTTCAGGTACACTTTATGAGGAAACAGCATTCCAGGAACTAATGGAGGCATCACTTTCAGCTCCACAGTTAAGACTGTATTTTAAATTTGCACTCAGAGAAATGATTCAATCCCTTACACATGAAAAAAACATAACTTCCTATCAAAACCAGAACTTATTCTGAATATTTTTTCTGAAAATTTTTCTGAAAAATTATAGCATCAGGGTTTGGGGGTTTCTTTAAAATTAAAAACCAAAACACAATACAAAAAACAAGCTATACGTGAAACTCGGCACAGAGCACTAAGCTTTGCTGCCCTGAGATCTTAATGGAACAATACAGATGCTTCAAATTTTTTTTATACAGCTCAAATTCATTTGGAAAACTTATGAGGTTTGGGGGTGTGTTGTTTCAGTTTTTAATTAGTAATGGTAACCTACCCCTCTCTATGCTTAGTAAAATGTATTTCCACACCAAGCTCCACTAAAATATGCAATTTGGTATCAGCGTCTTAACATTTGTCTAAGCCTCCATCCCTCGACTCTGTGAATCAAATATTTAAGAACTATCATTAAGATATACATTCATCCCACCATCTTTGCAAACTTCATTTACATCAAAAAAATTTCCCCACACCAAAAATCAAAATAGTATCATCACAACAACAAAGGTAGACAATTTATACACACTTCACCCCTCATCCCTTCACTGCAATTACTAAAACAAAAATTCCCGACATTTGTTCTGCTCTCTCACAATGTTCAGCCCACATCTCGTCCATTACCTCTCCCAGTTACTGTTTTTATCTCTAATTCCTCAGGCCCCACATTGGGCACCACAAACAGCTGTGGTTGGTTGACTTGGTGCCATCAGGTGCCCACCAAAGCTGCTCTATCACTCCCCCTCCTCAACAGGACAGGGAAAGGAAATACGATGAAATGCTTGTGGGGTCAAGATGAAGACAGGGAGTTCACTTACCAATTACCATCATGGGCAAAACAGACTTGACTTAAGGAAATTAATGTAATTCATTGCCAGTTAATCAGAATAGGACCCCTCCCTTCTTCCCAGACTCAACTCCACTCCCAATTCTTCTGCCTCCTTCCCCTGAGTGGCACAGGGGGACAGGGAATGAGGGTTGCGGTTAGTGCCTAATGCTTTGTCTCTGCTGCTCCTTCTTCATGCTCTTCCTCTGCTCCTTTGTGGGGTGCCTCCTGTGGGATACAGTCCTTCAAACTTCTCCAATGTGGGTCCTTCCCATAGGCTGTAGTTCTTCAAGAACTGCTCCAGCATGGGTCCTTTCCACAGGGTGCAGTCTTTTAGGAACAGACTGCTCCAACATGGGTCCCCCATGAGGTCACAATTCCTGCCAGCAAACCTGCTCCAGCATGGACTCCTCTCTCCATGGGTCCACAGGTCCTGCCAGGAACCTGCTCCTGTATGGACTCTCCACGGGGTCATAGCTTCCTTCAGGGCACATCCACCTGCTCTGGTGTGGGGTCACCCACCCTGCAGCCTGTGGAGATCTGCTCCACTATGGATCACCATGGGCTGCAGAGGGACAACCTGCATCACCATGGTCTTCATCATGGGCTGCAGGGGAATCTCGGCTCCAGTGCCTGGAGCACCTCTTCCCCTTCCTTCTTCACTGTGTTTGGTGTCTGCATAGTTGTTTTTATCATGTGTTCTCATTCCTCTCTCCCAACTGCTGTTGTGTACCATTTTTTACCTTTTCTTAAAGGTTATCACAGAGGTGCTACCTTCATCCCTGATTGGCTCAGCTTTGGCCAGTGGTGGGTTTGTCTTGGAGCCAGCTGGAACTGGCTGTGTCCAACATGGGGGCAGCTTCTGGTGTCTTTTCACAGAAGCCACCCCTGCAGCCCTCCCTGCTACCAAAACCTTGCCACATAAACCCAATACAGCACTAGATTGGTCAAGCCAAGCAGCACGAGTCACATCCAGACCACAGTCATCTCTGATGGCGCTCAGTTACATATATATTGCGGTGAGTGTGGAGGTACTGTAGTGAGTACGGTGAAAAGGATAGCTTAAAGCCCATCATCCCCTGCTACGTACTCGAGTTTCCTCACTGAGAAGAGCTATAGTAGAATCTGCCCATCCACGAGTAGACAGGATGTTCCAGCCATCAGTTAACTTAAACTCCAGAACTGGCAGAAACTTCAACAGAATCACAGACTCAAAGTTCATAGGCAGCCCTCAGGTGCCCATTTTGAGAAAAATATTAACTTCACACTGCTCTCAACAGGATTAAGTATTTAACCACATTTCTTAACAACATCAGCATACAGCCATCTTTGCTATCTTATGCCTCAACAAGGATACTGATAAACATTTCTACAGGGTCATTACACTATGAAATTGACCTATGGAGAACAATAAGAAACACAAGCCATTTTGGAAAAGCGGTATTTTTGTGAAATTCACTGAAGAATGTATTTTTATTAAAATAGCTTTACCTGGCTTATAATGATCTAAGTAATTTTTGATTTTTTTTAATCAATAATACAAGTAGCTAGAGACAGAACTGATAATGGTGATCAATTTTTCAGATGGGGAAGAGAAAGAAATAGAAGGATATGAAAGGGAAACAGAAATACAGTGATGAGAGATTCAGGGGAAACGGGAAAATGAGGATGAAATATGTACTCCAACCGCTCAGTGGAAACACACATTTAAACCAGTTTAGCCACTAGAGTCTGGCTGGTTTTAGCTCTCACAGAAAAGAAAAAAAACATATTGGAAGTCTGATTAAAATTTGTTAAAAATCTTATGATACCATGGGGTAATTCCAGTGATTTCACAAAACAAAGCAGTCTAACAATGAACACCCATTCAAAGTGTCTATAAGTTTTAAAAAGTTTCCCAGACAATACATGATAGGAGACATTATATATATCAACAATGTAAAATAAAGTAATTAAAGCTAGTTGATGTTTTCATCACAAAAAAGATCATAATATAAACCTGAGTAGATTCTAAGTACAGAAACCACAAATAGAAAGCCTTTATTCCACTCTCCACACCTGACTTAAAGAACTTCAAATATTCTGATTCCTTTCATTAAACTAAAATCATGAATAGTTTCATTAGTGTCTTGAAACACTAAAAGAGAAAAACCTACATGTTGATTGTTTGGGTTTTTATTTTTATTCTCTTCCCACTCCACATTTAGCCATGTTTTGGACTTCTTTCATATTTAACCTTATTTTGAATGCCTTACCCTTAGAAATATTTGATGCTGGCTAATTAAAACCTGTGTATTTTAATCAAAATTACTGATAGATGTTCTTAAATCTTAATTCTACTTTGAGTTTTTTTTGTTTGGAAATTTGTTATAGCTCTACTGACTTGAAATCAGAGGTTGCTCAGAGCAGTTGTAGGTGCCCCATCCCTGGAAGTGCTCAAGGCCAGTCTGGATGGGGATTTGAGCAACCTGGTCTAGTGGGAGGTGTCCCTGCCCATGGCAAGGGCCTTGGAACTAGATGATCTTTACAGTTCCTTCCAACCCAAACCATGCCAAGACCGTAAAAAGGAGACTCCACACAAACGTCTATAACAACTGCGCAAACAAATTAAGTTTTAAAGAGCATTTTATTTACAGTTTTGAGGTAAGAAGTTTAGTTTAAGTAAATCAGCTTTTTGAAATCAACACTGTAATCCTCAAGTATAAGTCTTTCAATGAGTGTAAAACCACAGCGTAGAGGAAGTGACACTGTTCTGTACTGTTAGGAAAAGATAATACTCTATATAAAGTCCTTTAAAAAATATATAAAAAAAAGAAACAAAACAGGCGAAAGACATTGGCTTTCTTGTAAAGCTAAATAGTAAAAAGAACAAAAGAAGTCCCATTACCCGTGCTGGACTGACTCCAGTAGTGCTGGCAGCCAAGACATCATGTTGTGAATCGATAATATTTTTAATCTTCAAATCCAGATCTTGTACAACTTCCTCTACTGCCTGACAGAAAGGATCCCCATTGCTTCGGCCTTTTATCAAATGCATCTTCACTGTTGACAGAATTCGCCCCCCTGCAATTCTGAAAATAGGCACAGGGTCATTTCCACATTAATCTTGGCAGCACTTTAGTATACCTATTAGTGTTGAACATAGCCAGTCTTCACAGTTAATCAAAACTCTTCAGAGAATAGCTTTGATCTTTTAAATCAAACAGCAGTGTAGAAGTATTGTCCAACATAATAGTTTGCTAAAAAAAAAAAAAAGATTATAAGGAAAGGTAATGAATTCAGCCCTCAGTAATACTCTGAGCTGCAACACAAAACTAACTTCTCCATAAAAGTTCAAAGAAAAGTACTTTCTTTAAGCCTACAGTTACTGTTTTGCTCATAAGCTGTTAAATGCAAACAAAATGTTTCACTGGAACATGCATTACAATTTAACCAACTATTAGATTTTTGAGTCTTTTGTGCTTCATGAAAGTGCTTCAAAATACCAATCTGCTTTCAATTTTATTTAAATAGATAGTAATTAGACTAGATGAACATCACTGTTTGCCATAAAGGCACACACTATTAATCTTTTTCATCAATGAGGAAAAAATGCCTACACAAAAGAACTCAGTAGTTTAATTATGAAATGTTCGTGCAGTTTGTCATCAAAAATATAAATAATTGAATCTCATTGATATAGAGGCTTTATTTCAACTCTTCTTATAGAAGGATAAGGCAGCATTTTTGAGTGCACCTCTATGTTTAGACTGTTAATTTCATTTCATTGTCCTGTACCTTCAACCATTCCCATTGCATGTATGACAGACTACCTTTGTGATCACTTTTGGATTAGAACTACCAGGTCTCTCCCCAGTGAAACTCTTGAGTGATTAGCAGTTACAGTTGTACAGATGATGCTCCAACAGGCAGTACTGAGAGAATTACACCATGTCTTGCTTCCTTAGATTTGCAAGATCCTCATATTCTATAAAAATAGAAATATAACAGCCTGCCAGGTAGACTGCATTATCCTGAGTACAGAGAAAAAAACAAACAAACAAACAAAAAAAACCCAAACCCAATTCTTGAAGCATCACAAGAAAACCCAAAGAACTCAAGTCCAAAAAATGGCTACAGGGACTGAGGCTCTTGTAACAGTGCACCTTGATTTACCTGACCTGGTGAATGAGAAGAAGCAGTTACAGCTTCAAGAATTCCACTGGCCATTTATAAGTGCATCTTTCCACTCAGGTGTCAAAAGTGCTGCCCTGAACAATAATGCTCAAAATAAAATAAAATAACTTAAAGCTTATAATGAGTGAGCATAGTCCCATCACAATAATGGAAAATCCATGTGTTAGGAGTGAATTGCATATTTTGTAAGTGTAACGTGGTGAGTAGGTGCAAAAGCCATATGGAGGTACAAAGGTAGGAATTGCTAGTCATGATGCACTACTATCAACTATGAACCAGGTTAAGTAAATTAGCTAGGGGATCACATATCTTATCTCAGAGATGATCAAAAACTATACTGAGACAGCAAGTGTGTCTTGACTACTTCAGTAAAGATTTAGTGAAAGACAGAATAAACCCCTTGAGCTTAATAATTTTGTCCAGTACCTACATAAATCATTAAGTGAAAGACTGTATGTTTTAGCATTGCTTGAGTTTGGGCAAATAAAAAAAAAGCATTACAAGAACCACTCAGCTCTCCTACATCATAACGTATCTCCTCCCAAAAGGTTTTTGAAGTTGCATGCTGTTTGGAAATTTTATCATGAATTCCCCAGTCTTCTCAGAAGATGAACCCATCATCCAGACCAATAAAGTTGATTGTAAACAAGTTTCCCCTCACCCCACCAATCAATCATTTCTCTTCTGTTTAATATTACATATATATAAGGACTCCATTATTTCCCTGTGACATTTTGTCTTTCTGCTTATTTTCCTCAACCTTTTCAGTACAGTAGACCGTATTTTATTTTTAGCTCTAATTTATAGGTGTTTGTTTTTAATTGATTCCCTCCCCTTTTACTTTTTCACAGAGTTATTTTCACCTTTGAATACCAGCTGATAATAAGTGTAAGAATAAAGGAAGAAATAGAATGATAATGAGCAAAAATAAAGCCTAAGTATAATGTCAGGCAAGCAGCAAAAGCAATACAAGCAATTCTATTCATTCTGAACTCCTGCTCTAAGAATGTTTTCTTTGCAATCTACTTCATAATCCATCTTCCCTTTCCAACTAACCAAGAGTTTCATTTTCCACACTTCAAGAAACCGTAGCCACTTTCTTGCAACATCTAATAATTGGATAACACAGCCAACCCTAAAAAAAGGTAGCCTGTTAAATCTTGCCTTTAACAGCAGAATTACTGAAGTCTTACCTTTTTTTTTTTTTATTAAGGGTTAGGTTTATAGTCCAAATCGAAGCAGAAATGCAGCATGTGGAGTGTAACCTAACATCATTCCATCTAGGTCAGACACCAATAGTTTTGATTTGACACACCCTGAACTCTTGAGCTGACATTAACACCTATGGTAGAATTTTTAGATACATCTACGATGCTTCAAATCACAGGTTTGAAAAAAAAAAAAAAACAAACAAAAAACCAACCACCACAAAACCAACCAAAAAAAAACCCCAAACAGCAACCCAACAAAAAAACAACCCAACAACACCAACACCACCACACAGAAAAAACCAAACCAAACCAAACCAAAACCCCAAAGCAATGGCAACAGCTTTATTACTCCAGATGACATAGCCAAGAGTGAGATGATGATTAATTTTTCAATTTCTTCCATGCTTACTGGCTTCCTCTGTGTTCCTTCCTACTTACCCTAAAAGGATACCTTGCAAAATGAGAGAGAGGTATATTTTGTACACATTAAATTCTGAAGATGAATTTTACAATTCTAGTTGGGAGAACCTCCAGCAAATGAAACGCTGCATGTCTACATTCATATAAAATAAGTGGGCAGAGCTAGGTAAGAAGAGGAATTGAGTCAGAGGAAAACTAGTTTGTTTATATTGTTTCCTGTTAAAATACATGGAGGGAACTGGGCCAGAGACCTTGCTGTTCTGGCTTATTCTGGCTAAACAAGACTCCCAGAAATAACTTTGAAAATCTGAAGTTAACTTGAAACTTTTTTTTTCAGCTTTTTCCCCAAGTCAAACCCAAATATTTCCACACAATTCTCAGCTTTAACTTTTACAGATTAAAGATTATTCAATTCATATTAATTTGCAGGCTTAGTTAAAGAGAAAAACTTGTGCTTAAATTTCTGCTAAGTTCAACATATGCACTTAGCTGAAAACAGTCACCATGTGAAGTCTCTCTGCACACAGATCAAGAACCATGCAGATCTTAGAAAGGATAAGGCTTTTTTTAAAAAAAAAAAAAAAAAAAAGCGGGGTAAGATGCTGGTGTACCTCTGCTCCAAAAATCACAATTCGGTCTAACCACAAGAGAATGAAAAGTTCAAGGGGAAAAAAAAAATAAAAATCATCCAGTGCAAGTTGTCAAGCGGTAAGAAGAGAGCATTGCTGAAGAAAAGTTCTCTCAGAGACGCATATAGGAACTGGAGCCAAGTCTCCTGTCGCTTCTCGCCAAACTGCTTTATTTCCCTCAGCCTTAAACTGACACTTTCCAAAATAACACCCTCAAATTAGAGAAGTGTTGTATTAAATGAGTAGTATCTGTTCCATAAACACTGCATTGAACCTAGAACTCAAAAACAAACAAGCAGGTGAAAGGATTGACTGAAGTTGTCTTTGAAAGACAGGTTCAGTCCTTTCTGTCTACAGATATCTTGAGCTTACCTACATCATTATAATTTCCACATATTTTACATACATATACATGTATGTATGCTGGAACAAGAAGTATTATACATATAGAACTGGGCATGGGTTAGTTAAGATAATCGTGCCCTTAATTTAAATACTATGCTCTGTATGTGACTTGATTACCTCGTAGCTTTTCACTGAGGAAAAAAAAAAAACTGTGATAAAAACATTTTCTATGTTTATTTTTTTGCCCCTACTACCCAATGCCAACTAAGGCTATTTGCTATTAGAAGTGAAGTTCATTTAATCTCTTTTTCTCCCCATATTCCTCCTTCTTTTCCAGGAAAGAGTTCCAGTCCCCCATCAGATATACACAGTACTAACTGGAGCAAAGAAAATGAAAAGTTTATTCATAATTCAAATAGAATTTATATAAACAAGCCAAGACATAAAATGCTGATCTAATGTGTGTGGATTAGTACTGAAACACTGTGCCATAGCTCATGCCATTTTACACCAGGATATGATGTAACAAAATAAGTTATGTTGTGATGTTTGTTTTATTAGTCTCAAACATATTTATAGAACGTTGAATCTGCCTCATTTCTGCTATTTCATGAATATTTCAAAGCTTACTACAGAAAGCCCTAACTAACCGTGTCTAGCAGTTTCAAAAAGTATGGTAAAGGCAGTCTCAGTAGGAGAGGCATTTTTTAAATTTCATTATGTATTTCATCTAGAGCACAAATGGAGATGGGCTAGGGTTCTGTCCACGTTTATACAGTCCTTTCTGTGGTAAAAATAATCCTTCTTTTCCCAGAAAAGACAATTCACTGGATCAAAAAACAACTTGAGAAATAACCATCTTGCAGATGAAACTATGAATTAATTCAACAATAAATATAATAGTCCTACTTAAAGAAGTCAAATAAGTTACCTGAGCAACTTCAGATCCACTAGTAGGACTTCATTGTCAGTGAGGTTTAAAGAGATTAAGTAAAAGCATGAAGATTAAAGGAAAATGTGGTAAAAATGCAACTCATTTTTTGGAGGGCTTTTTGGCTTGTTTGTGGTCTTTTGGGGTTTTGGTGGGGTTGGTTTTGTTTTTTTCAAAAAGGAGAACCTATGCCAGATTGCTCAGATATTACTCTTTTATAGAATTACATTATGCAGAAAATCAGTCAGACTTACATTAACTTTGAAAAATCTGATGTTGTACTAGAAAAAAAATGTTTATATGAACAGACTAAGGTTGCAAACTGTTATCCACTTTGCAGTTCCTAACAGCTAGAAGGGCAGCAAAGGTTTGTTTTGAATATGGAATTACATGGGCAAAGTTATCTGTCTTCAGATAATTTTTACAGCAGCAAAAGTTAAGAATTTTAGGTTGTTCTTAATTCAGAAAAAGGAACAAGAAGTCTAATTGAATTCGAGAATGAACTTGATACATTAAACAAAACAATGCCATTTGTCTATGGCGATAGAGAATTGGAGAAACCTTGTCCCTTTCCAGTCAGGGTGCCCGATGTTTCATTCGGACCATAGGCTGCTGACATGAAATATTCTAGGATAAAGTGCTTCAGTCTCACATGCATAGTCTTTTAAATCATATTGAAGGAGGACTCTTATCAAATCAGCTTAGCAGTAAACATCTGTCAGTTACCTCTATGACAGATGTCGTAAAATAGCAAATTCTTTTTAAACGCTAATAATATGATTTTCTGTTCAGAGTCACATGCAACAATATTTCTTTGTTCAAAAGGTATGAACTGAAGGAAGCCTCAACTAAAAAACCCACTGCTATCTTTATCTCTGATGGAAATAACCAAAGAAAATCCAGCAGAGTAATTGTAAATGCTAAAAACCCAACCCTTTAGAAAAAAAAACACTTTCCACTGTGGTCAGTCAGGGAATGCTCAGACACAAAAGCCTGAATCCAACAGTACAGTGGTGATCTTGCACTGAGTGGACTCAGCAAAGTCAAGATGTGACCATCAGCATGTCTGTCCAGTATTCCACAGTAAGTCCACAGCAGAACCAAGGACCCTTTCCCTTCTTTGATGGCCTGCACTTTTGGCCTTCGTTTGCTTCAGCCACTGGAAAGGGTCCAACAAACACTACAATTTTCCATTACACAGTCTTAATTTACACTCTTATTTCCTATCCACAAAAGCCAGGACTGCAGGGTAGGTGTTTGAGGGGAAAGCATATGATTGCACAGTTAAAGAGTATGTTAATGCATGCATCTCAGGCGACTAAATTAAAACTTCACTGACAGCCTCTAAGTGTTTAGTTTTACAGACAATGTTCAGTTATTTTTTTTTTTTAATTAACAAGTTCCCAAACATTTTAGATCAACTGACAGAAGGAATGGCTTACCATCTTCAGCATGAAACAGAACCAAAAGAGGAGTATACAGGTCAGGTGGTATTCATCTCACCTAACATGGTAGAATGGTAATATAGTCTTTAAGTTGGGTCATTCTATATAATCAGTAACTTTCACTGTAAATATTTAAACACCAAAGTATTCTTAATTTCAATGATGAGTTGAGAAACAGCTTAGAGTGTCTAAGTTCTCGGTATTTTACTGAAAAACAGCACATTGAAAATACTGTAAAACAGCATAAAGAGATTTATCTTGTAAAACACAATAAAACTAGTTAGAAGGAATAAGCGCTATTCGTGATTACAGAGCTACACCTTCACTGGAATAACCAAGACCTGGGGGGGCAGCCTCACAGCTGGAGTGCTACAAAGTATGAATACAGCAAGCTCTTCAGGAAAGACAAGGTGGGGGAGTGCCATCTATATGCTGGAGCAGCTCTGAGGTATGGAGGAGCTCTTCTAATGCACAGACAAGAGACTCATTGAGAGATTGTGAATCGGTTTGCTATAGACAATGCAGCACACGTGAGGAAAGAGGCAAAGTATTCTTTAAAGCAACTCTCAGCAGGCTTTGTATCACAGAACCTGGTTCTTACAGGGCACTTCACCACCACCTCAACATCTGCTGGAAGAGCATCACAATGGGATACAAACAATCAAGATTTCTGGAGGGTGTCATGGATACTGGATGAGCAACAAACAGGGTTACACACAGCTGGGTCTGCTATTCATTAACAAGGAAGAAGTGGTCAGGGAAGTGGAGAGGGAAAAAAAAAAAAAATCAATGGGACCCTTGGCTGTAGCAATTATGAAGTAGTGGAGTTCAAGATCCTAGGGGAAAAAAAAAAAAAAAAATAGATTGTATTATATATTGTATAGATTGTGAATTTAGGAGAGCAGATTTCAGCTTATTCAGTGAACTGGTACATGGAATCCCATGTGAGAAGGTTCTAAAAGGCAAAGGAGCTCAGGAAAGCTGACATGTTATTAATGACAGCATATTACAAGCACAAGAACAGTCCACCACCATAGTCAGGAAAATGTGTAGACATACCAGTAGAGCAGCTTGGCTAAACAGTGAACAGATGACAGAGCTTCAATGCAAAAAGGCTTTAGACAGGATGGTAAAGAAGGGACAGGTTACAAAGAAATAATCTAGAAACATTGCCTGGGCATTTCGGGATGTTTTCAGGAAAGCCAAAGCTCAGCTGGACTTGAGACTTGCAAGGAATGTTAAAGGAGCTTCATCTGCTGCTTTTGTATTAAAAGGCTGAACAAAGAAAACGAGGGACCTTTGCTGAAAGGCAGGAGATTTTGCAACTGCGGACACAGATAAAACTGAGGTACTCAATGCCACCTCTGCCTCAGTCTTCACCAACACGGTTTCCCAGGCCTCTGATTAGAGAAAGTTTGCAGAACTACCACCAGTGGCTAAGAATCACGTCAGGGTTTACTTGACAGAAATGAGCCTGTGTAAGTCCATAGAACCAAATGGGCTGCATCCAAAAGCACTAATAGAACTGGGTGATGTCCTCATAAGGCCACTCTATACAATCTTTGAGAAGTCATGGTGATCAGGGGAGGTCCCTGACAAATGGAGAAATGCAAATGTATGCAAAAAAGACCAAAAGGACAGTTGGGGGAACCACAGGTTCATCAGTCTCACTTCGTTCCCTGAGAAAATAATGTAAAAAGCCCTCTGAGAAAACATTTCTGGGCATGTGAAGGATTAGGTGGTGGCTGGTAACGGTAAGCATGGGTTTATCAAGCGTAAGTTATGCCTGACCAATTTGTTTGCCTCCTACAATAAAATGACTGGCTTTGCAGACCAGGGGAGAATGGTGGATGCCGTTTACCTTGATTGTAGCCAGGCTTTCAACACTGTCAGAAAATACTCTCAACATATAAACAGTCTGGATGGATGTCAACCAGATGAGTTAAAAACTGTCTGGATGATTAGCCTCAGAAGGTAGTAAACACATACTGTATCTGGAGGCCAGCAACAAATAGAGTACCATAGGGCCCTATCCTGTAACCTACTTTTCTTATAAATATCTTTGGCAGTGATTCGGTGATAAAAATACACGCTCATCAAGTTTGAAGATGACACGAAATTGGATGGAACAGTCAATATGCTTGAGGGTAGAGCTGCCATGCAGAGATACCTAAATAGACAGGAGGAATGGGCTGAGAGAAACCATATGAAATTCAACAGGACATGCAAAGTTTTGGAAAGGGATAACCCCTTACAATGATACAGGCTAGGGAGCAGCTCTACGTAAAAGAACCTGGGAGTCTTGGTACATGTTCAGCAAACTAACTGTGAGCCAGGAGTGTGCCTTGGCAGCAAAGGCCAAAAGTATCCTTGGCTGCATCAACAGTAGCATAGCCAGTAGTCTGAGGAATGTGATTATCTCTCTCTAATCAGCACTCATTGGACCAAGTTTAGAATACTGCATCCAGTTTTGGGCCCCCCAGTCCAGGAAAGGCACTGATAAACTGGAACAAGTTCAGCAGAAGGCTGCCAAGATGGTCAGGGAGGCATGCTTTGTGAGAAGCAGCTAAAGGAATCGCTTGTTCAGTCTGGAGAAAAGGCTTCAGGGGGATCTACTAACAGCTTTCCAATAGCTAGAAGGTAACCAAGAAGATGGAGCCAGGCTCCTCGTGCTGGCAGTTAGTGGAAGGAAAAAAGACAACAGGCATAAACTGAAAAAGAGAGGTCCCAACTCAATACAAGGAAATAAAACTTTTCACCATGAGGACACTCAAGCAGTGGAACGGGTTGCCAAGAGGGAAACTGAAAACCTCCAAGGATGAAGACTGCACAAAGCTTGACTGGATAAAGTCCTGATTAACCTAGGATGACCCCATAATTGACTCTGCTTTGAGCAGGATGTTGGACAAGAAACTTCCTGATGTTCCTTCCAACCTGAATTATTCTATGATCCTATGTTTAAGGAGTCCTACAGACAATGTTTTGCACAGACTTGCACAACTTTCCAGCAACTTTAAAACACAAAACTCTAGGGCTGTGTGAACACTATCCAATTAACTCAAACATTCAGCACAAGACCAGGTAAAGTCTCATATGCTTTCTCTCCCAAAATACTACAGCATCTCCAGATGCAATCAGAGCTTCACACAAAGGGAACACATCAGAAATAGCATTTTCCCTGTCAAGGGAAAGCTCAATGCACTAATCCACGGGCATGACCAAGTCAAGCTGTATAACTTCTACAGTTGACTGTAGAAGACTGCTCACGGACCTGAAATGAAGGGTTCACTCCACTTCGGAGTGATGCCACTCCGAAGCATCACATTCACTCAAGTGTGTTGAATGAAACAACACAACTAATTTCACATTTAAACAGCTACTAATGTGAGCTGTGCAATACTGTCACCTAGTGGTCAGTGCTTACACAGAAGTCAGGGCCCAATTCAAGAAGAAAATTTACTGCCCATCTACCAACTTTGCTACTCTACGAAATCAGTGGGAACTTTTAAAGTATATATATGTATATACACACACACACATCTATATGAACCAACAAGTAGAGTAACCAATAAGAAAAATGCCTTTCCATCATTCAGTTTTAAGGCACATGCCTCTTTTATGACCTTGAAAAAAAGTCCTTCCAGAAATAGAATAAATAAGTTCTTTCCAGATGCAAGCATTATTGTCTGGCCTAAAAGAGAAGGATTTCCAGAACAATGAATTAGTACTGCACTTTTTCATTTATACCAACAGAAAAGATTTTCCAGATCCTCAGCACTGACAAATACAACATTGATGTGTTTCTTATCAAGAAACAGGCACAAAAAGTAGAACATCCAAGCTCTCTTTTTACTGTGTAAACATTGTCCACATCTTACATGTACAGAATCTGTAAATTTTTAGAGTTACAAGTTTTACAGCATCCCCAAACTTTAAGGGATGTTCATGCTACTGATTCTTGAAGGATTAGTTGTTTCTTCTAATCTTAGCCATTTGGAAAATGAGGAGAGGCAAACTTGAACTATTTCAAAATTCTAGAGATTTGTGAGAATGTTTGTTCTGCTCAGCAAATACACCTTGAAACTACCAAAGTTCATTATATCTTTACATTTCTTCTGCTATCAGGTCTGCTTACACTTTGTGCCATGTTTAAATCAAATCATCATAGTTTCATTAAATTTCCACAATGTTCGACAGCTTTCCCTTCCCTCACCTCATCCACCGTTCGCTTTCTTACCTGAATGACTTGGGAATGAGAAACACATTTTTGTTATTCTCTATAGGTTAGCAGATACGTGGTTGCACCATATCTCCTACTATGCTCAAAATATTCTTAAGCACATCCCATTACTGTCCAGTATCTTCAATTTGGTTCCTACTTTTCCAAAGCAGAGGAACTTGACTTATGGAGATGAAGAAAGCCTCTTTCAAATATACGTTCCACAATGATCTGGTATTTATTTGGCTACTTTGTATTTTATGCAGGTTCAAGTTTCATAAGATCTCCACCGTAACAAGATGAAACTGAAATAAGAGACTTCTAATCATTAAGTAAACAACCAAAAATACTGCATTTTTCTTGTGGCATTGCAAATACTGAGACCTGTTTTTTGCAGCTTGGCTAACCTCTACATCAGAGAAAGAGCAACACCACAGATAGGTTGTCCAGTTTGGTTTTGGATTTCTCAGCAGGCTTCTAAAGAATACACAACTGAAATTTTGCTGCATTGTTGCTTCCCCCCCCCACTGCTCTTTAGATTGCAGTAGTAACAGAACTAGAGAAATTTCTTGTGTAAAACTACATCTTCTGGAATTCATAGTAACTGTCACATCACAGGCAGGGCATACAGACAGTCTTTGCTCATATGGCTACCAAACACGTAAGAAAAATATCTTTTTGTTCACCAGTGTTGTGACCCTTACTGTTTCTAAGCTGTATATTAGTCCTATAATATTTGAGAACTTCAGCATACTGAGGAATATTCTTTCCAAGACTGATTGGTATATTTCTATAAGTACTGAGCTACTATATAGATACATATATAAAACAATAGTATTTTACATCGTGAGATTATAAAACCTATATGGAGTACAATAGATACTAGAAACACCACAGTACAGCTAACTTTCATTTTTGGTCAGTGACACAACCAATGACACATACAGGTATACATGCAACCTAATGAACATGCCAGAATCTGACGTTAATGAGATTTATATCCCAGAATAAATGGGACAGCAGGTATAGCAAAGAAAGCAAAAGAATAAATAGCTGAATGCTGAAAAGAATTTCCAAGCTCCAGAGAATTCTCCCAATTAGAAACTGATAATTCCCAGCAACTATCCCACTATGATTTTTCTCGTGTGCCTTAAAGAGAACCGTAATTAACAAGATATAGCATTTTATGTTACACTTTGCTGAACTCTATATACCTGAAAAAGTGGTCTTTCCACCCAAAAAAGTAAGTTCATGCACATAAATGTTTTTCCATTTCTTGTTTTTAATCAATGTACAATTTATGATTTAAATAAAGAAAAAAGCTGACATTAGATGTCGAGTCAAAAGTTCTCTTTAATCACAGCACAGACAGCATGTCTCTGGCATCCAGGATGTTGAAATGAAAGAACAAAGAAACAGAATTAAAAAGTAAAACAAAAACTGCAAAACAACCTCAGAAATACTTCCCACTTCCAATGCAATCTGAACAGTAATTTAAATAATGCTTATGGTTTGCTTGTAACATTTTGGTTTCACCTGTGTAGATTAGGCTCAATTTAAACTACAAAAAGATTCTTTAGTATCAAGGACAGAACTATCACAGCTAATTTGCTAAAGTTTTGTACAGAAAAATTATTGATTATAAATGAAAAAAAAAAAATTAGCAACTTCTATAATGCTTAAGAAAATTGCTTTTCTCTCTGTACTAATACCAGTACTTACCAATTCAAGTTCCTGCGTTACATATACACTCATCTCTAATTAATCTCACATTTATGAGCCTGCCCAAAAGACTAACTTCAGGTCTTCAAAAACATTCAAAATCAGTGACTTCAGCAGAGCCTTCCTAAGAAATAATTCTTATGCTTTGTTTATGTAGTTAAAAAGAACAGAAAAGAAAGGTTAAATAACCAATGTCATCTTATGTCAGCAGCAATAAAGACTTCTTCACATAAGCGTATATACAATGATATATACAAAGGGAAGTAATTAACAAGCAAACGGATATGTTCTTTACTACTTCTTATGTACTTACCAGACCCATAAGATTGAAGTCTTTGGCAGTTCATTTACAACTAGGGAACTAACACAATAGCCATACAAACACTGATTTGATAAAAATTTAATACAATGAATAACCTCAAAGATCTATAAGCTTACCCCAAGTTTGTTTTTTTTTTAAATATTTATATTTTCTAGTAAGGTTTAAGTTGTAAACATTTACTCTGAATTATTTAATAAGTAAATGATTAGATTTTCTTTCCTCCCCCCCGAGACACATGAACAAGAAAGAGAAAAGATGGTCCACAAGACAAAAATAAACAGAAATTCTATTACCTTGGATTTAAGGTTTCACCAACAATTTCCTGCAGTTTGTCAATAAAATTAATGAAGTTTGAAAGACCCTTTACATGGGCTTTTAAAGGATCAAACAATGAAGATGCACAGCCTCTTCCTCCAAGTTCTACAGTTCGGATAAAAGATGTTGCCATCTATTAGGAGAAATATTCAGAAATATGAAACTGTAGACATACGCAAAATGTACGCATGTTGAAGTGAGCTTCTCCTACTGATTTGCAAACAGTGTGTAACAGCTGGTTGATATCAGAAATAATCTAACTGAAATCAATAGAATACCTCTTAATGGCAAGCTTTGTACATCTCACTATAAATATTTGCAAGATCAGTAGTTACATAGTGCAGCAGTTTAAAAAAAAAAAACACAAGCCAAAGCACAAATGACCCAGCTAATTTGATATTTACATTGGCATTTTGATAGCTTAGAAAAAACTTTATTAACACAGGCTATAGATTTTTCTGTTGTTGTTGCTGCTGTTTAAATGTTTATGCTGACCTCCCAAAAACTACTCATATTTAGAGGGCTGTCTACAAACCAAAACCAATTTTTATATAAGCATGTAAAAGTTGACTTCGGTAGTATATTTTCAGAGGTGCACATAAAAATAATGTATACTCAAAGCTTCTGAAAAAAATATGACAGTCAAGGCTTCTATCATCACAGGTACCCAGTTTTTAATATGCTATAAAGACACTGAAAACAAGAGGAGTCCCAAAAGCAGTACGCCTTAGAGGACAACCCCTCAAATTTTAAAGCAACAGTCAGAATAAAAAGCTTAGCAGTTCTCCAGAAAGGTAAAGATAACAATCCAACATGCTTGAGACAGATGGAGTAATATTAATTCTACATATAAATTTTAATTTCAGATTATATAGCTAAATCATAAAGCTCTTAGAACTGGAAAGAGTACAACTGGAATTACTCTAGCAAAGAAAGTAAACCTGCCAGTATTCCTGCCTTTGTGTTAAAGATTTCCTGTGGATCAAGTACAGTTCATAGGACCTTGCCTTCCCAATGGAAAATATTCTGGCTTTGTAAGATTTCTACAAGACACAGATGCCAGAAAAGACAACTTCTTTACACGGTAGAGAAGTTTCCCCTCTGGCAACTGTTAGGAAGAGGTAATAAAACCAGTCCAAACACATACTCTTTTTTTTTTTTAAACAATGTTAACAGAGCATTAGGAGCTAAAATAATTAATTCTGGAACTAAGATTTCACAAATTTTCCATATTTATTCAACCATAAAAAACTGAGAATGTAGCTGCTTCAGTGACTGTTACATACTCATACTGTTTTTCCTTGGTCTGCTGTTGTCTGCACTGAGGCCACTGTGCATGCAAAATTTGATTACTTTGAATATGAGGGACCACAGTGGTTCTTTGGAGAAAGAATTCTTACTCATCTTATTCCAACTATTTGAGATGGCTCTGTACTGACTATAACTACTATAAGTGTAAATGCATCTCACATACCAAACTAGATTCTTTAGCAACAAGCCTCTGTGAGCACTGCATGTTGATGCTGTAACTTTTTATATTCCAACACAAGGGCACTGAGGAAAGGGTATACCACTGTATTGAGTTTTTTTTTCCAGGTCTGTGCCTTTGAGAATAAAATGAGCAGGAATGTCCCATACCGATCACATCCTGAAGAATATTTCAAGACTGATCAAGCTGCAAGTGACCAGAAAGCACTACCCTCCCCAAATTCTGAGTCAAAGCTGAAAAAACTGCAATACTGTCCTTTCAAATTGTGGCCTCTGTTCCAGTGTACATGTCAAAGGCAGGGTTTTGTCACCAGGTTGCTCTAAGAAAAGCAAGTTGTACACAGAAATACTTTAGGTTCCAGATGTCTCAAGTTTAACAAGTGCACAGAAAAATGCTGGTTGACTATTTAACCAAAATACATACTTACAGCACTTTAAAGCTGAAATGCATTGCAATGCATCATTACTGGCTTGATTTTGTTAATGTTAATACTGCTTTGTGAAATTCATTTAACCCAACCTCATCACTTTTAGAGGTATTTGGTAAGCAGCAACATCTAGTCTAATGCCATCTTTTCTTCCTCTGTTTTTCCTTTGATATGCATACTCATGACCTCACTTCACACTACTTACCAAGATTTCAAAATTTTAAAAGCAATAATACAAAGCATAATTCACATTCATATGTAAGATAGTAAACTTTTTCAGGATTTCAGTCACTGTCTGGGACGAACCGTCTCAATGTCTGTTTTTGCAATATCATATTTCAGAGCTCTAGAGGTACACATGCATACAATTATTTTTCTGTGCATCTTTAGATATCATGACCAAGCAAGCACCCATTTCTTCCCACAGAATCTCTGTTGTGCCTTTTTAACCTAGAAACCATGTCTATGGTGGGTTTTGATTCTGCTTGCAAATGTCAGTCTTGCATTTATAGAACTATTTCATTGCCTCTGGTCTACAGCAAGTTTTGTTTGACACACATACCAGGAAAATGGACATTTTTCTCTTCTGTGAGGCATGTTTTAGGTTAGTGAAGGCTTCTCTATCAAATCCTCTGTCAGGAACATTTAGAATATGAGCCAATGCTAGATCATCCTTAGAATTCACCAACAGGCTTAAATATGAACACACGCACTTCTTTGCCAGGATTGTAACCTGTATAAGAAACCATCACAAAAATTGGTCATCCTGCTGCTAAATTATGTTCTATTTTTTTGAAAGCTAATTAGATATGTACTGATATGATTTTTTTGAAAAGTAAGGATTTCACCTTGCATAATTTTAAAATGCTACTTTATGTATGGGGATTCTGGAAGTATTGACAAAAGCAAGCACGATTAATATGTTAAAATTATGTATACTGTACTTGAATAGTCACAAAATATTTGACGGTTGGATCTCTAGCTACTAAAATTGGCTACCAATTTCTACTTAGAAACCCCTTCACAGATACTCCTTTTCTATCCCAAGGCAAAATACTAGCACTATTAAACCACATAAGGATTTGTCATTAACTTCAGATAGGCTTAGATTTTAAACAATTCTCCAGTGCTGCACCATATTCAGTAATTTTTCCCTTGGCTCCCAGGGGATTTCAATCACAGGAACTCCACTGATTTAGTTTGGACATAAATTGTGACACAGCTCCACCACATAACCAAAACATAACATTGTAATTGCTTATATTGCAGCACTGTTCTGGACCCTGTAAGAACAACAGTCCCAGAACTGAAGAATTTACAGTGTTGTCGCAAGCAAAGAAAACAAAGACCAAAAGAAGGCCATTAACTAAAGAAAAGATAATGAAAAAAACCTGTATTAGCTACGGAATTTCTTATCCAATAGGATGTATACAACAAAAACATAGGCAGTAAAAAAACAAACATGTATGTATGACAGTCTGAAAAGATATATTTAAGAGAATGAAAAAAGAGCAAGTAATACTACACAAGTCAGAGCAGTAAGAAAGCCATTCTGTTAGTGGTAGACGTGCTACCTAGGGGAGAACCTTAGTTCAGAAAAGGTTTGCTTGTTCAGAAATATTTTGAGTGGTATCCAAATATTGAATTGAAATTGCCACTTATCATGAGAAAAGCAAGTTTGGAAATGACTAACACTCCAGCATTTCAAGCACTGTTATATTGTAATTCTGAGATTCTTGCTTTTGGGGTTGAAAGGGTAAAAGGAAAGAATCCATTATTCCCAGAAAGTCCTCAAGTCCTCTACTGGGACAGACAAACCTTACTTGCCTTGCTACAGCTACCACTACAGTGGCTATTCAGATTTCTTCTGTATGTAAGGGAGTACGAGCTAATAAAATGAAATTGAAGAAGTTTACTTCATCTACCACTTCATCTTGCAACATTGGGAAAAATCATTTAACTCTTAGTCAAGACAACATTTGAGTGATGGTGTACTTGTAGAAAAATTTAGTCCCTGGTGTTTCAAGGCAGATTAAATCTACATCAAGTGCCTGCCACAAAAGGACTGACTATCTTCCAGAATATAAATTTCTGCACTTAGCCCCATACACACCTACAATATACTCAAGTGACACAGAGTTTGAATACATATGTTCTACTTTTTAAAATCAGCAACACACTAATACCAATAACTGGAAAAGAAAACTATGTTATATTTCATTTTTTCAATATATACAGAGCATTACAAAAGAGAGAGAAATAATTTTTACCTTCACATTCTCCTGGCCCTGTCTTTTGACTGGTGTAGAAGGAGTAGAAAGAACAGAACCATTATTTTCTTGTACATTCATTATGCCGGAGATAAATTCCAACAATTGAACCTTTAATAAAAAGATTAGAATAAACTTAAAAGATTAAGATGACTAGAAAGCAAAAATAGTATTAAAGCCTGGTGAAATTATGTCTCTACCAGTTTGCTAGTGTTTTGAGGTTAATGCAGCCCTTTCAACATACTTTTGGGTTTAGTCTTTAAAAGTACAACTGTTTTAGTAGAGAAATGAGGTGTTAAGACTCAAATTAACTTAGAAAAGGTATCTCAAACAGTTATGTAATACACTCACACTAAAAGCAAGAACTTTTAACATGTTATACAACGTTTAGGAAGAGCTCATTAACCCACCCAACTTCTCTATCTTCCCCATGAAAACAAGAAGAAAAAAAATAATGTAGAAAATCCGCAGTTTCCATGCCCTTCCTGAACTTCAGTTCTCCTTATATCTCTTTTGTGCCTAATAATCACATGAGCATTCGAGTGTTGGTTCTCTGAACATTTAAGGAAGTAGGTAAGTTGGTTACCAGCATACTTGTCATAGAATCATACAATAATTTAGGTTAAAAGGGACCTACAGATATCATCTAGCACAAACTCATGCTTGAAACGGGACTAGTTTGACCAGGTTTCTCAGTGACACGCTGAGCCACATTTTTAATATCTCCAAAGGTGAGATTCCACATGCTTTCTGGGCAACCTGTTCCAATGCTTGACCATTTTTTCATGGAGAAAGCTTTTCATTCTTACTAGGGCTGGAAGGTAAACAGTTTTAGCTTGAATAACTCATTATAGCATGGTTATGTTCATAACATACCTTAGTTCAATTAATGTTCAGTTACTGATATAGCTTCCCTCATATTAAAATGACCATCTAATTAAGTATACATCAAATTCAGAAGATTAAATAAAGAGCAATTTGTTTAAGTCTGGAATGTTGAGAATAGGCATTAAAGGCAGACAATTAACTCCTCTCTAATTTTTGTTAGAAGGTTAAAGTATGTGTGTCTAACTCCAACGTTTTTTCAGTATCAGTATCCTTTGCCTTTTGACCTTTCTATGCTCTAGAGAGCACACAGTCAAATAAAATCATGCGGAATGCTTGTGTTTCAAACTTATCTTAATTGCTGCTTACATATATTTTTATCCAAAAACATTGGGATTAATCAAATTCATTTTTCATAAACTTTCACAGTCCAAGAGTGGAATACACACCAGAACTTCTCTAGACTAGAACATGGCTCACATGCATTGTCATAAGAACATCTGAGCTACAATAAACTGCAACCAAGCGGCTGACTGAGTGGCTGAAGTGGAACCTCTTCTGGTTTCTAGAAAAATCTAACATGGAACTACATGTAGGATAGGGAAGTTTTTGTTTTTAAGAGTGTGCCATTTTTAAAATGATAACAATTAAAAGTATTTTGACTGCATATCAACATACAATCAAAACTCCATGACATGTGTTAATCAATGAGTTTTGCTCCAGCTTTATCAAATCTCTACAGTTAATTTTTCAGTTCCATTTCTGGCAAGGAGTGATATACTCATAGAAGAGCTGTGGGACCCACCCAGCAGGACAACAGAAAGAATTAATTTAAGTGACTTTAAGATCTTAAAAGATTTAGTAACTTAAACTCAACTGCTGCCCCAATAGAAGAGCAAAATAACTTGTGAATAATTCAGAGCTCCTGTGTATATTTAGAAGTGTCATAAATCCATAACTGGAATAAAAAATATGTCAAAATAATATCAGAGATCAAACAATCAAAATACTTACAGGGGCTATACTCTCATCTCCAGATACAAGTCCAAGACCATAGCACTTCTGACATATGTCTATTAGATCTAACATATTGCTTCTTGCTAAGAAGGCATGATAGGCTTTTTTTAGGTCAGCATAATTTTCAGGTTCTTTCATGGTTTCGTATGATAATCCCAGTTTGTCATGTAACAAATATTTCCAAGTTTCCAACACATCACTAAGTGATACTGCAAAATCTCCATGGTGCTAATAGAACAGAAAAAAAAGCAAAAAAATTATGTTTTGTATTCAGTATAGCTTTTAAAATAACTTTAAAACAAGCTGCATATACATATATTTAAAAAAACTCTTCTAATCTAAATAGCTACGTTTATTATAAACAAAGTTTTACTTATAGTTGAACTTCTTCCAGTGCTTTGCCTTTACAGCTGAGTTTTGTTATGTGCAGTATTTGTTCCTGATCTTTAAAATTCCTGGTACGTATATTCAGCTTTACTCATAAGAAAAGACATATTGACTTTCACAGGACTACTGCTTACATAAAGTAAGCAATAAAGTAAGTAAATTTTATTTACAGAAATAGTTTTCAGCACACCAGGCATTTACATCCCAAAGGCAGTAAATACTTCTAAATAGCTCTAATATCTTGCTTTGCGTAAGGTAATCTTCTCAGTAATCTGAGAAAACATATGCCATGTCCAAAAAAAAAAAAAAAAAGAGCTTTTTTTCCTAGGTCAGTACAATTATACTTTTGCATAACATTGGTAGCATTGTTACATGGATCTAAAAAAACACATTAAAGCAACACACACCTATCTGTTACTAGTACCATAACTAACATTAACTATATGGTATAGGCTATAATCTTATACCCAGCTTCTGGCCCACTCTTCCTGTCAAAGTTACTAGATTGCATTCTGTGTGTCCCTCTGCCTTCTCCCCAACCTCCAAAAAGGAAAAAAGATTTACAGTTCATCAGAAAAGCAGCAGAATTAATAAAGATTAACAGAGTTAATTTAAAAGAGCAGATAAAGTGGGCACACAACACCACACACGGGTAGCAAAATAACTAACGGCATTTTACTAGCAATTGAAGAACCTTTTCCTGTTCTAGGCAAAAAAGAAACTTCAAATTCATCACAAAGTAACTTAAGAGACTTGTATCATAGTTAGCAGTCCCTTACTTCTCTCCAACTCGAGAGGAGTACTCTGTCCACCAAAGGTCAACAGAAGCAGAAAATACACCAACAGAAATTACTAAAATCATGTTTAATTTACATATTAGTTTATAATATTTTTTTCCAAAATATTTACATCAAAGTGGGGACATCTGCTATTACTACATTTATCGTGTATTAAGTGTATTAAGTAATAATCCCTAAGCACTTTTAAAAGACTGAACACTTAATTGTAATGCAATAAACTTGCGGTTTTGTTGTGCAGTTCTAAACTAAAAGGAAAAAAGGGAATAAACCTTTCTTTAAAAGTTATCTCTACATGAGAGAATACAAAAGACTACGAATGAGAGGGACTGTATGGAATCCATAGTGATACGTGTAATCTCATTTATGAAGCAGAAGTAACTAAAGAACCAAAGTTGTTAGCAAACCTGGCATGGTTGGAGGTTACAAGTATGGCACCGGGGCACAAGTAGCAAACAAAAAGGTGGAAGTGTTACAGCAGATACAAACACATAGTGGAGCTGGAACTCACAGAAATTTAAAAACAAGCCGAGTAAGTGACAAAGCCCTGTTATTTGAGTCACAAATCAAGTGATGTGTTACTGAAGGAAGCAGATTGCAAGCCAGCTACCATCCAGTTGTAATAGTAAGAAGATACAGGAGAGAACACTTATTGATGCACTCTAAGAAAGCAATAATTAGGTATAATACATAATCCTATTTGTTTAGTCTCCGTCATTGTCTATTTTACTTTACTAAAGTACTGTTTTTTAAACCAAGTTATTCACAGTTGGGAGGGGAGTGGAGGAGGGAAATCCGCTCATTGAGCATCAGACATTTTAATTAATTTTTCCAGTTCAGCATGGGGGTACAAGAAACTGCAAGAAATCTGAGCCTGTCTTGTGGCTACCAATAAAGGAGACGAGTGTATTGTCGATGGTTAAAGACTGCAATGCTGAGGAAGCCAGAAAAATCAGTTTCAATCCCTGCAAACCAAGCTACACAGAAAGAATTGCATTAAGATGCTATTTGTGCAAGTGAAAACACATTGTAGTGAATTCTGCTACTAATTAGATTGCACTAAAGGTAACAGCAACAAAACACAGGGTTTTGAATGCAGAATTACATATGTATTTCTGGCGCCTGTAATTCAGAATTTGGCCTTTTATTCACTAATTACTTGTTTACCTGTTTTAATCTGTTGACCACTGACCCTGGACTTTCACTCCTGTACTGTTGTCTGCCTTTTCAAAATTCTAGCTAGGAGTTGCTAATCTCCCTACACACCCATACCTCATAATATTCTGTGCCTGTTTTCACCTTGCTCCTAAATCTTGGTGTGTTATCCAATGTCCATCACAATCTGTTTTATCATAGCCATGTTTATTGCAGACCTTTCCATACCACTGTACTCTACATCCTCCTGATGTCAGCTTTCCCACCACCACTTCTTTCTCCTGAAATCTGTGAGTTCCCTACTACTTGCTCTTATCCCCTCCTCTTTCACAACTAGACTCCTCATTTTTATCCACACCCTGCTCTTTGATCTCGACCCTTTTTCAGCTGAGGTCCTCCTATTTGAGTTGGACCTCCGAACACATGAAAGAGGTAATTTTGCAACTGTAGCCAATTTTCCAGTTTTCACCAAAGAAAAAGAGTTCATACTATTGGTATCTAAAGCATTCCCCAGTATATGACAGCAAAAAAGAGTAATATTACATGGTCATGTAATTCATCATGTAACATGATACAAATGCCCTGCAACTGAGTGACAAGCCTTGCTTTGCTATGTCAATAACAGCAGATAACTCTAGTGCAAAGGTTTCATTTTATTTCATGACATTTTCACATTAAGCAACTTTAATCTGGATAAAATAATTACCTAAAAACACCACTAGCAACTGAACACAAAACTAAATACAAAAACAGGTCATGAGCAATTCTAATAATTGAAGTTGTTCCGGGCCAAAAGATCCCTCCTTAGGGTTCTAGCATACTTCGCACAACTTTCCCAATAGGCCTGATTACGTATATGATTCTGAAGTCCTGAGTCAACTATTTTGATATTGCGTAGACAAAGAACTATGAGTCAAAATGAAAGAGTACTCATGCATGTTACTTTCAGAGCCTTTTTTCCTTCTAATTTATGCATGGGTTATGATAACTGAGCACTATGAACTTGCATGCTAGTCCACAGATTACCAGAATATTAAAATGGCATATATATTTTCTGAAAAGCACTTGTTTTCCACTTCAGCCTCTCAAAAAATTAAACATGTGATCATGTTATAAACCAATTTAAAGAGATCAAAACAGCAGTAGGTTGGAGAAAAAAAAAATATGTTGTTTTCTCACTTTGTTTTGAAACAAAATCCTCCAGGCGTACGAAGTTAAAGTACAACTTCAGTATGGTATGTAATAAATCAAAACCTTTCCTCACCAGATCAAGGACCTGTAGAGATTAGCAAAGTTCATATTAGTGCTATAAAAATATTTTAAATCCAAATAAAATTGCACTCCAGATATTAACCTTCATGATCAGGTCCTCACTGTGACAGTGTATTCTATTACTCATACAGTCAATTTGTCAAGAGTCTCTGGTTTTAAAATTAATTACAAAAATAATGTGGTGGTTTGCCGTAAGCATATGCCAACTGGCTAACAGCTTAAGAAAGTTCAAAAAGTTCCTTACTTTCATTCCATGATAGACATTGCAAGTATTGCATTTCCTAGGCATAGAAACAATGAAGTATTATAAAGTATCTTCACTTTTTGGTAGTGCAGTATGTTGTTTCCTTGCACTCTTATTTTAGAATGTCTGAAATCCAGTAGCAACATTTCATGCCTAAAGACACCATTTTTTAGTATTTTGTAGGTATTGCAAGCTTTCTAGGCCTAAGTACATAGCAAATCAGCTTCTATTTTGACAGAAAATAGTTTTAAAAAACAGAAAGTTACATGTATTTCAGTAATATCATGTTCTCTCCTGCCTTCCCCAAACAAATAGTCACTAACCATTTTTGGAATCTGTGGGTTCAAGACTGCTGTGCTTAACCACTAACCAGGTGTGGTCTCTCGTTCTCTTGTTTTCAGGCATACTCCTAGACTGCAGTATTGCTGCCTGGAATTGCCCTCACGTTGTGCGATTCTGCAGTCTTGTCACCTCTGGTCCTACTGAGCCTTCATTGCTCGCATATGCTCTCGTACAAGAGAGAAGTTCCCAAACTGTAGTACATAAAGCACATTAAAGTAGTATAAAGCAGCATTTTGAATAAGTTTGCCAATCCAGCGAATAGTGATAGTGCCGTGCACAGATTTAGAAAACGGTTCATATAAGCACAAATGTATAGACATAAGCATCTTATAGTTGTTATACTGCAATCAGCCAGAAGCAAAGCCAGTGAAGTTAGAGGCCAATATCCTAAGCTTAGAGAAATGCCAGTATACCTTGCATGGGTAATTATTTGGGACTTAACTTTTTTGGGGGTGGGAGGGGTGGGTGGTGGGTGTCAAGGGTAAAGTACCAGGGTCAAAGAGAGTTGAGGTATGCTCTGTTTAAGGAGAACTGGAGACGTACGGTATGTATGGGTCAGTAGAACAGTATTTGCAACAACAGGATCCCGAAACAGACAAAGTAAAAGTTGTACTCATCCAGGCCAACTATTACTTTCTAAAGTCAACACTAGCAACTATAGCAGTAATAAAAACAAGCTAGAAAATTTAGCACACTCTTGGTAAAAAAAAAAACAAAAACAAAACAAAACACAACACAACCAAAAACCCAAACCCACACACCACATCCTTGCTTCCCCTTCCACCTCTCAAAACAGAAACATGTAATACTATAGTGAAGGGGAGTGGGAGGGAGAAGAGAAAGTTGTATTGATAAGCTAGGGAGGATGCCTCAAGATTTAAGTAGCAAGAGTCTTAACACAGATGAAAACTCCAGCTGTTAAGCAACACAAAAATACAATAAACAATAACTTTACTTATGATTTGGCTACACAGGGTATGGGAAAGACAGTATAACAGTCTCAGTATATAATGTGCTTTAAAAAAAATAATTAAATATTCCTGGAGGTGTTTTAAGGCCAGGTTGGATGGGGCTTTGAGTAACCTAGTCTAGTGGAAGGTGTCCCTGCCCATGGGGGGTTGGAACTAAATGATCTTTAAGGTCCCTTCCAACTCAAACCAGTCTATGATTTATGACTTCAAACTTTTTTCTACAAAACTTCAACCTTTTTTAGAAAAAAGAGCCTCTCCCTTGTAGGGAAGACTACTCAGCACTGGTGGGACCACATCTGTGTGCTCTGTCCATTTCTGGGCTCCTCAGTACAAGGGAGACACACTGACATACTGGAGAGATTCCAACAAAGTCCAGTGAATCATCCACAAAGATGATTAAGGGACAAGAACATTTCACATAAGAGGGAAGTCTGAGAAATCTGGGACTGTTTAGGGTGGAAAAAGAGAATGCTGAGGGAAGCTCTCATCAATGTATATAAACATCCAAAGGGAGGGTGCAAATAGGATAGAGCCAGGCTCTTTTTTTAAGTTGCCCAGTGGCGCGACCGGAGGCAATTGGCACAAACTGAAAGAAACACATGACGTTCCCTCTGAACATCAGGAAACACTCTTTTACTGTGCAGGTGATTGAGCACTGGGACGGGTTGCTCAGGGAGGTTATGAATTCTCCATCCTTGGAGATATCTGAAAGCCATCTGGACATGGTCCTGGGCAACTGGCACTAGGTATCCCTGCTTGAGGAGGGGGGTTGGACAAGATGACCTCCAGAGGTCCCTTCCAACCCCAACCATTCTGCAAAAAATTAATCATACTGAAGAACAGCCAAGACAAAGTCTCTTAGTAGCATCATTACAATATGTTACAAGCAACATATCATACAAAATTGCTACAAAGTTGGTAGGAGTCTCTCATTACCAAAAGGAAGACAGATACAGGAGTTTAAGGGAATAACACTGTAAAACAACTGTGCATTTTTCTTTATTTACCAACATGGAAAAAAGAGGATTTAGGAAGACATTTCAAGAAATACAGGGTACTGAACAGAACATAATATTCTTCAAACAGCGTACAAAATGCAGTCATGGAAGCACAGGGTAGAGCTAAACCACACACCAAAACTGATTTAATCCAGAATCAGAAAGAGATGAACTCAAATTTCTAGAGGGGAAAATATATTTCTAAAATCAACAATGAAGCACTTTTTCCACCAGTCTTGCAGTCCTAATGCTAGAAGAGAGATTTGCAAAACATTTAAGACAAGTCTGAGAATTTAAATTCACAGACTCAGGAAAAACAACTGTTTTATATGATGTCTCAGTTTCCCCCACTACCAGCTACAACAGTCGGTCTGAAAATGACAAGTGATTATTTGTCCTAATAACTATCTTCTACTCCTTCTGCAAACATAGTCAACTTAAAGCAACTACCCTCAACTGAACTTCAGCTTGAAAAGTGGTATTTCTATTTCAAACCTTAAGAACAGTTCTTGAAAGTTTTCCTAGATATTAGATCTATACTAATCAGTGTAGGTAAAAGGTATTCACTTCCACCACAGATCATATGTCACTTGTCTTTATGCCATATGGCTACAACAGTGCTACAACACAAAGTATTTTCAGAGGAATTCAAAGCACAGATTTCTTTGCCCCCCCCTTTTATCCGTGATACTTGATCAATGTTTATCACACTGTTTGCTACTCTTATTCTTGGTGAAATTTAAGACTAATAAATTATGAGACTTTTAAACTTTTCTGGTGTTCCCCAAAAAGCCTTGTTACTTTTCACTTCTACTGCAGATACCAATAACAGTTAAAATACCTAATTCATTAAAATCATCCAGCCTCCCAAAGAAAGAGAATAGGGGTTTTTGTTGTTGTGGTAGGTGTGGGGTTTTTTTTCCAATCCAGCCAGTGAATAGTCTGTTAGAACAATTATTTTTCTTGCAGTAGACTTCTATTCTATAGATGTTACATTAACAATACAAAATTATTGTAATTAAATTAGAGATTTAACAAGGGACTTGCCTACAACTGTAATATTCTGCATCTTAGTTTGAAGTTTCAGTGCAGAACAAAATAAAACAGTCATATTTCACTTTAACATGATAAACATCAAAATGGACATCCAGCTGAAGAAATTGAACTTCAGGGGCAGCACACACAAATGCTAAAACAGTTTTAATCCACATATGCAAGACTAGTTTTATATATACTGGTAATTTGTCTTATTAGACCAACTAGTATAATCAGAAAAAACAAATTAGGTTTTGAGCACTTGGTCTTTCTTCAGATTTGAAGTAAAAGCAGTATATTTCAAAATAAAATTAGTTGAAAATAGTCGCTTTAATTTTTGTTAGATCATCTCTGAAAGAAAAGATATTTGCAGAGGGGGAGAATCTTTGCTGGAGGAGAAAAAAGAAGAAAATTGAATAAACTAGTTACCTCTAGGGGAAGGAAAGAGCTTATTGTAAGCTCTTAGGGAAGAAGTAGTAATGAATCATAAAAATATCATCTTTATCACGTCTATAACTTTTGGCATCCAACAGAATAACACATTTGAGTTCCCAGAGTTAGGTTTGGAAAAATGTTTGTACTTCTCCCTTGAGAATCACAACAAACATGACAAACAGTGATTGCCTTCACAGGTAGTTTTGCATTATTGTCCTTAATCAGTTCTGAGAGTTTATTTTGATGCACATTCATTTTCTAATTTTACTTCCATAAGTATTGTGAGGACATTGGGATCCTTGCTGGAATATATTACATTCTATGAAGTACAAATTTAGACTCTCTGGATTCTGATATTTCTGCTGTAACATTTATTACAGTGTGGATGAATTGACCAGTTTTATATTTCATGTTTAGACAAGAAAGCCCCATTCTGGACATTTTAGACTACGAAGCTTTTGCTGGTGATGAATTCAGTTAGGTTAAAAAGTGCTTCTGGAAATATTTCTTCCAACATATAAGCTTCTTCCAGTACAACTGGTGATTTTTTTAAATAACATAGAATCATAGAATGGTTTAGGTTGGAAGGGACCTTAAAGATCATCTAGTCCCAACCCCCCTGCCATGGGCAGGGACACCTCCCACTAGACCAGGTTGCGCAAAGACCCATCCAGCCTGGCCTTAAACACCTCCAGGAATGAAGCATCTGCAGCTGCTCTGGGCAACCTGTTCCAGTGCCTCACCACCCTCAGAGTGAAAAATTTCTTCCTAATATCTAATCTAAATCTACCGTCTTCCAGTTTGAAGCCATTCCCCCTCATCCTATCACTACGTGCCCTTGTAAAAAGTCCCTCCCCAGAATTCCTGTAGGCCCCCTTTAGGTACTGGAAGGCCACAATAAGGTCTCCCTGGAGCCTTCTCTTCTCGAGGCTGAACAACCCCAACTCTCTCAGCCTGTCCTCATAGGAAAGGTGCTCCAGTTCTCTGATCATCTTTGTGGCCCTTGTCCAGACCAGCTCCAACAGGTCCATGTCTTTCCTATATTGGGGGCTCCAGGAGCATCCTTCCTATGTTGGGGGCAACTACGAGTGCATAAACTGAAGCAGGGTTTCTATTTGGGGGATTTTGTTGGTTTGGGGATTTGGTTTTGGTGTGGTTTTGTTGTTTGTAGAATGTTACTTTTTTAAAAAAAAACTAAAGATTTATACTACTTTTTTAATTTACTATGCAACATCTGGGTAAGCCTTCCAACAATGGTAATTTGTTTTCATCAATAATTGACCTTGTTGACCTAAAAAGATATCTTTAGGTTATCAAAGTGACTACTGTTCTCATTAGATGAGAGACATGCAAAGGCCTGACTGTATGTTGCAACAGTTTTAGGTATGTTTCAGATGACTGCTAATGCCCAATCTTCCAGCTGTGACAAGCCACAGTACCTCTTACGGAGGCACTCAAGGGTTACATCTCCTATTCATCATGACAGACATCTTGTACACACACAAAGGCGGCCATATATTTCCCACTGGTACTAGATGCACACTCACAACTTACATGTATAGGTCTTCATCTGAGGAGCTTCAGGAAAAACACCAGTAAAGAACGGACTGCTGCAAGCACAAAACGTGCATCCTATACCAAATCAGTTTTATACTCATTCTTCCCATGTCATTCCAAAGCATGCTCAGAACACTCACAAAAAGATGCATCCCAAATGCCATAGTTCTCACACCCTGATACACAGTACAGAAGAAACATTTGATGGAAATAAACAGAAGTTACATGATCAAGAAAAAGACACTAATATTTAATATTAAAGTTTAGAACTCAAATATACACTTAAACCACTTCCATCCTCCCATCTGTCTTGCGTTTCTTTTTTAAGCCCTGATTCAACAGTGTGCTTAATCATATTAATTTTAGTGCCTTGCTACATCTGACCTTCAGTTAGTATTACTAAATCCCAAGAACATACTGAAAGAATGCTAACCTGTTTATTGACTTCAGCCATTGACAGTTGTAACGCCATCAGCATGCAGTCTGCTCCACAGACAGTAGTCCTTTCAGAGTTTGAAAATAAAGGCCATTGTCTTCTAAAACACTTGATCAAGTTTAAGATTTGTTGCTGGAAAGCCATCATTGTCTAGAGTAGAAGATAGAAATAATTAAGAGAAATAAACATTAATGTAACTATGCAAGAGGCCTACATGCATCTGCATTTTCCAAACCCTGTGCAAACCCTATTCTGTCTTCTTGCAGATCAAGTTCTTAGAATAAACTCTTCCCACCAAACCAATAGTCTAGTGTAACTCGCCTCACTATAACAGAGCAACTATGAAGAGAAGGGGTTAAAAGTGCTTATGTATGCTGTCTTCATGAAGACCCCTTATTTTCCTTATACATTATGCCAACATAAAAGAATAAACATTATTACAAATACGACAGTCTTTTGTCTCTGAAAGCAGCCAGTCTGAACGCCCCAGAAAGTATCTTCTATAGTATCTGCATTCACTATGCATGCAGAGCAATATCTATCAGAAACAAGAGTTTTAATATTTCTAAGACTTATTAAGAAAGACATCACTAAATGCCTATTTTTCTTCTGTTGCCTTTTTGTTTATTACATAAGTAATTATCTTCCCTATTTCCTTTGGCAATGAGTTTCAGTATCAGTTTTGAATTTGACTACTTCATGCTTTGGTCTTTTTCACCTTCTTGCATTGGTGAAGACACAGGTACAGATGACTCTCTAAAAAATTTGCGTTCTTTAAGCCTGTTCTTTCCTGAAACACAGTTCCCAAACACTGCATACAGTACAGAAGCATCACTCATACCATTTACTTTCAGAACACAAAATCAACCTTTCCCCTCATTTTACACAATTACTTTCCAAAAATGCTTGCACAGGACAGTCTACTTTATTTTATGTTGACGTGAGCAAAACATACGGGCCATAGAGAATGAAACAGATGGGCAGGTGCAAATCAGTATGAAATAGACAAAAATCTCTCTGGGGAATTTTCTGTCCCTCCTCCAACTCCGAGAAGTTTCCAAGGGACAAGACCTGCCATTCGGACCATCCACCCAGCTAAACAGCCCGAAAAAAAAAACCAACCAAACAAAACCTTCCTAAACAAGCCCCCAGATCCTAAACCCTACGGGCCGACATTACCATTCCCGCCGCCGTCCCCGCCCCGCTCCGCCAGATGAAAACCCCCGGCTGTGGCCGCCTCAGGCCTTCCCCCACCCCTCACCACGGCCCAGCCTTGCGCAGCTCCCCGGCCTCAGGTACCACGCGAAGCCGCCGCACCCCCACCTCCCCCGGAACAGGAGGAGGAGAACCACGGCCTCGGCACCCCCACGGCCTCGGCACCCCCACGGCCTCGGCACCCCCACGGCCTCGGCACCCCCACGGCCTCGGCACCCCCACGGCCTCGGCACCCCCACGGCCTCGGCACCCCCACGGCCTCGGCACCCCCACGGCCTCGGCACCCCCACGGCCTCGGCACCCCCACGGCCTCGGCACCCCCACGGCCTCGGCACCCCCACGGCCTCGGCACCCCCACGGCCTCGGCACCCCCACGGCCTCGGCACCCCCACGGCCTCGGCACCCCCACGGCCTCGGCACCCCCACGGCCTCGGCACCCCCACGGCCTCGGCACCCCCACGGCCTCGGCACCCCCACGGCCTCGGCACCCCCACGGCCTCGGCACCCCCACGGCCTCGGCACCCCCACGGCCTCGGCACCCCCACGGCCTCGGCACCCCCACGGCCTCGGCACCCCCACGGCCTCGGCACCCCCACGGCCTCGGCACCCCCACGGCCTCGGCACCCCCACGGCCTCGGCACCCCCACGGCCTCGGCACCCCCACGGCCTCGGCACCCCCACGGCCTCGGCACCCCCACGGCCTCGGCACCCCCACGGCCGCCGCCCGCAGCCGGCTGAAGCGCTCCTGCTGCCCCAGCAGCGCTACCTGCCTGACGGGGAGGACAGAGCCGCTCGCGCGGCAGGGCGGTTAGAACGCGTAACTGCCCTCGCCGGCGGTTTAAATTTAAATCCTCCGCAGCTGCCCAATTAGAGAGTGGGAGCCGTTGACCCGGAAGCACAGGGTTGCTGCTCCTGGGGTGGGAAGCGCCGTTGGCGGGAGAGGCGGTGGCGGTGGCGGTGCTGGTGGGTGATTTGGGGCCGCGGGGGTGCGTGTGAGGCGAGGGTAAGGGGGGCGTCCCGTCCCGTCCCGTCCCGTCCCGTCCCGGGGAAGGGCGGGGGAACGGAACTCGGAGCTTCCCCCGGTCAGACCCGGGAGCCGGGCCGGCCTAGCCGCTGTGGGGGCGAGCAGGGCCCTCGCCCTTGCCTGAGGACCGGTAGGGCACCGGGACGTGCGCAGTCTCTGGTGGCCTTGCTCGGGAGTGGCCTGAAGGGAAAAGGAGGGAGTAGGAGGTTAAAGGAGGAAGGGGAGGGTGGAGTGGGGGAGGTAACGGGTACCCACACGGCTGATCTGCCCGAATTGTGTTTTCTGAAGGAGTGAAGCTAATGGTATTCTTGGTATTTTCATTTAGAGCTGGTCGGGTGGCCTGTGTTCATGGGAAGTCTTAAGGAAAGAAAAGATAGGGTTAAAAATTGCATTTGGCCTTAGCAGCATAGCTATACAAGTTACATGGCTAAGGTATTTTCGTTAATGTGGTGGTTTGTTGTATTAATTAGTAAATAAACATTGCAACTATGGAGAGCCTCGTTGTGTCTCAGTGATGCCCGTGTCAAACCTGGGTGGCTCCCAAGCAAAATACTCAGTCCTGGATGCTGAGACCTTCAAGATCGTTAACACAGCAAAATCTGTCAAAGGTCTGAGATTTAAAGCTGTTTTTCCACGCAGTGTGTAATTAAAGGTCTGATTTCCCCAAAAGTCTTAAACTAGTGTCAAGTCTGTACTGGGACTAAAAGGCGTGATTCTGAAATCAGTTGTGTATCTGGATCTCTTGTGTTCTCGCACAGGAACCTGGTTTTGTCTAAAATTGGTTGAATACAGTAAAGTACAAGTTCTTTGGTACACAGAGGTATAGGTGCTCTGTCCGCAGTTGGGGTGGCTTATGTCATGACACCATGCTTAAATATTATGCATGACAGTATTCTCATTTACAGTTTTGCAGCCTTGATTAACTTTGCTTTTAGTTAGACATATACAGTCTTGAAAGAGGTACACAAGTAAAGAGAATTTGAAGATAGTAATGTATCATTTCTTGTAGTTTGGTTGAAAATTTAAAAATTCTGGATCTGACTTTCCTGGTGTGTATAGTTACTTAATTTCTTGTCTTGGTGTTGGGTTGCCAACAATAGCACAAAATCTTCAGTTATTGCTGAAGTATGTAGAGATAGTTTTGAATGTACATTTGTTAGGTGAGTTGATCTTTTGATTGATGAAACTACATGCTACATCTAAAAATAATGACCTTAAGTGCAGCTTTTGTGTTCTTAAATATGATGTTACAGGAAACTTTGATTTATTGTGCCACAAATACCTTTTAAATATTTTCTTCGTGCAAATGAGTAATGCATGTTTTTTAAAACTTTCTATGTAGGAATGTAGATTTTCATCCTGGAGAAGACATCACTTCCATGATAACTTGACTTAGTCTACTGAAAATGAAGCAAGATTCTACTAGAAACATTGCTTATACTGTGGATTGTGAAGATTATGTGCATGTGGTAAAATTCAATCCATTTGATAGTGGAGATGCATGTTCCCTCATTGCATATGGTGGCAATAATTATGTAGTTGTTGGGACATGCAGATTTCAGGTTAGTTTGTGTTATTGTTGATTCTGTTAGTTGCTTTCTGAAACTTTGCCAGCACCTCTACTGCACAAAGACTGTGGTTGCTTTCCTGTTTCCGCCCCTCCCCATGTAATCAGGGGAGGGTTTTACTTGTTCATTACATCAACAAGTCTGGGACATTTGTTCTTGATGAAAATATATAAATAAATAAAAGAATATATATAAAATACACGTTTGTATAAATTACCATCCCGCTGGTATCAAGTTCCTTTTTAATAGAATCATAGAATGGTTTAGGTTGGAAGGGACCTTAAAGATCATCTAGTCCCAACCCCCCTGCCATGGGCAGGGACACCTCCCACTAGACCAGGCTGTGCAAAGCCCCATACAGCCTGGCCTTGAACATTTCCAGGGATGGGGCATCTACAACTTCTCTGGGCAACCTGTTCCAGTGTCTCGCCACCCTCACAGTCAAGAATTTATTCCTAATACCCAATCTAAACCTACTTACTTTCTGTTTAAAACCGGTACCTCTCATCCTATCACTGCACTTTCTGAACAGGCTGCAAAGAAAACGGGAGTGCTCTACTAGAAGAGTAATCACAGTTTAGTATCTCTTGATATCGTTGATGACTGCTATTTGAGAACTTGTGTGCAACTTTGGAAATGGGTGACTTAATATTTGCTGTATGTTCTTTATCATCACAGGGTAATTGGCTCGTTTTTTGCACAGTTATATATTGTTCTATGTACGTTTGCTATTTAGATTAAATTATCTTCTAAAGCTTTCAGCTAGCCTGCGAAACAGCAAAGATTACAAGTACTTTCAACTTTGCAACTGAAGCGTCTGTGTTAATTTTATAGATATTTCTTTTAAAGAAGGACTGTAGTAATAGTTACCTAATTTTTTTTTTTTGCTTTCCCTATTGTTTTTATTGGATCTCTCTCACAGACTGTTAGAAACAGTAAAATATGTTTTCTTACCTTGAAATTATTTAGTTGTTATATTATGAAAGTTTTAAAAATGTAAAATACTGTGTACTATATGTTTTTATGCTGTATAAGATTTTTTTAATTAGTTTTTTTTTCGCCTAGATGCTTGAAAATCAATAGGAGACAACTGTTATCTTTGGAATCTATTTTTAAGCTTTTTTTCTTCAACTCACTTCTTTATTATACAGTATTATCTTTGTACTTATTCTAATAAGAATAACAGCATAACCGGTCTTTTTGTTATTATTATTCAATCTTACTGTTGGAAGTTTTCTAAAAAGCACGTAATGCTAACCACAAAAACCTATTATCATCTGCATTGCCCTCTATCTTGTTTCTGGTGTTGGCCTTGAAAAGAAACTAATTAAAATTTTGACAACCACTGGTACAAGGTAGTTTTTCTATAATTTTCGTATCCTCCCTTTTCTTCCACATGTGGAGTCATTGAGTATTTCAAAGTAGGGGAAGAAAATGCTGGTTTTGCTCCTTGCTTCAAGAAGCATTGAAAAACTCTGGATAATTTCATGCTTCCTCAGCTGGATTCTTCCTAGTCTCTACATTATGCAGAGGGCATACAGAGAGGTTCTTTACCTTAAAACAGAATCATGACATAGAGAAAATTTTGTAGAAGCATCCTTTGAGGGGCTCTGTTAGAAGTTTTGGAAACTTTTAAAATTAGTTGTATCTGTGAAGGTATTACTTGTCCAAAGAATGGGATCAGCATCTTTGTAGCCCAGTTCTGATTTTATGTGCTCTGCATTGGCCTCTGGTTTGAGACTGCAATAATTTCACGTATTTTGAAGTACTTACATATTTCAAGTTAATTCTTTATGTTCCAGATTTTCACTTCGAGGGTGTTACAATCTAAAAATTTCCTAGATATATGTAATTTTGAAAGCCTTTTAATTTCATATCAATCTGAACTGTTAGAAGTCATCAAGACATTGTTTTGGATTAGCTAACTACAATATTTCTACAGGAGGAGGATGCAGAAGTGGAAGGCATGCAATATAAGACGCTAAAAACATTTCATCACGGAATCCGAGTTGATGCCATAGCATGGAGTCCAGAAACTAGACTTGATGCTTTACCTCCCCAGATAAGGTATTTATAATAAATGAGTACAATGAATCCTCATCTCTTACCTGTTTTCCCTAATTCCTTAATATTGGACCAAGTGTAAAGCTTATGGGGGAAATCTAACTCTCTAGAAATCACTGACAAAGTCTCTGAACACTTCAGTAGAACAACATTTTCATTCTTAGAGCCATTCTTTCTTGGGGTGTTTTTTTTTGTTCTGCTTCTTGTGCCCCTTGCCCCTCCCCACAGTGACCTAGCAGTAAATAATTTTTTTTTTCCTTAGTCATTATTTTAATGGACCTAAAATGTAGTTAGTTCTTTCTTTGTACGTTTGTGAAGAAGGAATTATTTTAAAAACTTTACTAAGGATGAGACTATTCTAATGGCCTGCTTTATAAAACTATTTGTAATGGTCTGCATAATATGGGCTGTGTTTAGGAGCAAATAAGATGCTATTTGTGAGATCTGTTGAGGTATAAATCTAGAAAGAGAGTTAACTATTAAATATGCACTTAAGAATTAAAATGTTCTCAAAAGCTTGTAAACTGTTCAAAATTATGATGGTTGCTTACAGCTGCATCTTTCTACAGTCTTTTGTTTAAAATATGTTAGAAACTGGTTTACGAATTTACATTTCAGTATTTTAAAACACTCATAATGAGGGTTCTTTTCTGTGCTCTGCCACTTAACTTCTTCCAATGGAAGTTTCAATGGCAGTTATGAGAGATATTTTAGGTAATTGATAGTTGATTCAGATTTAGCTTTGTAAATGGTTTGTGTTTCTTTCCATGAAAAAGTATTCTTGGCACTTGATACACACGATTTTATAGATAAGTTCCAATTACAACTCTGCTTGTTGCCAAAGCAGAAAAGTTAAGATAGAAGCTTTTGGTTTTTTTCAAAACCTGAATTTTCCTTTGCGTGTCACTTTACAGGTTTAAACTGAAGGGAAACTGATAAAACATCAACTATGCAGTGTTAATTGACTGAAGGGCTTTTCTTTGTCTGTTGAGTGTAGGTTTTGTACTGCGGCTTCTGATAGGAAGTTAAGGCTTTTTACTTCAGACCTGCAGGACAAGAATGAGTTTAAGGTAAGGGCAGCTAAGCTGATTTTTAAAAAATTATTTAGTCTTTAGTGATGTCTAATCTTGAACTGCCCTTCTGCCGCATTTTGCTTAATGCACTGTATGAGATAGAACACTGAACTGTGACAGATCCTATATCCATCATCTCTAGGGAAAATCATTGCATTGTATATACCTTTCTGTCTTTTAAGTGGGAATAACTGTAATTATCAGCTACATGATCTTTTGATTTAAAAGTATTTGTGTAACAATTTAACCAAATTGGAGAAAATCAAGTAGAGGCTTATGAATCATCTAAAATACACTCATAAACAGAATGTTCTACAGGTGGATTTGAAGTACCATGTTGGATAAGGTTCCTTTATGTAGAGACCGGTAAAATTTTATGTGGTTATTGGACTGCTCCATAAGAAAAGCAAATTTAGTAATTTCTCTTTCATGGGGACACTAGAACATCAACTCTTTCAAACAGTAGAAAATTTAAAGAAAGAATACTGAATTTAGTACATAACTGCAGACAGGTACACTAAACATGCCCATAGGCTGTCACTTGTTTATTTCTAAGATAGAAACAAAGCAAATGTCTACTTCAAATACAATTTCACTTCCCCTTCTTTCAGTGTTCTACTGACAGTAGATGGTAGTGTTCTAAACCAGTGATATAAAAGAAGCCAGCTATTAATACTGTCTTCAATTTCTAAGCTGAAAATTGGTTTTCTGGAGATTTCTTTTGTTTGTCAACTCCTGTGACACTTGGATGCATACATATTCTTCAAAATTCTGCCATTGAAATGATGTCCCAGTCCAAGTACTAATATTAAAATATTAAGTAGGTATTTGTGCTAACCAGTTTTGTTTTGTTGAGGTCTCAGCCAAGAATGAGCAAGGCTAGTTAGTACTAAAAACTCAGGGGAGAAGGGTTCCTTCTTTTTTAGTGCTTTGGAATATGATAATGCCTATTTTGGTGAGAGTTGTGTATTGAGTATAAAGGAGAAAATAATAGCCTTCATTTGTAGTTTGGTAATTTGTATTAGTAAGACAATGATATTTGTCATATAGAAACTAAGTGAATTGCAGATGTCACTTATGTGGCCATACTGATAATGGAATGAAACAAGGCATGTCATAAGAAGTAAAGGTGGATGTTACTAAAAAGAGAACATCTTTCCTTTAAAGAAAATGCTTTTTATATTACTTTATACATGCACATACCCTTAATTTCCTTTTTTCATGTTTGATCACATTATATGTCTTTGTCACCCAGGCAGTGGGATAACTGACATAGTTACAATCAACTTGGGTGGCACTTCTGACAAAATGTTTCTAAAAGTTCTTAATGCTCTTTGCTTGTGAGTTGATATCTGTCATTCCTTATTAAAGTTATCTATTTATATAATATCTGCCAGTTTTATGATATTGCAGACAACAGGCTTTAATGTTAAGTTGTGAATTAAATCTTTTAACTTTTTAGCAGAATGTAAAGCTACTTACTAATTATATGCGTCTATTGCAATTTTAGAAATTTATAGAACTGTTTGTAAGCATGCAGAAGAAAGAGAATCGATGAAATCATTAATAACAGTGTAGATGATGGATGGTCAGTAAGTGGAAATAATCAAACATACGGATGAACCTGGTATTACAGGCTCCATTCAGCTAAATTCAGCATCTAAATTCTAGGTTTTTTGATTTGTTTTGGATTAACAAGGGACCTGATGGACTATCTGCTAAAATCAATGAGAAGTGTCTTGACTTCAGTGGACACTGGTTCAAGCCACGGATGAGTAGTTTTTTCCACATGTTTAATAAACGTGAAAGCTGGTAATTATTTTTATTGGAGGTTAATTAATGATCAAGAATTTTATGTGTTTTGCCAAAAATTGAATGTGACAGCTGTGATAGTTGGTAACTTTCATACCTCTTCCTGTCCCTACATCATTTGGTCCTTTGCAACATACTTTTCTTATACCTTCCAGAGTAGACTTCATGTCTACACCAGCTTTCAAACTCTCCACATTGATATGGGATACAGCCCAGACCTAACACTCAGAGTTACCAGTGGGATCTGCCATTTTGCTCATTTGGAACTAATTGCTTCTAGAGAAATAATCAGTATTATAACTTTACACAAACACACCTTTTATAATTCACGAGCTTAAACTTTTAACATACAAGTTCAAAGCAGCAAGTTTATTCTAATGAAGAATTCTAGTAAGTTGTTTATTACTGAATTAGAATGAGATTACAAACAACACGTTTTAAAAATAATAGTAACTTTGAATATACCCAGTGAGATGATTCTTTTCTAGCTCAACGTGTGGTCTATATTACAATCAAAGAAGCAAAGGGGGCAACTCAGTAGTCTGCTGAGTGCTATTTTTTCAGAATAGAATTTCACTGATGGGTTATTGTTTTCCAAGTTGTGACAAGCTTTTTTTCTGGTATCTGACCAATACAAATGACACTTTAAAACATGCACTTCTAATTTGGCAGAATTTATTACACAGTAGTTTTGACTGGATGCCTAGAAATAAATTTGAAATGCCACATTTACATTCCCATTAAGATAGCAATTATTTTTCATACAAAAAGTTTTGTTGGAGAACTGATTCATTTACCCTTAGGACTTCTTTCTACACAAAATGGTCCAACTTGCAGTTATAAACTTCTACTGCAAAAGTACGTTCACTGCATTACACATCAGAATAATTTTTTATGATAGGTAGTGAGTATAGACACTACAGAGTATTAATAGAACAGGTGTTGGTATTTACAGAATGTGGTATTTAGGCTGAACGGCCACACAGTGAGTACTGGAAGTATAGAAGTTGCTTTGCCCCAGAAGGAAACAAGCAATTACAGTATCTTAATTATTCAACTGCAGTTGATACGAATAAGTTCCTCCAGTGTCTAATGTAGACAGAAGTATCATAGAATTTGATTTTTATCAGCTGAAGATGTCATGGATGCTTCTTCATTTTTGACATTACAGAAGACTAAAGATGGTTTGGTGCTTAATGCAATACAATTGAGAAGTGTTGGCTTGAATTTAACAGTAAATCTGTTAGCTTTGTTCATGCCAGCTCCATCACGGGAATTAACAGTCTGAGAACCTCATTAAGGATGTACTGAGACTGAGAAGAAAGTAAAAATCCATGTTGTTACTGGGTCAGGCTTGGTCTAATGTTAAAAATAATGAGAAAACAGCTAAAAATACATATTTTTACCTAATAGTGAGGAACTCATTAGTGAAAAGGAAGAATGTGGACTAGTGTGTTTATATCAGTGAAAATGTTGTCTTTGAGACTATCTTCTGGGGTTTTTGACAAAAAGTGTTGAAAATATTTCCTCCGGGTAATCATCTTAACTTCTTATACCTGGACGATCACTGTACAATGTACTGCTTGTCAAGAAAAAAGTATCACCTAACTCTGATTCAAAGTATTTGCAAAATCTCGGATGTTCACAAATACTCAGTGACCTATGCTCAATTGGCTTTCAATAAAGTTTGATACTGTTTCTTAGAAACAGTCGATTGATACCTCAGAAAAGCTATTTCATAAAACTGAGGTTGACCTCATGAAGAACACATGCAAGACTTTGATCCGTTGTACGGTGCACACTTTACACATGGGATTTTCAGACAAGGTACAAAATGTGCAAACAAAGCTGAAGGAAGTATGCGATTACAGTCAAAATGTAATCTCTGAACATTTTGTCTTTTATAGTAAACAATTAGTATGTGTTGCTTCTGGAGGGATACACGGAGTAATCTTACTCTGTTTTCCCAGTGGAAAAACTGTCTTGATGTAATTATCAACAAGGAACTTGAAGCATAGTGAGTTTTCCATTACTTTGTCAACACAAGTAATCCAAAATTTATGGGTTGGATCAAGCCCAGAACAACAAACAAAAGGTAAAATATGACTGATGGATTTTCGTGAAATCTTTTTCTTCTTTTGAGGTTTTCATTTGGAAATGAATTGTGGCTTCCTTCTCCTGCTTTGAATTTTGTTTAATAAAAAGCATATTTCATCAGAACTGTGGAAGTAAAATAAGGCAGGATATTTGAATTCAGAATGCTGAAGATTTTCAAAAGACTTGGCATTTCTGTCTAAATAGTTTAGCATCATCTTAGGATGTATTAGTTCTACTATAATCCACAAGGTTTTAATAAAATTATGAGCTATTGGAAAAAATTAAGTTGGCTGCTGAAAATGTTTCTGTATTGAATTGATGAGGCATTCATAAAATTTTTAGAGGGGGATTTAGTTATTGTGAATGCTCGAGAGGTTTTAATTTTTTTTTTATCAGTTCTGTGTTTGTTCCCCAGAATAGTTACACTTAGAGAACAGATAGTGTGTTTTCCTTTCAGAAAACTGTGGAACTAGTTGTTTTCATTTGACCTTGTTTTCCTCTGCAATCTCTCCATGTCATGCTATTATCCAGAGGATATTTTAGTCTCCTTTTTATGATACCTTCCTGGGCAAAACAAAAGCAGCTATGCCTTTAGACTTAATCAGTGGGACTGAAAAGGATGGAACAGTAACAGATACAACATCTACACATGGACATTTGCCTGACTTAAAGTTTTAAGTGAGATTTTTGTCAAAAAGACCATAGATGTAGTTAATGAGAGAAAACACGGGCAAATCCTCAGATGGAGAAAACTAGTACCTAACTAGCTACCAATTTCCTAATGAGAAATTTTTATTCATACCTAGCCCCCATGTGAATGAATTTGAATGTACTTTTAACTTCGACTGGACCCTAAATGAGATGAGTTTTGCATGGTTGCTTAATACTAAAGGTTTATAAGTTCTTTACTTAGGTTTTTGAGGATACTGTAAACCTCAGAAGATGACTGATGTCTGTAGATAAATACAAAACACTTAATAGAATTGAGAAAAAAAAAGATGTCTTGATATTATGGCCAAGATAGCTGAAAAGCCTTTGGAATATGTAAAACAAAAAATCTAACTTTTAATTTTTACTAAAACTGGGGTTTGCTTTTATTCAGAAAAGCTGTGCTGCTAAGTTGGTTTTTATTATACATAAATTATTCTCAGTACTTTGAAATAAAAATGTCATGATTAAGAAGCATCAGATGAGAACAATTACACAGGTACAAGGTTCCCTTTGAAATGACTTCATGCTTTCTGATACAACTGTAAATGTTTGCTTTTGAGTGACAGTTCACATGTACACTCACACCATGAGTGCTCATATCCTATTATTTGAGAACGGATGATCTATTAATTCACAGTAAAAGAAGTGTGCACTATACCCCATTTTTTTTCCTCTTCAGCACAACAGCATATAAAGCAGAGAGCACAAAGCACTGTGTCTGTTCTTCTCAAATGCTTAATAGAAATTGTGCTTAATTGCTACGGTGTCGTATGGCTTGCTTGGTTTTTCTTGTACTGTTCCTCATTTTTGGTTTTCTTAAAGTCTTAAGTCTTCTGTTTCATCTTCTTTCACTGAGAGTTTTTTCACTGTTTTTTCTAAAGGTAGACTTTTGGTCTGCCATCTTTACTGGACGTATCCTCTCAGGCAATTTTTGTGCTGACTGCTTGTAAAAGGGCATATACTGGACAAGTGGCTGGTTTATTGCTCCTTCAGGAAAACACTTTCTTGCTGCTTGCAGGAACCCCTAGTAAAAACCACTATTCAGAGATAAGAGTTACCAGTAATCACAGTTGTTTAAGATATGTAGATCATGCATACATTCACTTCCTGCTCATTCTCCTCTTTCTTTCTGAGATTTGTTATTTTCTACCTTTAAAATTCAGTGGTTGAAAGGAGGATAAAAAGTTCTGGTGCGATCTAATGATCTCTGTCAAGCAGGAGCATCAAGCTGACCTCTGTGGTGACTACAAGGAATAGTAGGGTGTCTTTTCACCTGCAGCATGAATCTACACACGAATTAGATATTTTAAAGAACTTCAGTTACTGATAAATACTTTTTTTAACTTCCATATAAAATGATAGCTTTTTCTTAACGCTCATATGTCTTTACTTCAGTGGGTCTATTAAATATGTTGTGTCATAGTTAGCTCTAAGGTAAAAGTATTTCTTTTTTCTGGTTGACAGACATTTGATGGCCACTCAGATTATATTAATGATCTGGTGTTTGCTCCCAAAGAAGGTCAAGAAGTTGCAAGTGTAAGTGATGATCACACCTGCAGGTATGCATTTTCTTCAAAACATTGCAATAGTAGTGTTTGGCTTTTTCTGTGTGTATATGCTTGCTTAAATAAATAACCACTTGTTTATTTTATTGGCCTTCATAGCCCAATGAGAAGACTAGTCCACTAACAGGACAAGTGGACTAGCACTACTCAAATTTATTAGCCTTACTAGGAGGTGGGATTACATAGCCTAAAGACAGTCCCATACTAATACCATGATTATAGCTGCTTCAGACCCATGTACTTAGTTATTTGTAACTGGAAGTAAAAGGGAAACATGGTTAAATACTTTGAAAAATGGTGGTTAGGGTTTTGTAGTACAGGAATTTTTCCTTGTCAAAAGGTCCCCTATCTCCATCTTCTAGTAGTGCACATGCATCTATAAAGCTGCTATTCTTATTCCTCCAATGCAGCTCACAGTTGAAGAGATCAGGAGGGGAGCTATGCAGGCTTTGCAAGTCACTGCAGTAGCATGAGAAAGCATCACCTTCGACGTTATAATAGCCGTGATAATTCAAAACGTGGCTCAGTTAAGGAACTGTTTTAGTTTTTTCTCTGATTATGAGTTATATATTTTCTCTTTGACGTTACCACCATATCAATTCCTATATAAATGACCAGGTAGTACTCGGGGAAAAAAAATCATTTGGTCATTTTTTTCACTTAAGGCCTCATCTACCTGCTAAGGGGGAATGGAAGAGCTCTTAGAATGATTACTCTGTGTATGACATTTTGTAAAGGGCTGATCATCAGCTGGTATAAATCACAGTTTAGTAGCTTTAGGTGAGCTACTCTGTCCTACATAAATAGAAAATCTAAAAGGCCTGTGATTTCAACACCCCTAGGGAACTCAGAAGAAATACTGCTTTGACGAGTAGGCAGATTTTCCATAGACACCCTGTCCATATTCCCTATGAAATCATTAGGAATGAACACTAGAAATGTATGACTTACTCGTAGCTTGTTCTGATTTATTTCCTATCTTTAATTTCTTCATTAAATCTAAAATAATATTGGGCTTATTCAGAAAAGAGCTGTTTGAATGTGTGGCCTTTTTTTTTGTTTATTTTGTGAAATGCTCAGTGTTCCTGGGATGAGTGAACTGTTTTAAAAACAGTAGTCTAATTGATACTAAATTAAAAGGAAATTAAAATTATATAATTAATATATACTATCAAGATTTCGACTTAGTAACTCTGAAAGACATTTTATGCAGGAAACCATAAAGGCTTTGGTTAAAAGCCATGGGAAATAAGTAGGATTTTTTTTGGCTACTTGAGTTCTTATTTTTTCCATTCATGCATGTGGAGCATGAAGACTTTTTTTATTGAATTTAAAGGTTACACTTTCAAAACTAATGGAAAATACATTCCCTGGGACTTACCAAATCATTCCTTACTTACTGTGTAATTTGCTTCAGTAGAAATTTAAGAAGAGGAATAATTCTTCTGTCTGTACTGAGTTTCTATCCTGAAATTGTTCTCAGGATACATCATCTGTTAATACCTTAGGAATAAAGTTCTAGAACAATTAGTACAAGAACATGTTTTGAGTATTTGGGTATCGTTTTGTTAGAGTTCCACTTTTAAATCTTAGTAATGTATTAATACAATGTCTCAGTATGTACAGAATATACACAAACATTTTTAGATCTTCCCTGGTTTTCACTCAGTAGTAAGTTTAGCAGAGATCTCTAAGGAACCAAACTTTCAGTTTTCATGCACTAAACAATCTCGCCACAAGCTGCTGCAACAGTGGTATCTCTGAGCTGGGTTCAGTCATTTTGGTTGGAAGACAGCGTAAGTCAGATATTGGTTGAAGAGGCTGTGGTGATATATTCAATGTTTAAATCGCTGCTATGTCATTCAGGAGTTCTGGTTGTTTCTTGCACATAGTCTTTGTTGGCCTTGTGGGTTTCATAACACAAGACTTTTTCCCAGCTGTGAAGTAGAACTGAATTAAAAATACTCTTGCATAACAACAACTGCAGTAGCCATCTATGTTATGTAGTGGTGAATAAAAGTGTTGTGTGCATTCATACACAAGTGAAGAGGTGTCGGTATGTAAATATGCTGTACAATTTAGTAACCTTGCGTTTCTCTGCACTGAGACTCTCAAAACTAATATAACCTTAAAAAATATTGCTTTTCTGAAAGAAGACACCTTTGGAAGACTCTTAAAATCCACTGTGTTGCAGTTACTCACAACTGTATTTATATTAAAGATCAAAATTCCTATAGCTAAAATTATATCTGCAAAGTTGAATGAAAAACTCACATCCTGGGTCCTAAATATCATATATTATTCCTTCTCTGTGTTACAAGATGGATGAAGCTGTTCACAAGCATATAGTTAATTTATATCTTTGGCAGGATATTGCAATTTTCAAATGTTGCTTATTTTATACTATTATACATAGTAGACTAATATTGAGGAACTCACAGGATAGTATCCTGTGTTTCATACTTTTATGCATTTCATAATTGCTTTACTCTCTTAAAAATAGAAAATAAAATTATTTTTAAAGTTTGATTGCAAAATTTAAAGAAAATGGTAAAAGACTGGCAGAGAAAATAGCTAAAATAACTACTGTTATATTAAACAGAAATTTGAATCAGTTTTATTTATGTCATATGTATTAACATATTGTGTACAATTGAAGTAAAAATAAATAAAAGTATCTTGGGTATATATAAAAAAACAAATTTAGGGTGTTTATACATTTTTTCTGAAAGCCAAACTTGGTCACGACAGAAAATAAAATTATCTCTTTGATTTAATCTAATTGTTTTCTTTCAAATCTAGTTGTTTTTTCTTCATGATCTACCTTTCTATGTCAGTTTCAAAATTCTATATAAAGTTTATGTGTAACTAAAGTAATTTGCTCGTCCATTTCTTGGTATCACAAGACCATGTTTAATGAATAAGACAAAATCTTTCATGATAGCTTTAAGGAATATTTCATTTAATTCCTTAAAATTGTAAAGCATTATACACTTCTTTTAACACTTGCATTCTGTGTAGGAATACACGCATCCCACTTTGCTAATGAGAGCTGTGTGTGTAACTCCCTGTGCACCACTATCAAGTAAAAAAAATATTGCTGGCTTTTTTGTTATGATTTGGAAACACATAGGAGGCTGCAGGGATTCAGATGTACAATTCATTTTGTTCTGGTACTTAGCGAGGCCTCTGCAATAAAGAACATAGGAAAAGTTTGGAAAACAGCACAAGCTTAACAGACACCCCTCTGCTGTTGGTAGTTTTTGACACTATCTGATGTTTCTTAAAGTATTTAATGCAAAATACCATCCTGGTAAAAACCACTAATCTCATATGCATGCTAAAAATTAACCTCTGACTGCTAAAAGGTTAATTTATCTGATTTGATAAACACCTCATGCATCATCCTTATATTGAGCTGAAAGATTATTGACAGTGCCAGGCCCTTAATAATGGCAGCGCAGCAATTTCTTATGTCATCAAGTGCTGGATTGGCTGCTATTTTAAAAAGCTTTCAGGACTCATCCATCCCTCTATCTCCCTCCCTCTCTCTTTTTTTTTTTTTTATTATTCCTTAAACTACATCATCTTCCTCTCTTTTTGTGTGTGTAATAGAAAAGAACGTACAATTGACTTACCTTTCACTTTTATCTGTGAAGGTACTTGCCGTTTTATTCCTGAGTTCTGTTCAGTTACTTACACCATGGCTCGTGCTGCTTCATAGAGAAGGACTTTGTGAATTTATTTATCAGTCACTGTCAAGTTCAGCCTTCTCTGTTGCACACACAACAAATGGCAGTCCATTAGAAGCTTAGTGTTTCTCCCTGGACAGAGATTCGGGGGAAAGGTTTGATATCACTGGAAACTTAATTAACTAGAGTCTCAAAATTTATCATAGTGTTTTGTCTGGTTTGTTTGTTTTTTTTTTTTAATTTGTAGTGTATTTGTTTACACGGTACTCTGATGTCTTGGTTATTTTGTATAGGTCTTTCTCTAGACAGCGTAAAGGAAAGCCAATGGTAACTCTTGTTTGGGTTTTTTTTGTGTCTTATCTTCTTTAATGTGTTGCCAGCACTTGTTGCACTTAAGTCTTACCTTGTTAATTCAATAAATATTTCAGTCTTCAGCTATATTAAAGCATTGCCATTCTCACTTATTCCTGCCTCCAAAATTATATTTTATTTGTATCTTCCCGTTCCCAGTCCACTCAATGACGTTTTTTTTCCAAAATTTTAAAAAAAGGCATCTTATGTCATGTTGTTCTGTCTTCATCTCTTTGTTGTGATAGAATTCCCCAGTGTCTCTTTGTATAAGAAATGTCACACCAAAATATTTATCCTTTTTGAGGTGTGCTGATTACAGTTATCAAGCTAGTTATGTATTATAATTGATGAAAATAAAGAAGTCTTTGATTATTTTTAAGAGTCTAGTCTTTAACTTTGTACACTTTTTGTATGCATTCTTATATGTTCCCCAAATGTAGTCTTATGCAATTTCTGTTATACTTTACAGCCACAATGCAACTATTAATCAACAATTTCTGTTGTACTTCACAATCACTATGCAAGTATTAACCCCTCTCCTGTTACAGTATCCAGTCAGCTTAAATGAAAAAAATTAAAAAATCACTTTCTGAGTCAAATGTTCAGAATGTTACTTCAGTCTGGTCTTAAGTGTGGGTGAATAAGGCTTTAGTTAGGAAGTCTTCAAAATATGCGGATGAAATGGTAGCTATTTCCTGTGTGACGCATTATGACTTGCGTTAAGGGTCACATAGTCCTAGAATATAGTCTAGCCTATAAATTGTTCTAAGTAGAAATCATTGCATTAGATTTATTTAGCAGTTACCTTGTATTTAGAAACTCATTGGCAGGATTGTAATTGAGTTTCTCAGTAACAGTCATCCCACAGAAGCATTTAGTTCCACGTCTACATGAAAACAATAAGCTGATAACTCTTGACAGCTAATTTTTCTTTGGTTGAAAGCATACAACTGAAGCTTCACATTTGTGCAAAAATACTGCTTAGTCTCTGGCTTTGCTTTAGATAACTTTAAGGGTATTTCAGTAGTAGTAGTTGTATTTTTTGGACTTACTTCTGAGGGTGCATGTTCTGAAATGCATGTTAGCAAAGAACAGTCAGTTGAGATGGTACATGTGCAGCTCCCCTGCCTCTCCTACTTCTACCAACATTGCAGGGGGTAATCAGAATTATATCCCACAGTTACCAGTGAAAAATACATCAATGCTTGCATATCCAAGTAGATACTACAAGAAGCTATAGGTAACATGGATTTTAATGCCAAAATCCAAAAGATTCTAGTTACTAATTCTTTAATGGCATTGACATTTCCTTTGACCACCAAAAGAAATGGTGAACACGTGTCAACTTTCTGAAAGAGTATGTACACATTCATCCTACAAAAAGGCTTTTATTCCATGGATCAAAAATCAGTGAAGGAAATGCTCTACAGGCACAAATTTAGGAACCTGTATGCTGAGTCAGGAGATAGTTTAAGATGGCTGTGCCTGGTGGACTAGTGCTAAGCAGCACAGATGAATTTCCCCTTTCTCCCCATGCAACCATTTTTGTGGCTTGTTTCACACAGTGTGCTGTATAAGGAGTTCTTCTATCTAATTCTGCTACAGATTCTGTAGCCGTGAACTGTTAGTTGGGCAGTGCGTTACCTGATTTATAAAAACTTAAATTCTTTATTTTGTCAGTAAAATAAAATAAATTACTAGAAACTATCTTTAATATTACCCCTTTGTCTTCCTCTGAACAGCTAGAGAGGATTTCTACAGTTCCACTTCAGCCTTCTGTTCTTTCATGTCCTACCTAGTATGCTCCTTGGATCTTTGATAACCACCTCCATATGGAGTTGGCAGAAGACCTGAGACAAGGCCGGGGTTGGTTGTATTCTCCACAGTGTTAACTCATCTCTGTATTTCCGTTTTCCTTTTCTGAGATCTTCCTCTCCTCACTTCTTGTGCTCAGTGAGGAACAACTTCACTCTACCTTTGTTGTGTGATCTCTGGAACAGGACTCTTTCCCTTCTCCATAGTCCTCTAGGCTTTTCAGAGGTGATAGGATTTTCGTCACGCATGGAATACATCTGATAGAGATATAAAGAAACATCAGAAAGGGGTATTTAAGTAAGATACTATTTAACAAAAACAAACAAATAAACAAAACACCCAAACAAAAAAAAAAAAACCAACAAACAAAACATGTTGGGCATTTTTAAGAGTAGGTCAGTGATCTATGCATAATGGTTCAAGTATAGCTGATCGTGCTTTGTGGTTGGGAATGGTATCAGATGTCAAGGTTTGTTCTAGCCCCAACCCCACTCACCAAAATTGTTGGAAATCTTATGTTGAAAGAATTACTTTTTTTACTTTCATCTTCTGGGTATTTGAGAAATGCCTGAACGTTGCAATATGCTTTTTGTTCTTTTACTGTTGCAAATTATGGGGTTTATTCAGTTAGGATTTGGTTTTGTTCTCTAGTTAGAATAATTCAGAATTCAGAAAGTTAGAATATAAAATAAGGATCATCTCTGTTGCCACAAGACAGGTTTTCAGATGTTCTAATGAATACTTTGCCAACCTTAATAAAAGTCCATTATGTGATAAAATTACTGCATATATGCAGCATGTCATTATCCATATTCATGCATATGACATACAATGAAGTTGTTCCAACATTGCTTGAATATCTTTGTGCTTTGAGATAACTGCAGTTGCCATTTGTTTGTTTAATCATAGGATATGTGTGATAAAAGAAATGTACTAACAACTCAAGAATTTTCTTTAACAGCATTTGCAACTATCTGTATTTTGTGTTAGTTTAAGTTTTGTGAGCACTGCAGCATATAATTTCTCAGTCCTTAGTTACTTAAAAAGTAATGAATGTACTAAGCAGATTACATATTATTTTTGAGGTTTTCCATTATTCAAATTTAGGCCCTTATTTCAACTGTTATTATTCAAACTTTTGTCCTTTAAATTTATTGTGGAAGCTTTTTTAAATATCAAAAAAATACCACAAGCCCAATAACAAGTCTATACAACAATAGTTGGTGGGGGAGGAGGAGAAGTAAGAGGGGTGACACATTGCCAGGTTACAAAAAATAAGGATGTTTGGAGAAAAGTAGATACTGGTTTGCTTTGATATAAAATCATGGTAATATTAGTAAAGTTTCAAGGGCTTTGAATGGGAGACAAAATGCTCAGTCTTTTTGGATTGATTTACGTGATAGGAATGTGGACAAAACTCGAGGGTTTTTTTCATAGCATCTGTAGCTGATTTGGTTATGATTACCGAGTAATTGAGTAACTGAAATTCAGTTTGGCTAAATTTTTGGTCTTTGCACATTTTTTACTAGGATTAGTCACAATGAAATATTGAAAAGAGTTAATTGAACACATAAGTAATTGTAAACATCCATACCAGCATGGACATGATGCATTCAGACAAGGGTTTGTTTTGATATGTATCGCCTGGTTTGGGTTGGGTTGGTTTGGTTTTGGTTTTTGTTTTTTTTTCAAAACTAAATGATACCATCTTTGTTATCAATAAAGAAAGAAGAAAATATAAGAGGGACATTTATCCTTCTCTACTATTTATTACTAACAATCTTACCATTCTTACAAAGCAAGAGATACAAGTCTGGCATTTTATACATAACAAAGTTAGGGAGGTAGAAGGCATAAATTTCTGTCTCAACACCTAATAACCTCACTCACTTCAGGGAAGGAAACATGATGGCACGCTCCTTTGGCCAAAATGATTCACCGTCTTCTGTTATATCATAATTTTCTCCCTGCACAGTAAATACACATGGAGAGTGTTGATTTGACTTGGACAAATCTACAAGGCAAAATTTTTGGCAGTAGAAGAAAGTATTGTATGTTTCTAAATTACCTAATCAAGTAGCTATTTCATTTTTTAAACGGTTGTCAAGTTTTTGTTTTGACTTTTTTTAATAAGGACACTGATCCTTCAAGATTAGAGACCCTGTGTTTTCTACAGGGAAAACAAATATTTGAGCTGTTGTGGTTTGGCATACGAAAACAACGTTGTTCATTAAATATATTTACTTTATTCCCATATATTTTGTCTAGACTTATGATGTATTATTTAAGAGTTTTTTGAAATCTCTTAAATATAAGGCTTTAAGCACCCTGGTGAGATATAAACTGAAAAAGTCTGGAGGAGGTCAGCAAAAATCCTCTAGAATAAACAATAACAGTACATAGACACTCATCTAACTCAAAAGACTGGGCAGAACACTACTTTAAAAATTGGCTGTTTCTAAGGTTCTGCGTGTCAGGGAGGAAGGATATATGTATATGTTTTGGTGTGAAAATGCATATAAATAGTATGCAGCCTCATGTTTCAGACTGATGTTCACAACTGAGCTACTGATTTTGTAGGAAAAGAGGCAGTTAAGCAGTGGCTGAGGTAGAATGGTCTCCGTTTTGGTTTTGTTGCATTTTATAAATGAAGTAGCTTCATGGCTCATTAACACTCACATCGAATGCTTCCAAAGAAAACTCACTCATCACCTAACCTAGTTTTGGTGTTTCAGCATACGCTTTCCTGTCAATCCATATTGACCAAATATTGTTGATTTTTTTTAAGTACTTTTTTTAAACTGATTGATATCTACTGTACATGCTTCTACAGGAAAAGATTAAACTGGCACATGTGATTTCTTTGTTGAAAGCTTGCCAAGACCCTTTGTGGGCTAGTGTTACCTCTGCCATAGATGCCTTTGTTTGCCTTAGCTTCATTTTTAGTTTCTTAGGTTTCCATTACTCCATCTTTTCTTAACAGGAAGAAATGGAAATTCATATATTAGAAAAGCAAAATACTTTAGTCTGTGGTCTTATCCTTTACATGGTAATGTGGATGATTTAAGTTGCTTGGTACTTCACTCTAGGTTGCTTGTATCAGCTAGACCAACGCTGACCTTCCTGCTTTGTACTGTAATTTATGGTATAGTACAAAGGCTGTAGTGTTGACTTATGAATAAAGTGGGAACATATCATCTAGATTTCATGTCTAGACAACTAAACTTGTCAACTTATTTGGATATTGCCCTTTTAAACAGGTTCTTCCTAGTTCAACAATGTTAAAATACATTATCTTCAGCACTGACTGCTTTTACTGACTTCTTGAAGTGATAAAGCATGAACACTATTATTTCATTTGTTCAATTCCTTTGTGAATGTATTGAGGCACTGAAAGTTCATGTATTTGCAGTCAAATGGCAATAAATAGTTTAATACTTTTTTTGCAGTCAAATGGCNGTCCCTTTTCCCCCCCCCCCTCGCTTTAGGGTCTGGGATTTGGAAGGAAATGAGAAGGCCCATTTTGTTTTACGTTCTCCCGGAATGAGTGTTTGCTGGCATCCTGAGGAGGCTTTTAAGGTTGTGTTTTCCAGCTCTTCACCCTCACCACCTTTAAAATAACAGCAGAGTAGACTTACCTAAACTGTAAATCTTTGATGCTGCAGTAAGATTGAAGTTTGGGGAGCTAGTGTACATTGTAACTAGATATTGGTTGGATCTGCTAATGTGAAGTCACTGTAAATTAATTCTCATTCTCGTCATTTTACTCTCAGTCCCTCACTCCTCCCATCGTAAATATTCCTTCTTGATTACACACATCAATTGTTGTTAATAACTGTTCTGTTGATTGCATATTAACTTAACAGTTACCAGAGAAAAGTTCAAGTTTTTCTCAGTCGTGGTAACACAGTTCACCAATAACATAGACTCTTATAATGCGTGCCAAGTTTTGAAAAGAATCTGTTTGAAGTTAGAAAGGGATTTTTTTTGTTGTTGTTCTTGCTTGGAATATATGAAATGTGTGCTGAAAAAATCAAAACAAATCAGTAAACTGTGATTTTTATACTTATCTGTTTATTGTACTAGGCAAGATTAATCAGCTGATATATACCAAAATATTCAGCTTCATTAATGGTCTAGTCCTTGCGATCTTGGATTTATTATTCCTGTTGTGCCAATCAATAACTGCTTTAAGCAGCTCCAAGTAGTTGTTCAGATTGCCACAAAACCACCCCCTTAAAACAGAGAAAAGCAGTCAAATAAGGTATCAAAATATTTACATTAGCAATAGGGAAGAAGGATCTCTATTCTCAACACACTATCCACCAATATCAATATCCAGTTCTTACTAAGAAATTAGGAAAACTGTTGATTGAGTTGGTATCACAGTTGAATGTGTTTGCTACTCTTGCTAGTGGGCAACTTTGTTAGCCCAACAAAATTACTAGATTAGCCCAAAAATACTGCAGTATTACACCAGTCTTGCATACTAGCTTGTCTTTTATTTGACCCTTATCAAAGAGTAGGCACAGGATTTTTATTTTTTTTTAAAGAAAAACCCCTTCAAAAAGCTACTAAAACTTGACAGACTGATGGTTGAGCTTACAGCTGGTCAAAATGCTTACTGCACCATGTCCTTTAGTTTGCAGAAGAGTATGTTTGGTGACAGTTTTCTTCTTCCAAACAAACTCGGATGTTATTGGAGTACTAGTTCTAATATTTCTTTGCCTGCTTTAATTATTGTTCATGACTATCTGAGAACCACCTCATGGAGAAAAGCTCTTTCTACAGTACTTAATACTACTTGAATATATTACTTTAATAGAAAAACTGTAGATAAAGTCTGTTGCAGACTGTTATCGGATGAAGCAAGAGATGGTATATAAATTCAGTAAGCGTGAATCCAGATTCTACAGTTACATTGATCAATACTGTTGTTTCCTTGTACAGCACTATGTCTGTCAGTCAGTTTTAATTTTAAAAGAATAACTTTTGCTTTACAATTCTAAAAGCACAGTACAACTGGGGTTAAGAACTGGTGCTTCTAAGCGCTAAAATTGTATACATAGATACCTAAAGATATATACAGACAGAATCATGCAATCACTATCTATAACGATGTGACAGTAATATAAATTAAAGTGCTTTTTATTTATTGGTGGAAGAGTGCTCAGGAGAATGTTTTCTGGTACAAAGTGAAAAATTGTACCTATTTTAATAATATTAATATTTGCTTGAAAGTATGCTAGGTTTGCTATAGAGCAGAATCATAGAATGGTTTGGGTTTGAAGGATTAAGGATTTAAAGGTTATCTAGTCCAACCTCCCTGCAATAAGCCCCTTCTAAATGTTCCCCCCCTACACCTTGACAGGGCATCTATCACCCCTCTGGGCAACCTGTTCCAGTGTTTCACCACCCTAAGTGTAAAAAAATTCTTCTTTATATCTAGTCTAAATCTACCCACCTTAGTTTAAAACCATTACCCTTTGTCCTATCACAACAGGCCCCGCTAAAACGTTTGTCCCCATCTTTCTTATATGCCCTTTCAAGTACTGAAAGGCCACAATAAGGTCTCCCTGGGGCCTTCTCTTCTCCAGGCTGAACAACCCCAACTCTCTCAGCCTGTCCTAATAGGAGAGGTGCTCCAGCCCTCTAACCATTTTTGTGGCTCTCATCTGGACCCACTCCAGCAGGTCCATGTCTTTCCTGTGCTGAGGGCTCCAGAGCTGGATGCTGTATTCCAGATGGGGGTCTCATGAGAGCAGAACAGAGGGGCAGAATCACCTCCCTCGACCTGCTGGCCACACTTCTTTTGATGCAGCCCAGGATATGGTTGGCCTTCTGGACTGCGAGCACACATTGTCGGCTCAATGTCCAACTTTTCATCCACCAGAACCCTCAAGTCTTCCTTGGCAGGGCTGCTCTCAATCCCTTCAATCCCCCAGCCTGTATTGATACTGGGGTTGCCCCGACCCAGGTGCAGGACCTTGCACTTGGCCATGTTAAACCTCATGAGGTTCACATGGGCCCACTTTTTGAGCTTGTCCGGGTCCCTCTGGATAGCATCCCATCCCTCAAGCATGTCAGCTGCACCCCTCAGCTTGGTGTCATCTGCAAACTTGCTGAGGGTGCACTTGATCCCACTGTCTTTGTCACTGATGAAGATATTAAACACTACCAATAAAAATACTGATTCATTATATGCTAAGTAACATTCTTTTAGTTTCTCTTAACAGCTGATGGTAGCAGAGAAGAATGGAACAATACGATTTTATGATCTAATTACACAGCAGGCCATTCTCTCCCTAGAGTGTGAACAAATGCCACTGATGTCAGCAGACTGGTGTTTAAAAAATACTCTGAAAATTGGAGCAGTTGCTGGAAGTGATTGGCTAATCTGGGATATCACTCGCTCCAGGTATTTTTATACACAAGATGGTTTGCTTTATTCTCTTCTTAAGCAGTACATGAAGAGGTGTGGCTACTTTGCTAATACAGTACTTAAATGCACTATGTATTATATCACCTATTCAGTAAATAAATGAACATTCATCAGGATTTATGAAATCAATACAGATCATTCCCTGGCATTCTTTGTTTCATCTTTATCTATCACTATTTATCTGTTAAAAATAATTGTCTGTCTTTTTGTCCATTTGAGACAGTACCTCACTACTGTTTACCTCTCACTGTAAGTTCTATGTGTTTGTTAATTTAATTCTAAGTCATAAAAACGTAATTATTGAACCATAATAAACTGTATAACTACTTCAGTTTTCCTACTCCAAATTGAGATGTAAGCTGCAGGAATGCTCTGGTTTTCCCTCAGCTTCTTCACAGAGTTGACAATGCGTCCTCTTCGCTGTTTAAATGATACATACTTTTGGTACTTACTGTACGAGCTGTAGTTGTTTGCAGATCAGTTTCTTACCTTGAATGTCTGTTTTAGTTATCCACAGGATAAGAGACCTGTCCATGTTGATCGAGCCAGATTATTCAGGTATAAGTGTTGTCTCTATTCTGTGGGTTTTGTCTGTATACATCTATGTATATGCAAGCAGTTGTGAGTTTAGGGACCTGGTTGTGTCTCAGTTACGTAATTTTTAGGGGGACCTGGTCTATAAACTTTGTGAAATTTGTGAATGACCTACATTTAGTATATATGTGTAACATTCCTGTGATTTCTTTCTGGTTTACAGCAACATACATATGGGGCTGTAAGTGGTGGATCATTTACAAGCTATTTCTCTGAATTTATTTCTCTGGTCTTAGTGGAATATCTGACAGCTTAACACAGTTAACCACAAGGGAAAGAATTCCACTTTGTGTGCACTTCTGATAGTCTGATAGGGATATCTGAAAAGTATGTTCATTTTATTCATAGGTGGTCCCGAGTGAATGAAAATCTGTTTGCAACCACTGGATATCCGGGAAAAACAACTACTCAACTGCTTGTTCATCATTTAGGACATCCCCAGGTAAATTTTTTACTTCAGCTTTTGACTGGGATTGCATCTGTTCTCTTCAAATCAGCCTCATAAATAATTAAAAGCTACTGTTAAAAACTAGCCCAAACCATCCAGAAATGCTGCTTGGTCTACCTAATTTATTTTGTGTCATCCACATGAGGAAAAAAAAATCACACTGCTCTTAGCCTGCCATTTTAAAAGCTGCTTCATCTATGTGTTTTATTTTGCTTTGCCTTATTGCTGCTAAAAGGAAGAAAAACACATTTAACCTGTTATTTAATAAATTTCTTACTATTTCTAATTCTAAAGACGCTAAAACCAACTGGTTATGTATTTTACAGGTTTGGAATAATTATATTTCAAATCATTAATGAAAATATATCCAGAGACAATGAACGCAAAGCATAGGAAATATTTTGGTTTTGCTAGAGTTAGTATACATTTGTAATGCTTACAAGTAAAAATATTATCTCCAAACTTACTAGTTGTGAGTACGTTTAAATAACAGGAAGTAACTTCATTTACAAAGATTTCTAAGTTTGAAAATATGCCTTTAAAATAATGTTAATAATAATGAAAATTGTTGAAACAATTTGTTATCATGCAATACTTTGCTGTATCTTACTTAAATGTACTAAGTAGCTACCGGAACTAAGTAGCAGATAATCAGATTTTTCAGTTGGATTTCTATTATATTTTAACTTTATTTGTTAAGGAGTACTAAATCTATGGTGGTTTTTTGTCTACTCAACTCAGTGTATGTGGTATAGAAATCATTTATACGGTAAATTGTATTGATATTTCTCTCTCTTTTTTTTTTCTTTTTTATTTAAAGCCCATTCTTACTGGCACTGCAGCTGTAGGATCTGGTTTGACATGGCACAGAACTCTTCCATTATGTGCAGTTGGAGGAGATCATAAGATTTTCTTCTGGGTAACTGAAATGTAAAATAAGCATTTGCCTTCAATATGAAACTTTACAGCATAATGTGTCTTTTCTAGTAAAACAAAGGAATTTACTCTCTGTACTGGTATTTATTCACTTGGACAACCTAAGAAAGGAACAAGTAAAATACGAAACATTTGCATTTGATTTTTAGCTTGCAAATACAAGAGCTTTTGTAAAATCGGTTATCGTACATCTGGTACTTGGTTCCTTCCCTTAAAATAAAATGTACACTTTTTTAACATGGTATGTGGTGTGAAATGAATTCTTAAAAGTGGGGTTTTTTTAAGAGATTTCATATCCAGCGATCTCAGTCTGGCAGTGTTGCTCAGTTAACACGGCTCAAATACTTTGAAATTGTCCAGAGTAGCTACAGAAAGAAGACCTGTCTCTGTATGAACTTTCCCAACCATCGCTATCTTATAAGAAAGAAATGCAATAATGTACTGTCATAAAATGTTGTCTGTGAGTGTATTTGCTGAATAAACTAGTTACTGCTAACAGTGAAGAAGCTAATGGTATAATCAGAATGATAATTTTTAGAAGTATTATTTCTCTTAAGGTGACAGGGGGATTTACTTCAAGTATGCCAAACAGCGTGTGGGTTTTTTCTGTTTACAGCCTTTTACTTCCAGCCTTTTACAGGAAAATCAAAGACATTCTGCTTTCTAGGAGCATATTTTTCTTGCCCCTCCCATACACAACCCAGAAATTAAATAAAAGAGAAAAGAGTAAAAGACGGAGACAACTCCTGTCTTCAGTATCCATGTTGCATGCTTTTGCAAGTGAAGCGATATCAAGATCTTCAGCGAGTGTAACAGCTCCTTAGAACATCATATCCATCCTTATTAGCAGCAGTTAGATCTTAAATTATTCTTTTGTTTGTTCCTATTTATGCTGGACATATACAACCAATTCAGAAGTAGGACAGCAAAAAGTGAGATTATAGTCACCTTTTAAAAAGTAAGATGATATTTTGTTTCTTGTAATTTCTTATCCTTGAGAAATTTTGCTTTCCAACTGCCACCAAAATTCACCTAAAAGATGAATATAAAGTTCCTCATAGATTAAACTATTTTTCAGTATTGCCTATTGAATCTCATCCTTTGTAGGAGAAAGGACTTAATTTCCTAAAGGTTTTAAAGTTCTGTTTATTTTACTCACAAAGGTGTTCTACTGACTGCCCACTATAAAAATTCAAATGTGTAAAGCAATCCTCTTTCTGGAACAGTCACATTCCTTTTTTCTGTTAAGTACTATTCTACTTTTAAAGCATATTCCTCTAACTGCGATACCTGTTAAGGTTTTTAAGTAACTCCGGGTTATGGACTAATTTTTTTTTTTAAAGAAAAAAAATCATTCTAATGCAAAAAAAAATATTTAGTACCTGCAGGTAAGCAAATGAAGATGAACTCTTACTGTCTACATTTGTACATTTACGAGTCACCAACAAACTGCTTACCACCTGTTCCAAGATACTATAGTCATTGAATTGTATTTATCAATATAAAATACTTTTAGAAAAAATCTATAGTAGTTAAATTTATACTGTTAAAACCCTGGAAGGTCTTTTTAACCTTTTAGGATTGTCATACATACTTCAAATTTAATTTGTTTGCCCTCTTCTAAACAAGAAAGACTTCTTGTTTGTTGTCATCATTTTCTTTTATGTTAATATTCTCACTATTCTTTAATATTTCCACTAAGCAAACAAACAAGCAATAATTAGCGTAGATCTTGAGTTTTCATTTGTGTAGCTAATATCCCTGTCTCTGTAAACTGCGATATAATTGGGCAATTCCAAACTATGTGGAAGACCTTTTTTACTTTCTTCAGCGGGGTTACCATCTGCTGCAGCTTGATCTCCAGTTATCCTTACTAAGGAAGCTAAACCTGAAATTATCACAGAATTTATTTCTGCTAATTTTGGAGGAAAGTAATTCCAAATCCCAAATTAAAACAACTTCTACAGATAGAAATTGGAGGAGGCCAAAATACTGAAATCAGAAAGACCATGCACTTGTTTAGACTTTCAATGAAAGAGGTAATTATTAAAGTGATATTTGAGATCCTTGTACAGAAAGCAAGGAAATTATTAGATCCAATAGCTGAATGCCACAAAGACAGGGTAAGTAATGTTGGTGTAAGGGTATCCAACAAGACTTAGATGAGAATAAATGTTTTGGTCTTACAGTAGGGTCCAGTCAGAATCAATTGCATGCAACCTTTCGACCTGCTTCTTTTTTTCCAAATCATTCACATGGCCGCATACAGTGCAACCAGAACAGATTTAATAATAAAAAGAAGAAAACCTTATAAAACCCTTCTGGGTATCCCTGCCTGGCTATGAGAAAACATCAAAAGAGCAGAACAAGCAAAGTAGCACAGAAAATTTGATAAAAATGTGAATGGGTCTCAAAAGTTAGTATTCCCACTGTCTTTGCTGTAGTGTTATCTGTGGACAATCTTCGGTCATAGAAGTTTGGACTGAATGGTTTGCCTTTGACTGTGCCACTTCACTGAGCATCTCATTGCTTCTCTTAATGTTGGAGTTGTCCAGTGCCCGTTGCCTTTGTCCTGGAATGGTTTTGGGGGGACTGTACTTGCAAGCAGCGGTCCTGGAGCAAGAGCTAGGAGCTGCATCTTCCCAAATAGCATCATCATGCCTTTGGGTATCATCTCCTCTGTCCAGTTAGTCATTGATTTTGAGCCAGAATACCACTCTCTGGTTCATCAGAGCTTTTCCCTTACCTGTGTATGTCTTTTCCCTGAGACTCTGAGGAGACGTCTTCCTCCCTCAGAACTGGAAGGGCTTCTGAAAGAAAAGAAACAACATGTTACCTTTTTGATCGTGGCATGAGACATAAAAACAGGCCTCCTTTGATTTTCATGACAAAGCTGCGTCTGAATACTTCAAAAATGTTTTTATTCAATCTTCACGGGTCTCTCAGAAGTTTCTGATCGTTTTCTAGGCCAAAACCGATGCAAAGATTGCATCCTGAAACCATCTCAAAATGCTACATTGTAAAGTGGAAGTGGTGGTAATCCTAACAAAACTCTTATTTCAATATTTTTAAATTAAGACAGGATGCCTTGGTCTGATATCTGCTGACAATTTCAGGCTGCTTCTTCCTGTGATATTGATGGAATTTCCACTACCTTTGGCTTTCAGCTAACAGATATGGATAACCAGCCCCACCTTCCTCTAGCTGCTGTGCAGTAGCTTGTACGACACAAGATTCCTTTCATGGGAGTCCCCCAGCTGCTCATTGTGGTTTGAACTCGCCCTAGGTTCTGTGGAAATCTGCATGCTCGTTACAGGTCAGTGTAATGAATACTGACAGATTATTTCTAGGTGAAATGTATTATTTGTGCTTTAAATTATTTCCCTCTAGAAGTCTGGCTATTTGATGCAGAACCCACATAAGCGACGCACTGGCATACAGGTGAAATTTTCACAGTGCGGATAAGCAGCCATGGTGTAGGGACCTTCACCGCTCCTCCCCTGTAATGCAGCAAGTGGATTTATTGTATCTAATATTTCTCCCACGCTGAGCAGCAGCCCGACTTGTCCCCTCCCTGCCACCATCCAGGGGATCTTTTCCAGGGGAGTGCAGATAACTGGTGTTACTAAGATTCAGGTCCTTGGAGTCCATATAATGTAGAACTCTTGTATATTCTGTTTGCCTGATACACATGACGTGTTGGCGATGTGGATTCAGCTGACTAAGAGCCATAAAATAAGTTTTACATCTTTTAGCTTGAGCAGTAGAGAGTTAAAAACAACTGGCTGAATATATGCAACCAAAAGGAAATCCCAGTGTCTAGGAAACTTGAACATGCTGAGCTAGAACTTACACAACTTAACTTTAAGATGGGTTTGGAAGACACTCCAGCCTTGACTGGTGTATGCTTAAACTGCAAAATAAGCAGACTGGAGGATGTTTCAAGATACTACACTTTGTTCATCTCATATCCATAGTTTGCCTAGAGAGTACAGGTTTAAGGGGAGGTTTAATTCGCTTGTAGACACAGCTGAACGTCTTTGTGGGTCTGAGAGGAAGGACTAGACTGGGACAGTGCTATCCTTCTGGATGTGTAGTGAAACCGAAACAGATTATTTTTTCCTGTCCACTCTCAGAGCAAAGTTTTACACAGCACCTAGCTATGCAGGATATCATACGCTATACTCAGTACCCATATTGACAAAGGCAATTTGCGTTAGGTATGTGCAGGTGCATTTTGGGTAACTTTTTTTATTTAGAATTGCTCAAAACCCAAGGGGGCAGAGGGCAGAAATTCTTTTGTTCTGCAGTTAATTCAGAAGCCAGGGTGCTTGTTTTTAATACTCTGTTTTTAAGGACTATTTAAAAACTATTTACCAAGGATTGGAATGATCTTGCCAAGTTCAAGGCTCTTTGTGTTACTTCTTTCCTGTATAAAATGGGTATTTAGAAAAAAATAAAAAAGAGCAGCTAATGTTTTTAGCATGTTTCCCATGTTCTTCCATACAGAACAAAATAATTAGTTAATCCTCTGATGTTGCCTTAGCACAGTACTTGGAAAAGTGAAATTTGAAGAGCCATTTTCAGAGAACTGCCAACCATTTGTCATTTAATTTCCATTTTCTTTTTAAATGAACCGACATGACACCTGACATTTGCATTTCTCAGTCTATCTGTCAAGGGCTGATAATTCTCAGAACATTATGTTTGCTAAATGTGTACATATTCTGACATACCTAAATTACTGAGATAGATTTTTTTTTTTTTTTTAATTCGGTTGAGGGAAAAATCATTGAGGCAATATCAATTTCATATAGAAAGCTTTGCCAGAATACCCTTTGCAAGCATGGCTTTAGAAGATCCCATGGGAAATCAAAAAAATGTTAATCCACGCTCTGACCTTTTCAGCTGTTCATTGGACCACCTTAGTAAAACAACGATCGCCCCTATGGAGGATCAGGTGACACCATGTCTGGAAATTTTTTTGGATCTGCTTTTTGTTTCTGTTTAACTTGCCTCTCAATTGTATAGCTATTTGAGTTCTGTGCTGAGTCTAACAGAATGTTGTCTCTTGGGTCCTGTAACAGTATATAAGCATACAAAATGCATAGGAACATTGTAAGTTACAGTAGCACTTGCCAGTTTTCTCAGCTTGTGCAGTTTTGTTTTGCAATTGACAAGAGGCTCTGATTTTGTGCAATATAAAAACATATGTAGCAGGTCAGTTTCAGTGCGTTGAAACCCATGCTGTTGCCTTTACTTTTTAGGTACACTAATCACAAGACAAAATATTTTTTTACTAATGATGAAGACAAAGCTTTGATCAGTTTTCTGTACACACAGGTTAGCCTCAGCAGCTCTAAGGTTAACATCTTCGAAATACTAATGTTTAACTGAACTGCATTTCAGTAACTTGTTAAACAGTCTTTAATCTTTCCTTCACTGAAAGGTGGAGCTACATGACTGTGTCTTTAAATGCCTTCATATATACGTATACATACATAGCATATAAACTGCCAGCAGTTACATACTGTGCAGTATTTATTTCTTAATTTGACATTTATTATCCAGTATGGGTGGTAGTACAAAACACATTTTCAAATCGTACACTCTGTAAATCTGGATATTATCACTCAGTTATTTTTTTATAAATCCACCTGTTGGGGGTTCAGTTGTTAATAGTTCCAGTTTAACAAACCAGTTCAATTAAGACATTTTCAAGAGGTTTTGGAAAAATTGGGATCATTTTCCTCTACTCTCTGTTTTTCACTTTTCATACCCTACATTTCCTACTTCCAGCTGGGAGAAAAACTGCTGTGTTGTGCTTTTCTGTGCAGTATTTTTGGCCAAATTAAAAGTGGGAAGTACCAGAAAGTTCACAGAAGAGCATATTCTTGTGAGGTTTCTTGTCCAGCTTTACAGACCAAGAGATTCAGATAAGATTTGACTAAGCGTTTACATTATTAAATTTCTGTGCTGCGGCCTGGAAAACTTGTATCATGGACATTTTATGGTAAATTAGATTAATTCTTCTTTAATATAATGGGGGGGGAGATAATTAAGGTGGCAAGATAATTCATTTAGATAATTTAAATGAACAGCTCCTTTGCCCAGCAAAAATCTGCACAATCCCTATAAGATAGATTAAACCTACTAAACTTCGTAGGCTAACCCCGGTCCTTCCTTTGTGAGATGTGAGAAATGGCCAACTGCATGTCATTGCTTCAAAACATAGTATGAAATACAGATTGTTCAGTAATTCAGTCTGGGTGAAAAGACTTTGCTATAGTATTTTAGTAAGAGAACAATAAGGATGTGTGTATGACAGCAGGTTAGTAATAAATATATTAGGAAAGTAATAAATACAAGATCAAAGAAAAGCTGCTTCAGTACATAAATGAGAATTTCATGTAAACTTGAGTAACAGATTGAAGTCTCTGTGTACAGCTACCATGGATTCTGCATATGGATTTGTAAAATGCTTAGCAAACTGAAAGAATTTGGAAGTAAATTGAGAATTTTGTTAAATTTTAAACCAAAATTAGCATAGCACATTTGGGTTCTGATCTTCAAGGTATTAAATTAATTAGGGCATTTTTATTCATCTCATCATATGAGAAGCTTCCTACTGATAGCCTCAGGCTATGGCAGATTCTTAACTGTTCTAAATTTAGATAGTTTTTTATTAAATGTAGCAGTATTTAGATGTAGCCATGAAGAATTTTCACCAAATATTTTCTCCACTATGCTCTATTTGGATGCACTACTCTAAACAAGGACCCCCAATCACCCCAATTTGTCTTGCCTTCCAGCAGTACACAACCTCACCATTTAAATGAAGTAAAGTTTTACTTAACAGGTTGAGCTGTTGGTAATCTTTTTGTTCTGATGTTATAATAAACATAGCACACATCATCATTCTAGGATTTTTTGTTGCTTAGCCTAGATTCTCCAAAACTTAGTCCAGACATCAGGACTCGGAATTCAGTGTTCAGTTTGACATCCCATCCTTTTTCCAAAGGATAGATTCTTTTCTGAATTGATTATTCCTGGCTAACATGAGAATAAATTCTAAGAGGCAACAATAGTTTTCATGGAATAACCCAATATAGTGTTCGAGTTGGTGTTTACTAACAAATGCAAGTGTGCGTAATGCTCTGTCTGAAGCCAGGTCTTTGGGGATTTAAAGGTCATCTCTCATCTTTCATTCATAGCTGATCAGCCTGGGGGTTAGACGCATGATCTATATGCAGTTGCTATTCCTGACTATCCACAGAGGCAACATGTCCTGAAATGTTTAATGACGTGTTCTTTAACGGCTTTGATCTCAATCAGTTGTCTGGCCAATCAGCTCCAGAGAACAGAGGTCATAGCTCACAGAAGACCTGTTGAAGATGCAGAAACCAGATTATTTAATATTCTACAAGATGGGGTCAAATATACTTTATGTTCAGCTCACTATCTATTGTACATAACTGTATATAACTGTAGATACCACATTCAAAAATTTATTAGCACAGATGGAGACAAATTGGGGTACCAGCAGATCAGGTCTCTTCCCTCCGCTTCCACTGTGCCTATCAGTTTCAGCCAGTAGAGCTCAATCAGGCACAACATGAAAGACCAGATGTGTGTCCAACAAAGAAGTACTTTTGTTGCTGTTCTCCTGAAATTTCACAGGTGAAGTTGCATGAAGTAGCAGAGTTATCTGTATTTTTGCTACCAAAGCTAGCAGGGTTTTCCTCGGTAACCCTGCTCACCAGACTCTGGTGTTCAACACACACTGTGGCTGATTTGATTCAGTGTATGAACCAAGCAGAAAACAGACTCTCTTCTAATGCTAGTTCTCCGCCAAGGTGGCAATTTGAACTACCCTAAAGAAGGGATCACCATGTCCTATAACTGACAAATGGTAAAATGAGTGCGCGAAGACATCAGTGGGGAGCGAAAGAGACGGGAAACCCTTTCTGATGACGCATCTCATTAGAGTCGTTCGACCCATCTTCTAAGTGGTCTTATCGGTTGTTTGAATCTGTTGTAGAGAAAAATAATACAAGCAACTGCTCAAAGATAAAAGAACAGGTTGGTTATTTTCCAGTTAGGGAATTCTTCCAGAGGCACATTTGCAAACCTACAGACTGTTCCTCCTTATCCTGGAGCCTGGTACCTCTGAGGTTCCTTGGCTGAAAAAAACCCTTATACCCAAAGCTTGAGAATCAAGTGAAAGCAGTGATAGGTACTGCTGAGCAAAACAAAAACGTTAGGCCACAGCTAGGTTTACCAGACACCCTTTTTTCCTTTTGTGTAAGCATTAGAAACACAGGAATCTCTCATAACGTGGTTACAGCCACTTTTTTGTCGCTTTCAGAAGATCCGAGGATCATTTGGTGCTTGTTATTGTTATTCTCCATATTCAAAGTGTAGCTCTTCACCATCCAAAGGATGCATAAGAGCACAGAAACAGTTTCACCACTGTTGTTTCTCATTACTAGTTTGATGTCCGGCCGCTGGGGAAGACGCTTTATCTTCACAACCTGCATTACCCAGGGCCTTGCCCTGAGGCTGTGATGTCCATACCGGTGGGAACCGACGGGACCCGAAGCAAGACCACGCCCGGGGCCCCGCCGGCTCCCCCCGCCCCTCCGCCGCGGCCTGGCCGGGGCCCCTCGGCGGCAGGGACCAACAGACCACAGAAGCTTTGGGAAAAGCACTTTCAGGAGCCGCGACGGGGCGGGTTACAGAGAGCCGGGCAGAGGCCGGAGGAGGTGGGGAGGAAAGCGCTCCGCAGGGCGACAGGCCCCGGCCCCGCGGCTCTCCCGCCGCCCGCCCCTACTCCCGCCTCACCCCTGGACTACGCTTCCCATGGTGCGTTGCGTTGGGAGAGGAGGCCGCGCATGCGCAACCCCACGGGCACGAACACCGCGCCCGCGCCTGCCGGAGCGGAGGTTTTGTTTCCGGGTCGAGGTCAAGAGGTCGCGTAGGGAGCGCCGGGGCTTCCGGGTTGCGGGGCCGCTCTGCGTCCCGCGGCCTGGGCCCGGCGGGGATGGACGAGGNGCCTCGCGGAGGACCCCCCCGGGGCGCCCTGGGCCAGCCGGGGCGCGGAGAGCTGCTTGTGGGGCCGTGTGCGGGGGGCTGCCGGGGCGGCGCCGGCTGCCTTCGTACCGGCGACCGAGCGCCCGCGGCGGGGGCGCGGGCGGACCAGGCGGCTCGTCTTGTCTGCAGCTGCGTCTCCGGGGGGCGGGGAGTAATGTTTTCCGAAGGCCTCCTGCTCCCTCCAAGTTCTGTGGTAGCGTTGTATTTAAGAGCTAAGCCGTTTCAGTCTGAGAACTGGGAGGCAGATCCCGTGCAAAGCTGCTTGTTCACGTCCTTTAGTGATGCAAAAACGTTCTTGTAGCTTTGTTTCTCAAACACAGAGCATACAGATGGGACAGTGCCAGTTGCCCCGATGAGCCCTCCGTGCTCCGTGCTACCCCCGTACGTTTCTGATAAGGTCATAAGCACCGTTTGACAGGTTTGGAACTACAGAATTGAACTTTAGCAAACCCTGCCGTACAGGCGCACAGACTCAAAACTTGAGTTAATAGCAACAAGAGTCTCACAAAAAATCAGGACGTCTTAAGATTGGCAAAGTGTAGTAAATGGCTACGCTGACAAATGGAAGACCAAAGAAGAGGTGGAGACCAGAGAGTCGCTATGTTCACAAACTGTTCAGTGCAGCTGAAGCTTGGTTGCAAATATTTTTCCGTGTAAATCCTTCACTGTAACCAATTACGATTCAACAGAGTAATTTCTTGTGTGATGTTTAAGACTTAAACAATTGTGCAAGGTAATTAGCCCTGAGGCGCATAAACATTTGTGTGAATGTTCCTGATTCCAGTCTTGTATAACAGTTTAAATAAAAACGCCAACTCTGTTACATTACGAGCACCACACTTGTTTTTGAGAAACATAACATTCTACGTTTTAGTCTGAAAAGTATGCGTGCATTGGATCTGACTTGGAGGAGTGACACTAAAGTGTAATTTTAGGATAGTCTGGGCTTGCAAATAAGAAAAAGTATAGGTAACCACTAAAGACTGAGACAGCAATTTCACTACTCTCTATTTTTGATCACGGTGTTGGTTGTAACTGAGTATTTGTATCAGTGAGCAAGTTTGCTTTTCCTGCCTGAGCTTCAGAAGGAAAGATTCTGATTTTCTCTCTGTTTTTTAAAAATTTTAACGCTGGTTTTCAGGAACGTTCACAATTTCGTCTAAAAGTGTCTTCTTAAATAGGGTAACAGTTGTTTGTTTCTGTGGATCTCGTTGCCTTTGCTGTGTATCCTGCAACTTTTCAACTGTCATTTTGTTAGATTTTTAGTGAAAAAGATTTGTAGATGTGTATATGTATATATATTAAAAATTGTTTGTATATATGTATGCATTAATAGCACACTTAAAGTAGATTTCTAAAATAATTTTTTCTAAAATGTTTGCGTTTTTTAACAGGTCTTTGAATCCAAATGTGAGAATTGACATCTATATATAATCTAATTTTCTTATATTTTTTAATGCAGGTTCCTGCTATTCAGCAGAAAAGAACTGTAGCATTTCTAAACCAGTTTGTGGTTCACACAGTGCAGTTTCTCAACCGCTTTTCTACTGTTTGTGAAGAGGTATTTTTATTATTTTCCCAGCTGTCAATTTATACAATGAAAAACGTCCTAGAAATGAGAACCATTCACTTAAATATTTTTGATGCAATAATACTGGTAGTTAAACCAAAAAAATTTAGCTTGCTTTCTGTTCAAGGTTTCTCTTGAGTAAGTGCTTAAGACAGATTTTTCTCCAAGATATCCACATGAACTGCTGACTGTACCACAGTTAATCGTGTTTCCTTAAACTTCTGCGTTTGGCACAGTCTTTGACGTTTTTGATACATGGAATTTCTACCAAGCAGCTTCATCTGTGGATATCGTCTTGTTTTGGAAGAAGGATGCCATATTCCTATGGTGCTGAATCCATTTTGACTGTCAGTATCCCCCTCATCTGTGTCCTAGAATATTGTATCTTGCTTTCAGATTTTACCACCTTTAATTTAAAAGGATGATACAGTAAGCTCTGAATGTAAATCATTTTCATGCAGGAAAAAAAGAGATTTCGGCAAGCGATTAGTATGGAACATGAAGCAGTTTCCTTTTAATGTCTTGTAAAAAAGAGAAAAAACAATACTTAGCGTTCATAAGTTTTTGTGGTGACTTTGGTGTCAATGGAAATATCCCAGACTGACAGGACTAAAATTGTCCACTGAACAGGACAAGAGTGCTTCCTCTCTTGTAGAAAGGTTGTTTTCTAATGTGGCTTTGAGCTTAACCTTTTTGTCATTAGTGGGTTTTTTGTAACTGTTCGCTAGTTTATTCAACAAAGACTACTATACAGCCCTAGCCAGCAGAGCTAGGGCAGCAGTCAAATCCAATTAGACTAAGTCATGTAATCTGAGAAATTCTGTTATTTGTTAGTAAAGTTTAGAGCCAGACCCGTGACAAGTATAAAATTTGGCTACCACATCAACATATGGCGCTTCAGAGGAAGAAAAGTATTTTCTTCTAGATTTTTAAACTGATTGTAACTTGATACATGGGACAGTGTAACTCCATAGTGGTGCTGTTGTCAGTTGTCTGAAACTCAGTTGTCACATGTATTACCTTTTACATAGGCGCTATCGAGATCAGGACACATATATTTAAAGCCATCTTGAGCATGCAGCAATGCTGGGAGGTCTACTTAATAAAAGTTATTAGTTAACCTAAGCGTGTTTTTACCCAAGTGACTAAATAGTTGCTTTATAAACTCCTTGAATTTTTTTTTGTATTTATGAAGTACAGAAGTGTTTTTAATGTGAAAGGTCCCAGTGTAAATCAACACAAGCCAAGAAATTTGAAATTAGGACTGACACCATCCTTAACTCTAAATTTCTTGGCTCTTGTCTAGTCAAGTTGACCCGTAAAGTTATATAGCTCTCTTTTGTACATCTTTCCTCCCCTTTCCCCAGCTACATGTAGGGCACATAGTTCCTTTCAGTAGGAACTAACGCCTCTTCATGAACAAAGAACCATCTGTAAACAAGTCAGTGCACTATCCAAAAAGACTAACTCCTGTCAGTCTCTTTTTACTTTTTCTAGCGTATTGGCAGAACTGCCATTTTCTTAGGGTGTTAAAGTTGTGCTTCAGAGCCAGGCAGAATCTTGCCAACATGCCAGAAAGCTGTCAGAGTGGTACATACCTGCCAGCCAGCTTGCTCGCCAACTTCACTTGGACAGGTCTGGTGGAGTATGGTAGTGATTAGTTAAAAGAGTGACAGTTCTTACAGAGTAATTTCGGAAAAAACTTAAGTTGTATTTTTTGTAAGAAAAAGTGTCAAAATTTGATTGAGGTGCATCCGGAGCATATAAAGCTTCTGGTTTGTTCTGATTCACTGTGCGTTTTGACTATAGTACTTTCAGTCACCTGCTGTATTCTTTATCAGATTTTTCTGCTTTGTATTTGCTCGGTTACATACACACACATCACATCTTTTCATCTTCCACATTTGGAAAAAGCTTTGAAGAAAGATGTTTTGGTAACTGTGAGACTACAATATGTCTACCATTACTCTCTGGTTGCCCAAAGTAATACCCTATTTACTTTGGCTTTCTTTTGTACATAGTCTGTCTTCAGTTCTGTCAGTCATTATTTGGGAAAACTAACTGCCTAGTAAAATTATTTAAAATTTGGACCACTGTAACTACTGTACTAAAAAAGGGATGTCTTTGCTTCATTTTTTTCATCATGCTATCATATCATTTACACTCTACTTTGCCTTCAACAGGTAGAAGACAAAAGGGATTTTGTTTAACTAGATGTGAACTGTTCTATGTGCGCAAGTGGCCTATGGGAGTGTTTTCACGTCCTAATTGTTTTCTATTCTAGAAACTGTCAGCACTTTCTCTCCGTATCCAACAAATTGAAACAACACTCAATATTTTGGATGCAAAGGTATGCATGCGTACAGACTTTGTCTTCCTTCTAACAGTGATAGCCTCCTAGATTGCATGAACTAGCTTCCTTTTCATAGTCTGAACTGAGTAAATAAGTTTTCATAATGATTTGAAGGAGCTAATACAAAATGCCTACATGGGAAGTTCTCTCTTTGCATGCCTTGCCATTTCTATTGCATAACATTTGAACGTGTAGTTGATATGGAAGAAAGGAACAAACAGCACGTAGTGGAAATGTTGGTTTTGTCTCTATTAAGCATATTGAAGCAGAAAGGAGCACTTGGATCTTGAAAGAGCAGCTGAACTACACGGCAGCTTACTTGTGTTACTTCTATTGCAATGTTTGGTTTTCAGAAAATGGAGGGAAGTTTTCCAATATTAAAATGTGCGACTTGTGTTGCAGGGTTGCAATACGAAATTGCATTTGCTGTGGAAGCTCTAATAAGACATTTTTGCCCCTTTGTAAAACAAAAGTATCTTTACAAGTGATAGCGAACTGTAAGGATTTCAACAGGTACAAATAACTAGATAGATGTCTTGTAAACCTTGTGATACTGAAATGTGACCTGAATTGGATCTAAGCTAACACAAATGTGTCTGATGTATCTTCTTTAGCTAAAATGACAAAAGGATATAATATATAGTCATGTGTTAGCATTTAATTTGCTAAAAGAAAATAAAAAAACAACCCAAAACTAAAAACCCACCCACTGTACAGTTTTAATCAATTCTTCTTTCAGTAATGATGGAAGCAATTTCGGTTGGCTTTTCTGGGAGCAGGGGTAGAACATTTTGAAACCTTTCATTAAGATTTTTGTGAAAAAAATACTGTAGTAGTACAAATAGTACTTACTAACTCTTATTTATTTCAAAGTATTTAGAAATTATCAGTATTGATAATTTATGCAGAATTCGTCATAATCATGTTAAGTAGAATTTCATTCAAATAAATATGCAGCATATTTAATATCCGCTCTCAGCATTTCTTTTCCTTAAAAAAGAGTGAAAGATGTAGAAAATTGCAAAATCTGTAACCAGTCACCCATCTGTTAGGTAATAGAGCTGTTCTTGTCGTGATTTCTTTCACTGTAGAGGAAGTAGCAGAGAAGATGGCACAGCCCTTGTGTAGCTGATAAGTGCAGTAGCGAAATGCTGAGAAGGTGTTGAAGCCTGTCCTGCATTGCAGCCCTGTGTTAACAGTGAAAGCTCCAGTGGAGTGATTTGGGGGAGGTTGTTGTAGAAGCTACCTGAACAGATTTCCCCCCCCCCCATCAAAATATCAAAACTAGTGATAAAAAGTTACAATTTTACTAATGTGAAACCTGCCTGGGAAACATGTGGTAAGCAGCATACTGCAGATTTTATTGTACGCGTAGACTTACGATATGCTTATTGCTTATTTGATGATGTTTTGTACATTCAGTTATCCTCTATTCCTGGCCTAGAAGATGTCAAATTTCAAGTGTCCAGTGCAAATATGAATAGTGTTACAAATGGTCCTGTGGCACAAGCTACTACGGATCAACAGACAGCTGTATCACCTCCATCTGGAGTAAGTAATGAAGCATAACTAATACATTGTAGGAATATACGTCTCCGTGTCAAGTTTCTAGTCTCGTTTGAAGTAGATGGAAGGAGCAAGTCTACTGGAAGAGAGCGATCAACTGTAAAGATCTAAAACTATGTTTTTCACTAATGAAACTGTTTTAACAAGTGACTTAAACCAAAAAAGATTATATACCCTTTCTTGAATATGTGGCTTGAATAATTAGAAGTAACTCAAATCTAATGGTTCCTCTTCTTCACTAAAATGTGAACGTGAATTACGTCAGAGGACTGGGAAGGACATGAATGAAAATAACAGTTTGAATCACGTAATTCCAGCTCTTTTCTCCTTCTTTTAGAATGTGAGCTTTCAGCTCAAATTGGAGTTTCCAGCATACTTTACTTTAAAGAGGTTATTACAGTGAATGTTTTCTATATATTATCATCTGTGTACAGAAAATTTCAGTTATTATAAGTGATCAACATTAGGATCCTATCCCTGCAATTAATTTTTTGTTGGTTTTTTTTTTTTTGTGTATGTGTGTGTTTGGTTAGTTTTTTAATCCAGACTTAAATCCTATGATCCACTTCGCTAAGGGAGACTTTCTGGCTCATTTGTAGATGGAGTTCTTTCCCCAGTTTCCTGTTATAGTTTGTTTTCTTGGACTCTCCAATTCCAGTCCCTGCTCGTTCTTTTATTTGGTGGAAGTGGCTGTGGAGCAGCGATAGCTGGAGTACTCTGCTGCGTTTCCCTGCCTCTTAAAGATTGTAACTAATTTGCAGCCAGCAACATGGTAGACGGAAAGGACAGTTAGCATTGTGTGTTTCAGTCATGTTAGAAAGGTTACTGCCAGTTATTTTGTTTTCTTTAAACTGTTTGTCCTCTCCGATACTACAGTAGGGACAGATATTTCTGAAAGGTTTCCAGTGCTACTTTCAAATGGTTAGTTTAATAGCAAATACAGAGTTTTCTGTTGTCCTTTAAGTAATACTATAGCTTCCTGTAATTTTTCATATTTTTTTTAATTACTCTTAAGGATTGTTTGATTTCATTATGTTATCCTTTAGGTTAATGGTTTATACTGAAAAGTGTAGTTTAAAAGCTATATAATCTGTATGAAACATTTGTCAGGGAATCAAATAAATATTTTGAGGAAAAAAGGTGTTGGACCACGAGGAGATATATATACTTATAATCCTTAAAAAAATAATTTTTATAAAGTGAGCATTAAAATTTAGTTCTGTTTTATTCATTAAATACAACAAACTTGACAGGGCCAGTAGGCCAATTATTGTTTTTCACTTATTGTGCAATAACTTAAAATTGTGACTAAAAGTAGAAAGACACATTTGTAACAGTCAATAATGAAAGAGCTAGGTTTTGTGTCTTCATACATCTTGGAAATCTCTAATACTATGAGCATAGGTCAGAACAGTCTTGATGTAAGAAGAGTTGCACTTTACCCATAAATTCCAAATGTTATTGATCGAAATCTCTCCATGCTTCTGGTCTGCATACCTAACCATTAAAGTGTTATCTTCTTTGTATACAGCAGGTCAATATACATGAAGAAGGGTTACAGAAGACAGAGGTAGTAACAGAAAATGTCAGAACTGTGGCCAAGGATCCAAGATATGCCAGATATCTAAAAATGGTACAAGTGGTAAGTCAGTTCTCTTATCATTCTTTAGGTACTCCGTTATTCTTAGGTGGAATGTCACACACAGCTCTAAGTGAACATTAGATGTCTGAAGACATATATTGCATCAGTAATCTTTAAGCTCGGATAACATCACCATATTTCTAGCACATCTTCTCTAGTAAATGAGTTGATGTAGTATATTCTCTCAGACAGCTTCAGGCAAGATCTTTCTACAAAATACTGCCAATATACTTGTGAAATGAAGATGTGTAAATGCAGAGTGGTATTAGCCACTGAAAGTGTAGTTATTCTGGCAGAATTGGTGTCATTCATGATTACAGTTTCATTTTGCTGTAGGGTACCAAACGCAGCTTTGCTACTGTAGTCCAGAGCAGGAGTATTTGATATTTCTGTAGGGTTCAAAATAGAGATACAAGAATTGCTTCACGGCTTGGTTCCACTTCAGTTTCCTGTTATTCGTGGTGCAGGTTTTGTCTGCCTCTTTATCTGTGGGCTGTTCTACAGATAAATAGGAAATAAATTAAAGTAATCTCAATACTTACATGAATGAAAACTAATGAAGAGGTGAAAAGGTGAACGGGAGACTCTTGGGGACAGTTTTTAAGACCTCTTTTTTTCACATCCACAAAATTAATAATGAGATTGGAAACAAAGAAAAAAAGTCTGTATTTTCAAGCTGTCAGTGGAAATTGTTTTTCGTTTGAATCAGAAACTGGCACTTCATGGGTAGCTTATTACAAACCATTTGGACAGCCTAGTGGTGGGGTAGTAGCAGAGAGTAGAACACTATATTAGTGTATTGATTTAATGCCAGACTTCAAAGTCGATGTGAAAGTGCTGGATGGTATAATCACTTCAGCTTTTTTTTGGTGACTGCAAAAGGAATGAGATCTCACTTTCCACATTTATCCTTTGTACTGGCAGTTCCTGGTGACTCCTCTGCCAGTTGTAAACAGTGTGGTAGGAAATTCAAACTAACATACTACAAAGAAATTAATGTGTGTTTTTGTATTTGCCAAACTTGTCTTCTTGTCCAGTCAAGTATTTCAGTTAGTGTCATTTATTTGCCCAAATTAAGTTTCTAGCTGAAGATTTGTTTGAAGTGATCATTTATTTAGTACTCACAATATTTGTAGTGTTTAAGAATTAGCACCGTGAAGAGATACTTTTTTCACTAAAGACAGCTGTTCTATGAACGAGTAACAAGATCATTTCAATGGACTGCAGTTGATCATACTAAATTAATATTTTTTTAAATATACAACAGCAATATTCAAGCAAACCTTACAAAAGCAATATCATATTTGCTACCATAAACGTTCAGAACACTTCTATTGACAGTGTGAGAGGAGCAGTCTACGATTTCAGATAAACTTCATGTTTAAAGTACAAAAACTCTTCCTTGATTCTAAACACTAAACATGACTGCATAGACGCCTGATACTGACTGGCCTGATATAGTTTGATCCTTGCTTTAAAGGACTGAAATAAAAACCAAACATGGAGAGCGCACTGCTCTTCAGGAGTTGCCCGCACTGGTGGTATGTGACCTCTTTCTGCACTTGGGAGAACCAAAACGTATTTTGCAACAGGATTGCTGCTTGAACTGTGGCTTCTCCAGGACCTGCGTGCTTCCCGAGCTGCAGGACGCAGCTGGGAGTAGGGCTGGGGTACGCTGTGTTGAATGTGTAGTGATTTAGATTATTTCAAATCTTAACTGGGCAGAGACAAATGCGATGGAAATTTAGTATTGGCTCCTATGTTAGAAAGGTACACCTGTGCCACTTCAGTGGACCTGTTTGCTCAGTGTACTTACTGTTTAGATTTAAAATAGTTGTCTGTTCTATTATAGTAAGATTTAGGGTCTCAGCAGTATCAGGCTCTGATTTTACAGATTAAAACTTACGAAAGTATGAAAGATAAAGTAATTGTAATGTCCTATTTGTATTATAAACAGTTCTAGGTACAACCATACTTGTTTTCCTTCAGGGAAATTGTGCACTGTTAATGGGCATTTGATTACACTTAAAATTAGTTTTGTAAATCTATGATATATGAGGGTACTGAGAGGTTTTTTTCTTACATATTTTGATGCATACAGTTTTGGAATAAAACATTTCTCCAGGTGTGAACATAAAAACATAACAGTTTCCAATCCATTCTCAGAAGTTCATATCCCAAGCTCCCTTTCATTGAGAGCAAATACGAATTCTGCTTTGCCTAATCTGACTCAATCTGTTTTTCACATGGTCTGAATTGATGCATAAACACTTCATCAGTGACTTCTAAGCTAGGGAAAGGAACCCTAAAAGCGGTGAAGTGAGGAAAAAAAATTAGGTAGTATGAGACGGTGTATAGACTCACAATCCCTGGTGTCCAAATCTGTAACAGAATAAGTGAATATCTGAAACCGTCATGAAATACTCAAATGCTTTCCCCTTTGTAATGTACATTAGTTGTGAATTACTCAGAAATTCTTTATTTCAAGCTAATACCTCACCGCTATTCGAGTCACATTTTTGGCAATATGCTTAGTAGATTGCTAAAACTATGTACCTGTCTGTGTGCTATTCCGGAATCTTCAAGCAAAAGTCTTGATTGTGATTCTTACTGTGAAGCTGTGCAAGGAAAACACAGTAAGACGGCTACCTTAGTTCTCGGTTTGCCAGGTTAGCTACTGCAGCTGTCAGTAGTACCACATGCTTCTCTGGAACATTAATCATGGCTGCCCTTTATTTTATCACTATTTTACTTACTTTGGACAACAGATGTTTGTCCTGTGCCAAAAGAATCCTACAGTACTTTTCATTTAGGTTCTGAGGCCTCTCCTGACTTTTCTAAACCACCAGTAGCTTTGTCCCTTGGAAATCAGAAAATTTGTTCCCCCCTCCTCTTGGCATGCAGTGGCCCAGGTGGTGTTTCTGATGGTTTACACCAGGGGATGGCAAAGCAACAAGTTGTCTTTGAGCAACTCTAGTGGAAACATAGGAGCAGTTTGTTGGAATGTATCTTGTAAGGCGACGTGGGTCAAAGTGTTCTTGGGTATGCAGTCCAAGATGAGGGGATATTTAGGTGTTGCTGAATAAAATAAAGTGCAGAAGCTGTGGAAGGATTTGCAGTTAAAGGAAGGAATTTTTTTTAACACGTACGTAGTTGGCTAAAATCTGTCCCCAAGTCATAGAAGTTTCAAGCCTGACTGTACAAGCACTTGTATTCAGAGGAATCACTTCTAAATTGTGCTTCTATTCTCATGTCCCATTTGCCTTTTTCTGCATGCTTTTTAAAGACTTTACCAACTTTTAGCACTGCCTTAAGGTATCTTTCCAGAGCTGTAGCAGATGCACTTTCCAGGTTTTCCTCCCTCTTGGGCTATACCTTCAGCATGTCCGAGTCATCTTCATCTTTTTAGCACAATTGTTCTCTGCTGTCTTTGTGCTTTCTTCACATTCTCATACGCACACATAACTTCAGCTTCCTGGTTTTGTCTGCATGAATTGCAAATGTATCTGTCCGTTCCCGATTCTCACCCTGCAACTTTCTCTAGGTGTTTTGCCATAAATATAAGAAGGATTAAAAGGGCCTTTGATCTTAGTTATTTTTTTTTCTAGGTTCATGGTGATGGCAACTGAGATTATCATTCCATGCTTTTGTTCAATAAGTGACATGCATAAATTTGTACAAAAGTGTAGCCTAAAAGAACCTGTGGAATTTAGTTCACCTGTTTGTGTCCAGTAGTTTCATGTTATTCTTCCTGCTCCTACGCAGGGTGTTCCTGTAATGGCAATACGAAACAAAATGATTTCTGAAGGACTAAATCCAGATCTTCTCGAGTAAGTAATTTGTAACTTTCAGTAGGACTGGAATTCAACCATGTGTATAAAAAACTTGGGGAAAAGTGTGCTTAGAAAAGTTGTTTATAGTATCGTGAATCTAAATTATCAGCATTAAAACAGATTTTGAAGTCTTCCGGAAAAGGCGTTTTTAGCATTTTATAGGTCTGAAGAGGGCCATCAGTGCCAAAGGAGGAGGGGATGCAATCTCAAGTATGAGCTGTCTTTGTAGTATTGTCTAGTCTGAGGCAAGGCCCAGGTAATACAGAGACCGGAATATAAATGGGTGGGTACTGCACCCTCCCGAACAGAAAGTTGCAGGACTTTAGCATTGAGACTTGAGAGGAAATGGGAGGACTCCTTCCAAGCCAAGCAGAGGTGGTGCAGTTCAAGGAAAAGAATATAGCAATGACAAGGTAACATTTGACAATGTGTGTTTAGCGATGAGGAATCAAATAATACATCAGTAGCCATTTTCACTGTGCTGTTTAGAGTATGAGGTTTTTCCCAGATAGTTTCTTTCAACACTTCAGTAACAAAATGTCATCATTGTCGAGTAATAAGATCAAACTATTTTATTTTGCTGGATGCATGAGGGACAACGCAGTTGTTTCCACATTCCCTGAGTAGAGTGTACAATTTGACTTCGACATTGACAATCGAAGTCAGCAGTTTGAAATTTTGACTGTTGATTGAGCTAACCCGATGTGAAGACTACCAAGAAAAGATACACATTTTTTAAGCTACTTGTCTGAGCATAAGCATGAATTTTAGGCTTAATTTACATTTGACTTGTAATTTAGTTTTACTGTACTATTTCACAGAATTTGTTAAACTGATGAAAATATTAACTTTCATTATAGCCACTAAACTGTTTGAAACACTTTTGCATCCTCTTCAGAAACTGTCAAAGTATTAGGAAGTCTGCTTCTCCTTTCCAGTGAAGTCTTTTTACATTTTGGAAAGGCTTATTCTGAAACTACCAACTTGTTTAATAAAATAAATATAGGAAAATGTGTTTAATAAAATATACTTAATAAAAAAATGCAGGAAAATAGAAGTATCGTCATATGTTGAGTCACTTTATCTCCCAGCTACTTCCTGGTGTCAAAATATGCCTAGAGTAATAATTTCTCATTTTGTATTTTTACTGATCACATGAGAAGAAAAAGGACGCAAGGAAGAACCTGTGCAAGTCTGAGACAGGGTTATCAAACATGGTTTTACTGTATGTGTGTTAAATGTGTTGTATTTTTTACTCTGCCTTTCTGGTCCATACCTTTCTGTAAATGCTGTATTTCTTCATGTTTGGATGGATTTTTGTAGTAGATAAAAACAAGATAATAGGTTAAAATTTCAAAAGCTTTTTTTTTAAAAAATACCTGCTTTTGGATTCTCTCTTTTGGGTTAAGACAGAAATGTTATTACTGTGGATTGGGGCTCACAGAATATGTCTGGGGTTCGGTCTCAAAGTCCATCTCCAAAGATTCTGTGCAACAGTAATGCTGAGGTAGATTTTCTTTAAAATGTTATTGGTTTGAAAACTGTATAGCAAATCCCCCTGGTTAATGAAAGCTAATTATTTGGCAAGGAGGCAAGGGCGACCCTTCTTTTAATTTTCTTGCTTTCTTGTCTCAATATCATAGACTTTTTTTGTTTATATATGTATCTTACCATTGACACCACATTGCTTGTGTCTTTGGGTTCCTTAGACCTGCTCACTCAGTTCCAGTGAAAATTAGGAAAATGTACATATTGCTGTATGCTCAGTCACTTACTGCAGACTCTCCCAGCTGCTTGCCAGTGACTGAGCGTGGTTTTTTGATGGCTGCAGAGATGCTAATTCTTATAATATGGAGTTGTTTATACGCTCTTCCTTTGGCTGTTTTACTTCTGTTATTGCTTCTTTCTTAACTTTTTACAGAATTTGAAAACTGCCTATTCTATCAAGCTCCCAATTTATCTGTTTTTAACTTTTGTTTCTTATCTTTCCTCTCTTGCCTGTCTATGATTCCAGGAGAGTTTGTCCTGCCCTCACGAACTAAAGGAATTCATTGCCATCTTCCTCTCCTTACTAGAGGAGAGTTTTTGCACTGGTCTCTCTAGGTCACGTGTCTCTGCACAGCTTTTCTGTTTTGTCATTACCACAGCAACAAGGAATAATATTGTGAAGTGGTATTTGCATGAGAAAGCAAACGCTTTCTTAATTTATTTTGGAGGTGTGCGGGGTGGCGGGCAGAAGGCTCGCTTACAGTTCTTTAATGCACTTCTCATTTTTGCACCCAAAATGGTTAGAAACACTTTAAAGGTATCTCAGGGATTTGCAACAGAGACATAATAAGCAGAACTACAGTTGGAAAAGAAATTCTGTGGCATGAGACACAGGGGTAGCCCAAAGATAAATAATATCGGGACAAATAATACAGTTGTCGCCTTAGTTGAAAATGTAATATTTTATCAAAGAGAGCAGTTAACTATCATAGGGGAAGATAGTTTCTGTGAAGATTCTTCCCCTTCCCCAAGTGTGATTGCGTGTGTATTTTCTACCTTGCTTTCAGAATTTACCAGGCTCAGTCTTGCTTGAATTGTCAAACTCATTACGTACTTAGGAGGGAGACTCCAGGGAGAGCCAGCATCTTCAGTCAGTAGTGTCAGTTAGTCTTTAGATGGCTTGCTTCTCTGCTCTTCATTCCCAGTAGATTCCCTGAGCAAATGTTTTGACACAATGTTAAGATCTGTCTTAAATACTCTCTTCAAAACTAAATACAAGAGATCTGATCATTTATAGTCAATAAAAATCCCATGGCTGCTCTTGCATGTCAAATTTAACCCAGTGTTCTAGCCAAATTCCACTCTGAGTAATTCTTTTTTGCTTCTCTAAATTATCCCTGCAGTTTTAGTTGGATACAATATTGTTCATTTCCTGTCTTATTTTTTTCTTGTACTATTTACACTGCTTAATGGTGTACAGCATGTTCCTTTCAGCCCTAGTACCTCTGAAGATTGAAAAAAAAAATTGAATTAATCAGTATTGCCTGCTTTCAACTCTTTCTACAAGTGTTTGCCACTTCTTAGTGATCTGTCATTGTTTCCTGTAACCTCAAAGATGTGCATTCAAACTGATGTCTACGGAGTTTTGATGTGCAGTGACTTAACATTTTCTAGTGTTTATCTTTCAGTTGTAAGTGAAGCAATACTGATAAGGTGTGAGTTTGTAAATCATAAACAGTTAATGTGTTAAAAGTTGTGGCTATAAAGCGCATGCAATTGTGGTGAAAGGACACGAGCATTACATGCTACGTTGCTTGTGTTCTCAGCCACCTTCAGGGATTTACAACATAAAATGTTTCTGTTGCCTGCAGGACCCCAGATGCCCCTGTGCCTGCCTGGGGAGATGATGGGAAAGCAGAAGACAGTTCTGATAGTGAATCATCATTTAGTGACTAAAGAGACTGATTTCAGCCTTTGGAAACCTCTGTTAAGTGCTAATGTGTTTGGAGCTTTAGCAGACAATGGTTTTGCATAGGTCACGTGAGTGATGTGGTTTGTCTGACAGCATTTTTAAGAACTAAGATCCTCCATGTTCTCTCCCAGAAAGTTTGAACAAGCAGCGTGTTTCAACCCGAACCTTTCCACCATGAAAATTAATTGTGAGATCCTTGCAGTTTTTGTGCTGCATCATTTCAGATGCCTTTCTGATTCTCTGAAATTAGTTTGTAAAACTCGAAAAATTCCACGCCTCTAAACCTCCAGATCTCTAAGACAGCATTCTTATCCGTTACTGGATTTTCTGTGTAACACTTTCAGCTTAAGTTGCCTTCTTTCTGTCCCATGACATAAGTAAAGTAACTTTTCAAAATTAAATTGCTTTAATTGTAATCTGATCAACTGTACTTTTTTCTAGTATACTATATTCTGAAGTGGCGCAACAAGAGTTACACAGAAGTCAACTGTCTTATGGTGACTGCAAATTAGTGATACTCTGTTTTGAGAGAAACTAAAATGCAAGTGAAAAATATATTAAAACCCAGCGTGAATCTGTTTTCAAAGTATATACTGCTATTTCACATTACAGTCTCTATGGAGTTGTTAATGAAATTCCTGCTCCGTAGAAGAGTTGATATATCAAATTCAGGTTACAGAGGTGTAGAAAGCTACAAACATTGAAAATGACACTGTGAAAGAAGCAAGTGACCGGGAGATTATTAATGGAATACCAGATTCTCATTACTTGTTCACTGTCACATGGGTCAGGAGAAACAACTTTCTGACTGCCGTTGGGCTTATTCAAAAGGAGCTGTGGCTGAGCAGTTTGGAGTTTGCACCTCCAAATCGGTGCCCTTGCTGATAATTTCAGCAAAGAAGCCAAAATTCAATTTGTATGATGATAAAACTGCCTTGCTACCTCCTGAGGTGTGCATAGGGGAACAATATGAGGAAATCCACTTGGAGCCTGACTGGCCCTGAAGACTTCCCTCCAAAGTACTTAATCTACTGCATGAGTCAAAAATGATGTTTCATTAAAGAATCTTCTGTAATATAATTTGTTCCACATGAAATTCTTCACAATCTATTTGAATTCCCCAGATGATTGTGTTTATACCAAATGCTGTGGGCCAGGCAATCATTCAGTTTCTGGTACTTCACGTTTTTTCCTGAGACCAAGAAAAGACTTAAGACTGAAGCTCAGAGTATATGAATTAGCTTTTATGACCAAGTCATTATCTTCTCTCCTAGTTATTTATGCCACTTCAGTAGGTTAGCTGCTTTTTTTTTCTGTAACTTAAGCATGGCTCCCATTTGAGTCTAGCAGACATAGTTAAGCTCTTCATAACCTGTAAATCCGAGTAATACCTGAATCCCTATGAAAGCATAGGTGCACTAGCAAATGCCTAGCAATGGCATTTCAATGATGAGTTAATCATTATTGAACATTTAAACAGAAATATTCCATAGTTAACACTTGGTAAAACTCCACAAATATTAACATATTAGCAATAAATATTTCAAAAGTAACTGTTGGAATGTTATTTCAGAAAGCATATGTTAAAACACTGGTGACTTTTTGAAATCTATATTTGAAAACTCATTGAAGCAATCTATATAATTAAAGCTATGGTTTGTAAACCAAAGTTGTGGTTCTATTTTATTCCCATATGTTGTTTTAAACACGATGAAAATTCTTCTGGAATCTCTGTAATACACGTTTCTCCAAAACTGGTTATGCCGAAGTTGCATCAGTCTGCTAGCTGAAGGGGAGAGTTTTGAAAATAGAAAACTGGGAGTTTCACCTAAGCCATGTTAGCACTCTGACTAGAGGAGAACTGAACATCCCAGAGCTGCTGTTCTAACAAGAAAATTTAAGGAAGACCGAAATTAGTGAGAACTGTATGTTTGATGCTTTTGAACTGATATTAACCTATGTAAGGAAGTAGGATGACTTAAAGAGTTGACTGGAGACATAGTAGTTAATTATTTTTCAAAAGAAATAGACAAGGTTACCAAAACACATTTAAGAAGGTACGACTTCCATTGGTTTTCATTTTGAAGAAGCTGTTTGTGTAAAGTAATTTTAGTCTGAAGAAACTAAAATCGATTGTCTTTGACACCACTACAGATGTATTTTTATGTGAAATTAAAAAGAAAACCTCTAGCCTACTGTCACTTGTTATAATAAGGGATAATTAATTGGTAATTACATATGCAGATGTCAGAGCAATTTCACTAGTAAGCATGCTGCATTTAATTGCTGAAGACAGGTTTTTTTTTTCAGGGTAGCTGTTTATTTGGAGTAGTGCAATCTTGGTAGGTTGCAGAAATGTTAAGAAACTGAGGCTGAGAGAGTTTGGGTTGTTCAGTCTGGAGAAGAGAGGACTCTGGGGAGACTTTATAGCAGCTTTCCAGTATCTGAAGGCCACCTACAAAAAAGCTGGAGAGGGACTTTTTACAAGGGCATGTAGTGATAGGATGAGGGGGAATGGCTTCAAACTGGAAGAGGGGAGATTTAGAATAGATATTAAGAAGAAATTTTCCATTCTGAGGGTGGTGAGGCACTGGAACAAGTTTCCCAGAGATGCTGTGGATGCCCCATCCCTGGAGGTGTTCAAGGCCAGGCTGGATGGGGCTTTGAGCAACCTGGTCTAGTGGGAGGTGTCCCTGCCCATGGCAGGGGGGGTGGAACTCAGTGATCTTTAAGGTCCCTTCCAACCTAAACCCTTCTATGATAAATCTTGTCACTTTGTCTCCTCTCCAACTGAAACAGTGGCACACTGCCCAGTAAAAATCCAAGTGGCTGAACTGTGAGGAAGCAGGGAGAAAAAGATAAAACCTTCCCTGTTTACCTTCAGGGCATCAGCAGCCATAGTGCTTCCACTGCCTTCGGAACCTCTGACTGCGTTAAGCTCCTCTGTTCCTGCCAGTCTCATCTGCTAAACACATCCTTGTACTCTTAGGTTGTAGCCAAGTTCAATCTGAGATGTTTCAGTTTAGGACACATGCTGACACAAGAAGCTATTAAATATGGGAAGGTTGGTTTGAGGCTGAATTATGTCAGCTGTGCTAGTCCTCCTTGATCTACAGCCGTTTTCTAGTGAGATGGTGCTAACCCAGAAAGTTGGAAAGCCCTTAACCGCAAGCTAAATACTATAAGCAGAGAGTATTCCAACTTGCTCATTATTTGCCATCTGTTTTGGAATAGAAGATGGAGGGAGTATTTCAACTTGGCTGCATAGTAATCAGCTATACATAGTACTTTCAAGGGAAGAAGTCCATTTTAAAGTGACTTTTATTTTTAAAGAGCTTCCAACAGCAATGAACTTTTAAAAGATGCACTATACATTAAGACGTGTCAGTCTTACACATCTAATACACCCAAATTTTACATGGATTTAAAATCATCATCTGGGGCAATATTACAATTTGTAGGCATGAGAACTACTTCAGCTTGTTGCTGGAATAACTGTTGGATGCATCTCTTAATATAATTATGTACTATTTGTAAATAATGTACTCAGTTTTTAAACAAACTCCATCTTCCACCAGGTGAACTGGAGTGCAGAATGTATAAAAGTCAGTTTCTTAAAGATATTACAGGCATTTTAAAGGCACATAGGTACCTTAAGACTAGATGCATATCTGTGTTTATGTAAGTGAAACCTCAAACAACTGTTAAATGCAAAAATAACATCTGGACATGATAATAGCTTTATACTGAAGTCCTAGTTTAGCACTCTTAGTCATTAATCTGTTGCCTCTCAACTCTCCTGTTCAGCTACATTTGAAAAGAAAATTGATGATTCTTTTTCCAAGCTGGGTCTCTTCCTTTCTCTTGTTTCTCTTTCCAGAGTGTTATTTGCACTAGTGATTAAGTGTATAGTTTGACATTTTGTGAAAAAAATGTCATAAGAAGTTACAGCCTGTACTTGGAAAAAAGAGAGTATCACTAAGGTCGGCACTTTGAGTTGGATGTCATCAGGTTGATTTTGCTCTCCGTGATGTTAGGTAGCAAGAAACCGAACTTGATCACGGTCTTAAGCTTTCTGGGAATCCAGTTTTATCTCTGGAAAGCTGATACAAGGTTGCAGCGTTACAAAGACGGAACATGCGTTTTCTTAGTGGAGAAAACTTGGCAACCTGTTGTCTGAGATGGCTGCAGGTCAAATGCCGGCACTAGTGCTCAACGCATTATTCTCCTGATACTTCATGGGATGGTGTCTCCATTGAGACCACTTCACGGGCAAGACCGGAGCTGCCACATTAGCTCAGGCTTGTGGCTCACCTCATCTTGCAGTTCTGTCTCTGGTAAAAATCAATAATTTAACGGAAGGCGTGAGGAGTACCGCAGTGCTCGGGCAGTCCCTTTTCCTGCCACCAAGATTTTACTCCAGCTGTGAGCAGAGATTGATGTTCGGTGCTAAATTACAAGTTTGTTAGTGCTTCCAAAAATGTTTGCATTAGTTCGGGAAGCTCTGGATATTCCTGCCTCGTGTTTGACTGTCTAACTTTGCTAATACAATATTTCTTTAAGGGAGTTCCATGAGCCAGTTCATTATGAGGGAAACTGAGCAGAAAATTAATTTAACATACCCCATGCCACACAGAAAATGAGTGACAGAAACAAGCTGAGCAGAGGATGTGTCTCCACATACTTATACTCATTTTGAGGAAGCAAGTTTAAATGGCTATAAATTAAAATGCAGGTCGTTGGGTGAGGACAGATGTAGCGTGAAACACTTACTCAGTTTTATTTGGAATTCTTTAAAAAAGGTGTTGAAGTCAGCGTCTTGACCTTAAACAAGTCGATCATTTTCTCATTCAATGTGTTTCCCGTTTTCAGGTAAACAGGTGGAAAGGAAAATTCTGAACAAACATTCACTTTGCAGACAGCCGATTATTTTTTTTTGCATCAGACTTTGTAACTGGTACCCTCTACCTGAAGGAATGCAATGGTAAATAATAGTATTCTCTGATTTAGGCAATATATTTTTGCTTATCAAGCTCTTCTGTGTTCTACCTTACTGTCTGCTCTGTCTGAGGACACGCTGTTCCCTGTACTCTAGAAATCCCTTCTTGTGCTTCATTATCACCTTCGATCCTGGTCTGTGGAATCAGAAGTTGTAGCAAAGTGGATGCTAGGCTGGGGACCAGTCTTGTACTGGAGAGAGCATGCATCTGGGTGCTGAAAAGGACGGGTCAGAAGAAAGGGATCTGGGCGTAATTTTTTACATTTATACTAACAGTTCGTTTTATAGGTGATTACCATCAACTGTTTAATAAACCTTACCCTTTCTGTCACTTGTAGTGGTGAGAACTTGAGTACACTTGAATTACCCTTCTGTGAAGAACTGGACAATGCAAAAAACTTGTAAGGCACATTTTAAATGATAACTCTCCTAAGAATTGTGCTTCTCCTTTTTGCTTTCAGACAAGTGATTTCTAGCATTCAGTGGACTCCGTGCTCCCAAGAGAATCCGCAAGCCTTTTGTGATTCCTTGTAGCATAGTTTACACCGTTTTTCAGGGATTCCCTATTGGGAGCTAAACTGTTCGCAATGAACGTCGTACAGTGTGAATTTCTCTATATGCTTCCCAACAGCTCTTTGAAAAGGAATCCCTTTGCATGCAGAGATTCTCCTTTGATCTTCTGGATCCAGTTCACCTACTTTTAAAGTAGAGTAGAAGTGGGGAGGGGGATGAACAGAGAAAACGAGGAGCGTCTTTTTCTCAGTTGTTTCATCATTTACTTTTTCCTCAGTGCTGTGCTTTTAGGGAACTGCCAAATAATAACAACAGAGATTTTTTCCAAGAACCCTTGAACAACAGTGTCTTGCTTGCCCAGCATGATGCCTGGCATCATCAAAAGCGAAGGGTGAAATAGGCGCAGCCAGTATTTTTGTAATAATGGGTTAGGTGAAAAAATGGTTCATAATGCTATATCATGTCCAGTGTGGTTTAAGGAACTAATGTGAAAAGCTTGCCTGCCTGCACAAAAGCATCGATCAAGAAGACAGTTTCAAAGCAGCTGAATACAGTTAAAATATCATGGGTGGGGGGTGATCGTTAGTATTTTTCTTACTGTAACTTCTCTTTGCCTCTGACTTGGCTTTAGTGTGTGCCTCCTCTTCTGTTGTAAACGTTAGGCTTTGTTACTGTCCTTCCAGCCTCCTGGCATCCTTGCTCTTCAAACATCGCTGAGTTGACCTATTACCGTAGTTTAAAACCATGCCAGTCTCTCTTCTGAGCTCTTCCATTTTATAGGATGACTCTATAATAGCTTCTGCATAATATTGTAATTGTGGAAGTTGTTTCAGCCAGATTTACTGTAAGAACACCATCACTCTGCACATGTGTCTGTCCTTACTTTTCCTCAACTTTCAGAACCTACTGGCTCATTTCAGTCACATTTTGGTAGGGGAGAGAGGCAGATATCTCAAAGACTGGGGTCCCTGTGGGTTCAATGAAATTAAATGACTGGGTAAAAGGGAGAGATAATGCAGTAACATTTGAGCTGCAGAAAGGCTTCATCCCTGGCTGAAGCCTCCTAAGACCCCAGGTGATCAGTGTCAGAAAGGGGTGTTACAAAATCCCCGTTTCTGCTTTTCCCCTAAGGTTAGGCCCTCTCGTCAGCCAGAAAAGCCTTTAGACCTCTCTAGTTACAGCCCTAACTCAATTCTAGGGTTGTCTCCCGGGTTTTCTTTATTCAGGCAATGGGTCAATCAGCAGAACAGCACAACACCGATACGCTGCCAGTGGGAATCGGTCTGCCCAGCAGCTACAATCTGAAGTTCACTAAGCTGAGTTTCCGTTGTCTCCAATGGATTTTTATGAGCGTAAGGCCATGGTCGGTAGCCCTGCTACAGGAAATGTACGCACAGAGCTGGCATCTTAGAAGTCAAAGCCAATCAGGCACATGCTCAGGCTCCCTAGGAAATCAAATCCTGTTCATTTCCCTGAACTTCTTGCTGTAAGTATGCAGTTACCAGAAAACATTTCAAAATGCGACCAGCTTGGATGGAGAGAGATGCCATGCTCTCGTGGCAACTGAAGCTTTGGCAGAGAGGACAGGAACAATGGGGCAGCTCTCTTTGGCAATTATTTATATTGTGCTCACAAGTGGACCATGCTGTGCTACTGTTGTGTAAGGCTGTCCTCAGAAGGTCAGGTGGGAGTACAAACTTTCCTTTTGCCATATAAACAGAGTGCGTTGCATAACCGAACTTGTCTTTCTCCTGTTCTGGGCAGGTTTTTTCCATTTCAGTTATTGCATCTATGTCGTCATACATATCAGCACATGCTGCACGAGCTGTTTTTTCCACGAGCTGCCTTCTCCTGGGCATCCGTCCCTTTGCTCCATTACAAGCTGTTGCCCTCCACAGGATTTCCAGGCGTTACGATGAGCCTCAGCCACCAGCAGCGCGACGCACGGCTACCCGTCGTCAGGCCCCAGCTGGCTGCTGCACCGCGTGTTGCTAATCTCACCTCTCCCGGGGACTGGATTGCTCAATCTTGCCCAAGTATTTGACACTGGATTCTTTCATCAGATGCCTTCACTCATGATAAGTAATGGACGCGCTGTCAGTGGGGGGGTTCCCACAGTACGTACAACAGGGCTCTGCAGACCCAATAACCTGACCCCAGGAGCCATGAGCCCCACCTTCCTCCGAGAGGGCTTCCTTTTTTCCTTTTTTAGAAGACATTATGGTACTTCTTTGGCTGTTATCTTTTAGTATGTCTCTGTTGGACATCTTAACTACGATTTTCTTCACACACTGAGCACACAATTAAGCTATAGCCACAATTAACGTCACAGGATCGGTTCAGGCACTAGCCATGCAACTTTGAATGCCATACTTTGGCTGTTTTTCAGTATGCATCCTTATTGTGTAAGAATCCTTATCACATAGGAATCACCTGCCAAGAGTATCACCCTGCCGTAAGAGAGAAACTTATAACCAGCCGTCATTTCACTCACGCCTTCCAGGTTTCATATCTGTCAGTTGAAAGCAATTGTCCACTGATGCAATTTATGTCCTTTCTTCAATAACACGTGCACTTCATACTTTGTTAGAAGACAGACAGCATTTCTGATTTTAGGTTTGCATAACAGATTCACTTTAGTGCCAGTCTTCACTTAATAGTTTTGCTTGATCTCTTTTTCTCTGGCCTACATATGAAAACACAGTGAACTGGGGAGAGAAAAAGCCTTCGTTGATGATTAACTTGATTACGGACAGAGTCTTTATCCTCAGGTTCTTAAAGCTTTTATTATATAAACTCTTTCACTTCACAGAAAATGCATACACATGTACACATTCTCACATACAAGCTGCTCACATCCCAACATGTTTACATTTTTAGTTCCAATTCGCAACACTTCGTTTGTTCCTGAGGAGTGCACATTCTTTATTTATGTCCAAGACCCAAGCAAACAAAATTCCTTCAAACATCTTTCTGAATTAGAGGAGAGATGACAGTGAAAAAAAGAAAAACAATTAAATTCTCTCCCACTTAAATGAAAATTTTACTGAGGCTTGTTTTGTTACATAGTGTTATAGTGAAAACAGATGATATTTGAAACTTGGCTTTGAAGCAGGCCTCCCTTCAGCCTCCACAGGCAACCAGACATTCCCCCTCTGCACATCACTTCCAAAAGCTCTTTAGTGCAAAATATTTCCGTGTTTATCCTCCAGACAAATTACAATTGCTGATCTTAAGTCATTTGTGTGCTAAGAAAATGATGTGGTGTTGTCAACCCCAAATCCCACTCTTCTTTATAAATCCTTTCTTTCATAAAGAATTAAATGAAATGGAGAGGAATTCATTGCATTTCTTTCTTTTCTTTTAAAATCTTGGGATGGCTTCAGTGGAATCAGCTCATCAGTGGACAGTGCAGTGAGCAGCATATACAATTAGCCCGTGTAGCTCGACCGACCCCAGAGCGCTCTGGTAGCTTGCGTATTGCCCAGGCAGAGGGAGCTGAGGTTCAGCGGTACTGCTGACACTAGAAGAGCAGATGCTGGATATACCTCCCCTAATCTGTGTTCTTTACAAAATGACTGTGAGCCGTTTGTCAAAATGTTTAGCTTGTTTTGATAGCTGGACTAAATTGTAAACAAATGGTAACCACATGTTATTTACAGCAGAATAATTTTGCTTTGTTTGGTTTTATGACAGCATTTACACAGTATTTTGTGCAACCTTAGTGACCTACATAAGGTTTTGGTCTACAAGTTATACTCTTTTTCTGGAAAACCAAAGAATTAACAAAATAAATGATGGCAGGATTCGTTTTCAACCATAGCAGCTGGTAATTTGATGGAAAAAAGACAGTAAAACTTCTTTGGTGTTTTCAGAGATCAGAAATCCTCTTCTCTGCTGTCCCAAGGGCCTTTAAAAAGATTCAGGCTTGTTGTTGAAGTTCATTAAGTCATGGAGTGATAGCGATACACGTTACCATCCCTAATTTCAACTAAGTTCCCCTAACTCCTGCCACCACAAACCATTTCCTGGCTTCTCCTCACCTTGCTCTGCAGCGTTGTTTTCTTTGGTTTATGTTTTTTTGTTACTCAAGATTTGGGAAGAAGGGGGAACATTGTGATGAAACCTTCTTCTGTAAAATCACTGAAACTATTACACCGCAGTTACAGCTCTGGTCTATTTGCCTTTAGGCACAAGCCAAGATCAGATGGTTTTAGATCAGCACAGAAGAAACGGGGAAGAGAAAGCCACATAAAAGCTTTTCTCCCTAGCACTTCCATTCAAGAGTCCCAGAGGGAAATCACAAATACATTAGGTCAGCCTTACAAAAATCATTCTTTAACAAAACACAAGTGAAAAAAAAACAAAAAACAAACAAAAAACCCCCACCCAAACCCCAAAACACTAGGGTGTGCAATATCTGAATTATTTCATAGTAATGTTGGAAAAGTAGTGGCTGAATAATTTTGTGGCTCGGTTGTTGTTTTCAAGACAGTTTTGTAAAGTTGCATGAGAGGGAACAGAGACCTCTTGGTTAGGATTTGTAAATAGAAAACATCCTAAGGCTGCTGTCCCTTTCCTCTTCTCCGGGATCATTACTCTCAGGAAGCCACCTGTAATTCTCTTTGTAAATGGTCTGTGCTGCATGTGAAAAACGGAAGGAAGAAAGGGAAAAAAATAAAACAAAATTGCTGAACAGAACACAGAAAAGTAAGTATTTTTGAAAACGTTTACTTTTCCAGGAGGGAGGTCTCCAGTTTTCAGTTCTCTGCTATGTGGGGAGGGGAAAGTTACAGCTGCTTTAAACACTATATCAGCTCCATTTTACTGCCAAGATGACATACTTACATGTGAATTGCGAATATAAGAAACACCAGGGCTAGTATTTCTCAGTGTTGCTCTATGAGTTTTGGATGTAGCTTTTTTAGTGAAAGGCAAAGGATTAAATCATTAACACAGGCTTTCTTTTCCCCATAGTTAAATTGGTCACAGAGCTTAAACAAAGGCTACATACAGTAAAGGAGTCTGACTGAAGAGTCTCTTTCACTTCAGCTGCTCAGTTTAGTGTCTTGACTTACGGGCTGTTATATTCTTCATTCCTTCTCAACCCTTTCTGCATGACATTCATTTGCATAAACAATCCCATGGCAATAGCAGGAATAATATTTAGCTCTCTAAACCAGAGCATTCGTCCATATTCCCGAAAAGTATGTCAGCTCTGAGTGCGACTGGTCAAGATGCCACTTGAAATTCCTTCCTGCTCTCTTACACCCTGCTGCTGAATCCAAGCTGGTTGCAGCACCTTGAGTCATTTTTCAGCTCATGTTCCTTTCATAGGAGTGACCGGGGCTCCCAGAGAGGAAAGACTGACCTTCTGCTCCTTTTGCTTCCTCTAGCTCCTTCACGATGCCTCACTGACTTGCCCAGTCCCCTCTTCCCATGCTTCTCCTCATTCCCTGTGTCCATTTCTTGCCAAATGGCACGGAAGGGTTTAGAAAAATTTCAGAGCCACTTAGAGCAGATTTTTAGACCTGCCATGTTTCAACCACTGGGGCGAAATGTTCCAGACCAGGTGCCCCTTCTTGGGATGATTTATTTCCGAAAACTTTCATTCAAAATGTCTTTTTGAGAAAGTTAGGGGGAAAAAAGTCAGTTGCTTTTTTCTGTATTTTTAAAAAATAGTATTTTTGAGAAGCTCCAGTGTCCTCACGTTTAGATCAGAGGGGAAACCTTTGTCAGGGAGCAGCAAAGGCAGGTTCCCATCCCCTGAGGGAGGGCGAGCCGGGAGCTGAGGCTGGTGGCAAGGCAGGAGCAGGGCACAGAGCTGGCCAGCACGGGCCACAGTCCCCGGGCAAGACGAGCAGCAAGGATCCGGTGATGGGAGCCAAGCTTGACCTAACACCCAGATCACCAGGCACGTCCATAGTGATGAGACAGGTTTGAGGTCAGGTTGAGTTTGCAGTTCAGGATCAGGTCCAGAGGCAAACGCCCTGGTCATTACACAGCCCAGCCATCACCAAGCAGGTTCGTAGTGTGGAGGAAAGTCTGCAGTCAAGCTATAAAATCAGGTCTGAGCGTTTTCTCAAAGAGCTCCAAGACCAGTGATTGGCGTCCTTGATTGTCTCTCTCCTCCCAGTGAGGTCCAACCCCACCAGAACTCTACAACCTTCAGTAAAATCTTTGCAAGCCCCATTTCCCCCGTGTGCCGAGTGGGGACGGTGCCCACGGTAGCACCCAGCCCGGCACCACAACGCACCTGAGCAGGAAGGACACAGCACCTTTGACCAGCCCTTGGCAGGGATTTCCCTGCCCATTTCTGCTACAACCTTTCCTGCTGAGTTCCCCTCAGCTTAAAAGCATCAAAGCGCCACGTGCAGCGAAAGGAATGGCTGCCCCGCTGCCCGGGAAAGATAATGAATCGGGAGGCTCCCTATGGAAATACAGAGCATAACTGCAAAATTAAAAGACAAATGGCAGTACACTTGCAGAGGAGGCTCAGATTGTGCTGTCACACAGGTAGCTTTAAAACTGGCAATTTACAGCTTGCGTGTTTATGGGAAAAAACGCATGATGGTTGCAAAGCCCAGTTTTGGCCTGAAACTTGAATACGTATAAGCAGCAGAGACTAAGAGAAAAGGGTTGACTCATTCTTCTTGTGTGGGGAGGGATAGTGTGGAAAAGATACCAAATAACACCTAATAAAAAATAGGCAGTGGTGCATATAAATTAGATGTTGGGAAGAGGTCTGGTAAAACTTTATTTTTTGGCACTAATAGCACACACCGAACAGCTCTCTGAATATTGGAGGGGTTTCTTGAAAGAAAACTGAAAACTCCAATTGTAATAAAAGGAAATAGTTTTCTGACAGAGCAGTAAAAAGGTGGAACAACAGATGCCCTGATAAACATACCCAGTTGCCACAGGCACCTATAATGCATCCTCTAAACACGTTTTTTTGGCTGGTGAAGTGGAAAAATGGGCAAATCTAGGATTAAAGAAAATTGCATCCCACTTCGAATGTTTGGAGAATGCCTGAATGGTATAAACTGTGTATCTTGGCCATCCCCAAATATATAGGCAGGCGCTTGAGAAAATTAGAACTGCATTTCCTCAGAGTCAAAACTTGGTTGCAGCCTTCGGTAAACTTGTATTTTTCCACCTAACATGGTGAGTGGCTTGGATTCCTCATGAGAAAAAAAAGTAGTAGCAAATAATAAAACACAGAAGTAGTGACGTATGTCCCATACAGTAGCAGGTTTTCTCTAATTAGTTAGGTGGAACCACAGAGATACTAAAAGTTAGGTTTTCCCTGAAGAAAAAAAGCACACAAGCAAACAAATGAGCAATCTAGTAAAACAACAGCCAGCGTGACTTTGCATCATTCAGCTCTTGGGGACAGTAGTTTAAATTCCACAAATGCAAAAACCTTCATCTATGTTTGTGTAGATATTTTATGCTCAGCAAGTGAGTTCAATTTATCTGACAAACTGAATGTTCGAAAGATTTAATGGAAAGATCTGGAAAGAGCATTTTTTAACCAGATTTCTGCTTTTGAGAGACTTCAAGGTACTTGGAAGGAGGTATAATTGATTTATGTGAAACTTTAAAACAATTATTTTTGTCACATTCCCTTTGGAATATTAAGAATCTTTATGGTCAGTCAGAAATATTTGCGTAAAGCTGTTAAGTTTGCCTTTATAAAGATATGATGTATTTTCTTCTTTTTGTGTTATACTGTGAGATGTTTTCGCTTTCTTTTTCATCCCAATCCTGTCTTAAATTAAAAAATAGGAGTGGAGAGGCTCCTATTTCTTCTACATATGTAGCTTTTTAGATTAATTCATATTTAATCCAGAAGCATTTTATTAACAAAGAGGAACTGAATGGTCAAGACAGTCCATGCTTTGTCTTGTATTTAAAACATGCAAATAGGAAATACCATGTTACATGATTTTGTCTGTTTGAAAAGCCGTAAGTCTTTCTAGTCTTTATTAACATCATCAATATTGGATCTGTCACATCTGCTAATTAACTTCCCTACATGCCTGCAGTAAAAAAACTTGTACTTGCAAAAGGATGGATTGAAACGCGCACTAGAAGTCATTTCTGATTGACAAAGTTCTACTGATTATTGCGTTCATTCTTTTTCTTGTCTATGTAGAAGATGATTTGTACATCTGGGAGAGATGGACCCAAGGAAAAAACGGGACTATGTAACAGCATGTCGCAGGTATGAACTTTTTGGATTTTGACATCACTTGCTCTGATCTTGCACTCATCATGGCAAGGAGAAAGACAGCAACTTAGACCAGCACAATAAATGTTCTTTAAGGTCCACGATAGGTATGGGTAGAGCAGAAAGCATGAGCTCCCGTTGAGAAAACCTTTGTCCCACATCCACACATGTACGTGTGGCCGAAGGGCGACGGCTCCAAAAATTTGCTTGGCAACACCTGTTTTAAAATCATAAGCATAATAATGCTTAAACTGTTGCAAAAGCGCAGGCATGCTACCTAAGTAGAAATTATCATATCTGACTGCTTCAGTACAGTTAGGTGAATATATGACAAAATATGAAATTCTAAATATCACAAGAGGCGGGAGCTTTTCTGCTGTCGGATTATTGTAAGGAACTTTAAAAAGATTTAATGTTAAATTTTCAGTTTTGTTTTCCTTAGGTGTCCTGACTTGGCAGCATCCAGTTCCAAAAGTGTGTGGTTTTGGTACAAATGACTCATAAATAAAAACTTACTGTAGAAGCTTTAAAGCTGGCGCATAGTTTTCCACAAAGTAAAATCATAAGGAACTTATTCTCAAAGTGGTAATACAAATACTAGAGTAAAAACACGGGGTGACAGGGGAAAGTGGGATGGAAGAGAGTTAATCACCTTAGTGCAGAAAGCTAAATTTAAAAGGTGGGGGGTGGTTTGTTTGGGTTTTTTTTTGCTTCTTTATTGCTTCTTTTAAAGGCAAACAGTCCAAAAGTGCTCAAAAATCACAATGAATCCAAACTAATTCGATATTTAAAATATTTGCATTCCTTCATTACTGTTTGAATCACAGATACAAACCTTGAATCAAGGACACCGGTGGTGAGAAATGCCCACAGAGCTATGGCAGACTAGTCAGTACAAAACCTTCAGTGATAGGAAGAGAATCGGATTTTGCTGCTTCATGATAAATAAATGAGGACTGAAAACAAGCCTTTGTATAATTTCAGATTTTCCACATTTCAGACCTTTCCAGCCAGTTTATGGTTCCTGCACTCCGCTTTCTGCTAAAAATAACAATAATTGCCTCCCACTGATTTTTGATCCACCAAAGACAGGAAAAGTCGGAGTCCTCCTGCAGTCCGGCTGCAGGGAGTTGCCAGAGTTTTAGCTGCCATTTGGTCTAACTTGCTTAGAACAGAGCTGTACCTGAGATTTATAGTGGAGTCGTGCTACTTAACCAAGCTAAGCGGTGTCAGCAAGACACCGAAAACTGAGCAAGCAGGAACAAGAACGGGAGGTTATAGGAGAAATAGTGTCTTGCATGCCAAAGTCATCGTAGCGACAAAATGAAGTTAGGATAAGAGCAGCAGTAAAGAAAGTTGGCTATTTCTTCATGGAGGACAGCAATGGCCCCTATTTGGGGTTTTGTCCCCCTTTCTGCCAGCTGGGAGCCCGCAGACATCTGTCCCAGCCACCATTTTATAGGAGCCCACTGGAGACAAACCCTCGTAGCCATCCTCCGTCTGTCTCACGGCAGGCTGCTCTCTTCTCTGGTTCTCATCAGCTGCTGCTGCCAGCCGCTCATGTTTTCTGCTTCTCTAAAACCGCAGCCGAAACCTTATTTTGGTGAACTAAGATGAAGTAAATGTAGCGTGGTTCCATCCTTCCTGCCACTGTTAGGCTGGCCAGACATGGAAACACCTGTCCTCCATGTGCCGGCAAACCTTCGGAAAATAACACCACTGCCCTCTAACTTGAAAAAGGCAAGTATTCAGGGAGCAAATTCTCTTTCCAGTCAAACAGAGTGAATTACTCAAATTCTTATTTGATGTGAGCTTTTATATTTACTGATCTGTCAGCATATTAACATTTTGGAAATACACTACGTAAACTTTCACCCTCTTTTAAGAAGAAATTATGTAAACGGTGCAAAATAAAGCCCGTTTTCTCCATGTACAGCATTAGTCGCCCTTGAAAAACTTGTCTTATTTCTAGACTTCCTGCAGACAATTTGCAATAGCCAATTATGTAGTAAGGGCAAAAAAATATGCTTCCTAAACTACATGCTGCAGACCAAACTCAGTGTAACACCTAAATGGCCGCACAAAGAATTTGTTTTTCTGAAAAAGAATTGACAGAAAAAATATTCCAAGTCAGTAATTAATAATTATATAATTTAAAGCAATGCACTATTGTCAACCTTCAGATTTTGTCCTTGCCTGCCAGAAGCCCGGATGATTGGTGCTTACGAGGATGGCTGTGGATGACTAGTGGTCCACGAGCTCTGCTTGGGAATCACTTTTTCAAACCGTAACTGAAATTACGACAACTTATAACTCCAATTTGGCTTCTATATGAAAGGCAGAAATACAATATCACTGTGCAATTATTCACGTGTTGTTTGGTTTGTTTGGGTTTTATTGTGTCCAAGGACAACTGAGATTCTGGTTGTTTCCCTGATGAAGTGGGAATGAATGCGGTGTCTGCAGCTAAAGTTAGGTATTGATTTACTTGGATATGGAAATACCGATGGACTTGACTTTCCTTTGAAACCTGAAGAATGCTAAGTCAGCATTGTGACAGCTGTGCCTCTGCTCACGTTTTGAACAAACTTTGTTTTGGATTCCTGGGCCTGACTGCTTCTTAGCTTTATATTTATTTTGCACTTTAAAGTTCATGTTACAAGATAGGTGCTCCTGCGTCTTTTTTTCTCCATTTTGTTATAAATAAACATATCTCAGCATCATACAAAGTTCACAGAGTTTACAGTTTGATTTTCTTCATTTGGTTGGCCTGCCTCCAGAAAAGAAAGAAATACTTTTATTTAAAAAAATCTTGGGTTTAGGTGTATTCTTTCAGAATGAATAGACTTTTCTTCCCAGACTGTTGCCATTTGTTCCTCAAAAAGCCCAGAGTAGCTCCTGTAAAGACAGCTTTCCTCTTTCATCTCATGAGGTGTAGTCTGGTGTATGGATAGTTCAGTATAGTGGTATCACCCCAAACTCCCCCATTCCCAGGAAGACTTTCCTTGGCTTTAATAATTAAGAATAATACTAATATAGTACTTTCCTATTCTAGTCTAATTGAATCCTGGTGACCAAGGATGTAGGTTTTCATAAGAAAAGTTTGTCACCTATCTTTGCTTGCTTCTTTGTAAATTGCTGCAAGAACAAAAGGTTTGGTACTGAATGATATTAGTAACATAGCCAGGGAGAATTTCTTCATTGCTGCTTCCACCCTTGTGCAGTTAAATGGGAACATCTGTTTTCTGAGTGAAGGTGTTAGTTACCCCTTTCACTGGTGACACCCTGTGCCTCATGAACCTGCACAGCAAATGTGCTCTATTCTGAGACTGCAAGAAAGCTTATGTGCTGGGTAAGAGAGAAATGCTGCTGTACTCTTTGGGATAATCTAAATAAAGGCAAGTGTTTTGAAGCCCATGTGCTTAGCAGCCTTCAAGGGCTTCTTCCACATGAATATTGGAGCCTTGCTGCCCTGACTGGCACCAGAAGACAGGATCTAGCAGCTTTGGTCCAGGCACATAAAAGAATTTTCCTAATCTAATATAATCACAGCGTAAGACCGGGAATTTCATTTTTGCCATTGTATCTGATGAACGATAATTTTTGGCTATCTGTTCTCTGGTTTTCTGCCCCCATCTAGCATAGAATAATTTTAAATACAGGACTGACACAAAAAAAAAAAAAAAGAAAAGGGAGAAAACAGCCATTTGGAGACCACTTCATTAAAACCGAGACAAATATCTACTGATTAGATTACATCAGATGGAGCAGTGTCAGTCATTCAAAAGGATGTTATGCAAAGGATACCTTTGAAATTTTCGATCCAACGGTCCATACTGTTGAATCTGGATACATGATCCAGATCACATGTAGATAGTTCTGATTGCTACCTAATGAGGTAAGCAGTGTTTTTTGACACTTATCCAACAGCCAAGTGAAAGATGAGGTCACGCATGCAGACTGGACTGATGAAGACAGCTGTCCAAGACTCCTACATCTGCAGCCTTACGAATGCTAAAAACTTGGCCTGCCAAGTCTGCTGGGCATTTCAACACTGTTGCCACAAAGATATCGGCAAGCTCTTTTGTGAAGCCTGTAGTTTTTGGCAGAGTGTAAATGAGCACAAAACTTTTGTTGGCTTTGGCTCTGGGTTCTCTTGCAAATGAATGCTTTTTTTATCAGTCTTGCTTTACTTGAAGCACCATTTCTGGATAAGAGGTTGAAAACGATGATAAGTGGAGCGCTAGTTGTAATCTGCTAATTAATGCAGTGTGCCAAGGTGGATAATCCAGGGCACATGGTGCCATCCAACCTGATCTCTATGATACCCTTAATGTTATGTCATTGTACAGTACAGATAACTTGTTTCAGGAGTTTATTTGTTGTTTCACAGCAGTGCACAGAACTCATGGCCAGTCATTCAAACATACCTAGGCTCAACTACAAACACGTGTGCATTCGCAGAACTGAGGACAAAATTTAGTTAACGCATTCAACTGCTGGACAGGTGATGTCAAACAGGAAACAGCAATTATACAGACCAGCCCCACCGGTAACGTGTGTGCACTGAGTAGTTCAATAGTCAGTAGACAAAAGTGGTATCAGTCACCACTGCTCTTCACCCGCCTCATAAGTTACTGTCAACCCAAAACAGTAAGGAGAGGTTTCTTTTCTGCAAACGGCTCTCAAAGGCCTTTTCAAGGTAGTTAACATTGAGCAGATAAGCATGACAGGAACAGAATGTGATTTAAATCCAAGTGGATTGGAAAGATTCCACAGGATTTCAATGGTGTTGAATGAGTCCTCTCATAAACAGCCTTCTTAACGCAGCAGCTACCATGTAGCATAGTTAGGAGATCACGTTTTCCTCCTGAGGCCAAATTTAAGTATCCCCAGTCTCTACGCCTTCTCTCCAATGAATCTGAAAAGGGCGACTGCTGCATAGCCCACTGCTCAGTCTGGTTCTTCATTTTTCATAATTGCACCATTATCACCCATAAGGAACCCATTAATGTGGAAGAAGTTTTGAAACCAAAGCCTCTCTTTTCAGAGCCCTGATCTAGGAATGCTTTAAGGGTATATGCCAGCTCAAGAATCAGATTCATTTTGGTTCTGGGAATCAAACCACAGCCTCTGAAAAACAATGGAATTCATGGCTTATTCCAGAAAGTTAAGCAACAACCTCAGCTTTTTGCTAAAAGAAGGCTAATAAGGTTTGATGTAACATCAGAGGAGCTAATTCAGATCTAATAACAATACTTGTTTTTTGAACAGTTTAGCCTTAACACAAACAATTTATCACTTCATAATTTTCCTTCCTAGGGCCTTCTTTTGGAACATCCTACAGGCAGATGTCCTACTTAACAGGGGACCCCTCATATTCTGCCAATTTCCAGCTATGTTTAAGTATTTACTGATTGAGAACATTTCGACCATTAGGCAAAGAATCCTCTCTTTCTGTGTGGCATGCCAGATGTCAGCTGCAATGCAATCTGCAGAAAGACACGCTGTCTGAAGGTTACCTGAGCAGTAGTATGATGGGCTTAATAATTTCTGCCTTATTTGAAACAACACTGTCCCTGTTTAGAAGTAAATGTTGGGAAATAATGAGCTGTATACAAAGCCGCGTGTTATGTGCAGAGTTGAGTGGCAGAGGAAAACTGTAGTTTACACTTCACTGCAGAAGAATTACCATGAACAATATGGAGAATCAAAAGCAGCAGCAAACATGAAATTATCTCAATGGAATTGAGGTTTCAGAATGTGATTGGTTTTCTATTTCAAGTTTAAGAGGATTCGTTACAAAAACGTTTGCTCCCATCGCGGTAAACGTAGATGCAAGAAGCAGCCAGCTACTCTGACCTTTGTAAGCAGCCAGCAGATCATAAGCCTAAATCATTCCAGTTTGTTCTAGGATCCTAAATTGCAGTTCTGATAAGGGGTGGTAGCAAAGTGGGTGGGGAAAAGATAACACCACTTGGCATCCTTTAAAAAGAAGCAGGTTTAAAAACAAAGTAAATAAATGCCGGGGGGGGGTGGGGGGAGAGTGACAAAACTGACTAGGTTTCCTGCAAGGATCTCCCACTAGAACTCATGCCCTGTTTACAATGTCTGCTGTAAACCTCAACCTCTGTAGTGTCCTGTTTGTGTCCTGCACGATTGTGGTGGAGCTGCACACGGCCAAAACAAAGCTAGCTCTGCGTGCCTGTTCCTGCACAGCCTTGGAAAGAAGAACTCAAGCTGTAAATTAAGTTGTTTGTAGAACAGTTTTTGTGATTCTAGTTTAATTACTAGTGAATCAGCTGGTCTCTGTTCAAATTTGTGCAAATCTGAGATGAGTAAATTGGTTAAAAAATATTTTTAAATCCTAGCAAGTTAAAGGCACTAAAGTGGCCATAAATAAATGTTAAAGAGTAAAACTAGATGTTGAAAAACAGACTCCCCAGATATGTTGGACAGGAGCCTACAAAAGCCTTCAAAAGAATTCTCTTCAAAACACTAAGAAAGTTAACAGGAAACGCTCTATAGGAGACTTCATGATAATTACAAAGATGTTGTTTGGCACTTTCTGAATAAAGTGCTCCCTTGTTTAAAGAAAACGGTACTGATAATTCACAATAATTCAAAAATAAATGATCGGGGCAGTAACAAATGTATGCTAAGGGGTGAGTTCAGATTAGCAATATTTTATGTTAAACAGTGGTTTAGCAGCAGACTACCAGAACTACCCGCTGTGCAGAGTATCTAGGAGATGAGAATTAATTCCATAGGTTTGGTTGGATGAAGTACAACAGCACATTTGATTGATCCTAATGTAGCCCAGGATAAACACAGGTAAGAAAAGCCATCTCCGCCCTTTTCTGCTGGAGTTTTTATCCTCCTTCTGATTGTCAACAGATGTTTTAAGACTTCATTACGTATTATTTGATGGGTGGCCATTTATATTGTGGCTTTTCCAGTTGCATTGGCATAGTTCTCTTCCCTTTCCTTCTCCCCAGATCAGTACTGGTCCATTGGGCTCACCAGAGGTTTGTAGTTCTCTCTCTGATTTATTTCCAATTTAACTGTTTTTCTTTCCTGTTTTTGTTGTTGTTGTTTGGTTGGTTTGTTTGGTTTTTTTTGTTGTTTTTTTTTTTTTTTTTTTTTTTAATTTTCAGTGATGAGCATGGGGCTCCTGACTTAAATTTCTGTTTTCCCGTCTTGTGATGTGAAGGGTTCTTGTGCAGTGACCCCTTGAGAAGTATTTCAGCCATCACTTAGCTGCTGGGAGCAGGGAACCCATCGCGATCAAGCGAAGTGTCCTTGCACCTGCAGTGACACCCTTTTCAGAGTCTCCCACATGCACTGGAGACAGGAGCAGACCACCACAAACATCTTTCCTGTGTAGCTCATTCCTCAGTGTTTCATTTCAGAGGCTCTGTTCCTCTTCTAGTTCTGCCACTTGCTGGCAAAAAACTCTCCTGTGTTCCCTATGGGACTGTCAAACAAGCTGGTGTCTTCCCACCAGAAGCTACATGGGGACCCTTACAAGCAAGCATGATCTCCTATTATCCCAAATTCTACGCTGAAAATCCACAGATGGGAGAAATCCCCCAGGTTTGACTGATCCGCTGCAATCTGTGAGCAGGTACTTCTCCAGGTCCTGTGGCTGCAGTTACAATACAACCATGCCATTTAACTGCTACCATGATTTATGGGATGCTTTCAGTAACCCATCCATGACGTTGCTAGGATTTTGGTTTCTGAGATTTCTGTTTTTCCAAAACCCAGAGGTATGCGCAAAGGCAATGTTTCTATTCTTTCTAGAAATCTGGGAGAGACTTATCTGTCCCCAGTCCTGAGTTGAATGCTTGATGCACAGTACTTCCTGCTCACTGAATTTAACTGGCTAGTTTCAGAGTTAACCTCCTTTCATCCTTCAACCCCTACTCAGGGAGAAGACTCAGTGGTCTGCAGGGCTGCGTTTTTACTCCAGAAATTGTTTTTTATTTGTCTGTTTGTGCATTTTTCCATATTGAATTTTTATCTGACACTGCAATGAACAGTTTCCAACCCTGCCTTTCTTTAGTTTCCTCTCACTCCTCTTTAGTCCTAACATTGTTAAATATTTTTGCAACCAGAAGGTATTTTTGGAGTGAATACACTGCCATGACTCTCTGTTTTCAATGGCAACGCTCAGTTCTGGCTGCCATGAGCAGACACAAGATGCCATGTAAAACTGCAAGTTGATTTTTAAAAAATCTGATTATATAATGTTGTACCATTCCTTTTGGTTAAAATTCCAGGAAAGTAGCAATAGGGATTTTGTATTGCCTACCCTAAACAGTAAGCATGTTTTAAACTCAGTTCAAGACTAAAAAGCTACACTAACACAATAATAATGTTCAAATTTTAAAGCTGTTTGGCAAGGACAGGTACTGAAAAAATGTCAGCTTCACCCTTTGACAGCACTGGCAGTCACCCTTTAAAATCTGCTATAATACTATAATTACCCCAAATATTTGGTTTAAACACTTTTAAGCTAACCAGCCATGCCAGCTGTAGGCAGAACCTCAGCTGAGAGTTGATTTTGGTTGGCAGTCAGGTCAGAGAGCACCCATGAGTTACTACCTGCATACGATTAAATTCCCCAGAGATCAGATTGAGACCACAAAATGGAGGAAAGTAAGGCTAATTTGTTGACTGTCATGAAGAAAGATGATTTCTGGAACAGAATCATAGAAACCACATCCTAATACTAACATACTAGGAGAGGCGTTTGCCAACACAATTTGTGTGAATTGAGTATTAGGTAACACAGAAGGACAGAGGACAAAGAGAGAAAAAAGAAATGGCGCCATCTCCGTGCCCCCAAAACCGAGAGGAAGCCATGCCAATGGAAAGCTTCCACACTCCTGAGAAAACGGGAGCTTGCTGAAGCCTGGCTCCTGGTTCCTTGGTTGCTTCTAAGACTGTTACAGCTACTTGGGGACTTCTCAGATCTTGCCACAGTGCCATGACCTTTACACACAATAGCTTCTGCACTGAATTTCCAATTAAATGTTATTAGAGGCTTAATGAAAACAACATCCTTTTGCAATCTGTGGTATCGGTTCTGATACCTCAGGTCTAAAGACTTTGCTTTGAACACTCCATTTCTGCTTCTTCAATGAGAAAACAAGTTGGGTTTAAGGAGCAAGAGCAGAATAAACAGAGAGTCTTAGAGCTTGACGTCCCCTTCAGACTGCTTACAGAGAAATAACTTATTTTCCAGATTCATCCCAGAGGTTATTCTGCTGACTCCAGAAGCTATCCAGGAAACAACCCCAGGCCTTATGAACAACATATGCACTTGCTGAGCAGAGCAAGAAATACTAACAATTAAAGCCAGTAAAAGGCTTGTAATCTGATACTAGTTGATTAAAGGTAAGAAGATCACTTTTCCTTCAAGTGAAGGTTCTTATCTCCTATTGACTTTGGATCTTCAAAGATTAAATAGCTGTCTACAAGAACAGAGTGATATTTCATCAGGAGGAATTTTTGAACATTACATTTTGGCCTTAAGATCAAGAGTGATGGTCAAAATCAGTTCTAAGCAGTAAAGACAAGATTTTATGTGTAATCCTAGTGAAAGTTCAAAGCTATACAAAATTCTATTTAGAACCTTTTAAAGGAAGAAAGCCCACAAATTATTTTACTATGAAAGACTATCCTGGGGAAGAGACTAGCAATTGTATAAAAAGAAAATTTATGGTAACCCCAAAATAATAGGTTTTGACTTTCTAAGGTCACCTATATGCATTCAGTCTAGCACAGATTACTAGAAAAAACAGAGGCAGCCTAGAAATGCTGGGATATGACAACGTGTAGCTGTGTAAGCCCTTGTTTCAGATCATTTGATTGGAGCATAGTCAAGGTTTTTGAACCATCTACACATCGGATGTTTAAGGGGGAAGCTGGTTGATTTGAACAAAAAAAATCCTTGATTGTAGCATTGCTCAAGAATCGCATCACCCAGTCACCCCTAGACAGACAGAAAATAAATAGTTCCAGATTCTAGCTAAAACAGACAAGGATAAAAAAGAGCCTTTATGCACAAAAATAAAAGCTAAGACACATATTACATCTCTTTACCAGTGTTATTTCCTTTTTTCCTGGTTAGAATTTCCGTAGTCTTCCACAAGACCTTTAAAATTAACTTTAAGCTATTGACTTTTTGCATGGTTTCCGCCTTTGCCAAGCAAAACAACACAAAACATAACCCTTATGACAGACACATGGTCTTCTCACACCTTCTTCAGCCTCTGTATGTGAGATTGCACACTGCAGTGACACCTGCTGTGACCACCTTACCAAGCTGATGTTAACCTGTGCTGCTTCCACTCTCCTTCCTCCCATTGCCACAGCAAAATACTCTTGAATACTTCAAACCAAAAGAAAAAAAGTCCATGAAAACCATCTAATGTGTTTCAACTCTCTGATGCAGCGTTAAGAGGAAGGAAAGATACCTCTTTGCAGGGAGATCCGCCAGCTGCTAATATCTCCAACAAAAGTTGGGCTACAGAGAGACTGTTCCTGTAGATCTCAGGATGAAAGTCTAGACGTTCATCAGAGAAAACTTCTTTGAAATGTACCTTCCATTATGAGTGTGTGTTGGGAGTGGAGTCACGTTGTGGAGTAAGAAGGTTCTACCGTGTTAAAGCTGTCTATCAATAACAAAGTATTCATACTTTGTTAAAGCACTTTCTATATTTATTTAAAAAAATACTTCCCAAGGGAGTGGCTTAATGATGACAGCTGAACTGCAGCTTGCACCAGTGCTAACTACAGCAATTGGCTCCTTTGATTTAGACAAATTAATTTGAATATTGAAGTTGCTATGAAACTACATGTTGCAGTAGCAAAACATATTTACTTAGATTAAGGCAGGAAGGGATGGCAAGGAAACCTAGATCTGACTTGTTTTCCACAAAGGCGTAATAAAAAAATCATTTAACTGAGTCTCCAGATGGCTATTAAAAGCAGTTAAAGCTACCTACAAAACTATTGTAGTTGCTAGCTGCAATAGTAATTTATCCCTCAACGTGGAAAATAAACCCTGATCATGTGGTCTGCTAGTGCCATCTATTGTGTGCAGGGAAAAATACAGATACTAAAGGTTGAAGTTGCCTATTTTCTCTTTAAAATGCGAGAAATACTCTTTCGGCATTACAGTACCAACCAGAAAACATAGCCAAAGCTCATAAAATCATTGCAACTTTTTGAAAAATACAGCAATTATTATCATGTATGTGTATTACAGCAACATGCAGGACTCTAATTAATCAGGCTTCATCGTGCCGATGCTGTTCTTGCATACATGTGTGGAGCACACAGGTGCACGCACACAAATGCAGTGAAAGACAGACCCGGCTGTGATAATTTTAGTCAAAGCTGCAGAACCCTTATAAACTAAAACCTATTGCAACTTCCTTACGTTATGTCAAATTTCTCCCAAATAAAGGGACATTAGCTCACCTTCCGAGGAAATGAACGTTACTCCTTGTTAAAATCTAAGCACCATGCAGTCTTTCACCATTTCTTGGAGGAGAACAGCTCTTCTAGCAAAATCTCATGAGGAGAGAATATTTGTAGGGGACATTGTAAAGCGCTAACATCGGCTCACCAAGCCCAACCACTCTGAAGTCTTCAAGCAGACCCTCCTAAACCTGAAGGCTTGTGAAAAAGCGGTGTCAGTATTGAGACGTGTATTTACAGAGCAGTTTAAAATACCAGGCTCTTGAATGTCTTTACAAACTCGACACTGCAATGTTCAAAATTTACGGACATATGTTACCATAATCCCTCTAGTCTGCTTGAAACCTGCAACCACTATTGCCGCTAAATTATAAAGCCCTTGCCATCAAGATTGTTTTACTACTATCCAACATAGGCTGCTGTCAGAGATAAGGCAGTATGCAAACAGGGCAGATCAGAAATAAAAATTTAGAATAGCTTATGAGAAAAAACAAAGGTGTGCTGTATGGTGATCGCTGGCTGAGCACACATGGGAGAGAAGAGCAGCACAAGTAACACCGTCCTAAGACAAAGTGGGTTTTAGGTATTTTGAGTCGACTGAGTTTCATCCTCACATGATTTGGAACTGTGGTGGTGACCACAATGGTAGTATTTCATCAGTAGATGAAGCTGCACAACTTCGAAAAATGAGGATTTGCACTTTTGGAAAGGGCAGAGAACTGATTTAGCATAATCACTAAAAATAACAATAACTGTCATGTGATTTACTGTAGTTTATGCAAAAGGAGTTTCTCAATCACTCAACGATGTGCTGACAAACAGAAAACATCACGCAAGCAGAGTGAAAAATGTTTCTAGCATTTTCTAGAAAAAAATAGCTATTTCTTATTGCTAAGAAATGTGAAAATATAGAAAAATGGGTCTGTTGCAAAGGAGCAGAAGTGTACTGTGACATTATCTGTGCTAACCTCGAAAGAACACTTGATGGTAAAAAATTAAATAGCATTATTTAGCAAGAGTCATCTACTGCTAAAATGATACAACTTGGTAGAAGAAAATATTTTTCAATTGCTTGCAACATGTCAACTCGTATTTCAACTGAAAAAATAATTAGGATCTTGACTGAAAAGCTGCCTGGAGCCAGAGAATAATCAAAGTGTTTTCAATAGTTGTTCACTGCACAAATGAAAAGGTAATAATCCATTGTGTCCATCTGCATGCAGATGCATGTCAATGTCAATTTGGCCTAACAAACTAAATAAAAGGCAAACTGCTGGTGACGCATTCTTTTGGTCATGAATGCCACTCCTATGGAATTGTATCGTGATAAAGCTCAGAAAAAATGGGAAGGATTTCATTCAGTAGTTCTTCAGTACTTGAATTAACATGTTGATTTCAGCAAACAAGATTATCTTGATTCAGCCACTTTCTCTGAAAAAATGTGATTTGTTTCTCTTTAGGAGACTGTAAGCACTGTAAAGGTTGGCAGGCTCTATATGATTCTTTTGAGGAGGAAAGAGTACTAAGAGATTAAATAAGCGTGAACTTGTTTCAGGAGCCTTGCTATTGGGATGATGGTTTAAAGTTTTCTTAATGTTCCCTTGCCTTGAAACTTGTGAAATTTACGGTGGTGGTTTCCTGCGTAAATCAGAGCAATACAAACAATTCTTTTCCTATTTAAGTGTACTTGGATTCACTGTAAAAACACGCTAATATTACTTAAAGCTGAACTTCAAGTTAATGTAATTTATTTTATCCATGTAAAGGGTTTAGTAAATTGATGAGCTGAAATCTGATATAATTTGAAATAACAACTTACAGCTCCTTACACTTTGAGAAAGCAAGGAATAAAAAGCAATAAAAGAACAATACACAATGCACTAAGAAATATGCTCCTTTCTTAACATGGCCTACAAAAGAACAGGATGTCACTTTTTGTGGTTTATATACATTTTCTCGTGAGTATTTCCGATCTTCACTTGATGGAATGAGTGCCCCTTGCAGGACACCTAATCAGCCAGACATAAATCTTGCATTTAGCCAGTACTAGATTTGTTTTTTAACATGATTGTAACTACAAACCTCTGCAAGATAACCTGAATACTGTGGAAAGCAAATCTGCCAGTGAAAAACATCTTTACTATTTTTGTTTGGAAGAACTTATAAAGAAAACATGGACTCTTTAAGTCGTGAAACAGCTGAATTTAATACAGTTTAAAATACACGTTACAGGAAGTATCAACCCATGACTAGTCTTAAGACATCACTCTCTAAAACCTGCCTTTGTTTTATCTCATGAAAAATTAGCTACTGAAAATCATCAGTACTTCTGCATAAACTGTGACAGACCATGGCAAATTTAATTTTCCGAGACCTTAATTGGTAGCCAAGTGGTTAATGCACGAAATGGAGGTAGTGAATCAGTCCAGGAAAGTCCCTTTCATCATACCTGTAACATCTGACTTCTCAATGAATTCTTTTCCAAGTGTTTCATTACAGAAGTATGTTTATAGCAGCAGATATGCCATATTTGCACTACAGAAGCTCGCCAGTTTTTTTTTTTCTTCAGTTTTACATATATATATAAAATACTCATACACATATAACCGAACACCTGAGAATTACTGGTTCCTCTTCTTGTTTTCCATTCACTCCCAATGACTTTTGGGAGGCCCTCTTCATTCCATCATTGTAGGTTAAAACACAGGCTGGAAAACTTCTGCTTTGTATTAACCAAATTGCAGTAGGATTTCTCTTTAGTAGATTGTGCATAAACGTGAATTTACTTTCTATTCCCATTTCAGTTTTACACATCCCTTTACACAAAGCGGAAAAAGGGGGAGACTTTTACAACATACATTGCAGTGATGACTAGAAAACATTTTTCAAGCAATACAGTTTAAACATCTCCTAGGTTTTGTATTTGTATACAGTGTCCACCATCAGAAGCACGTAGCATAGTTTTGCCACCTATTAACTGCAAATTTCTAGTCTCGAAGCAGAGGCCCACTTCTACTCACAGCTTCCTCCACAATCCTTGCAATTTCACAGAGTAGGAATTCAGCCTTAGTGTTTTCCATTGTCTTTAGACTTTCCTAACTATTTGCAAAATGTATTTTCTCAAGTTTAAAACTAATGTTACTAATCAGACTATAACAAATGAAAAACTATGGATATGTCCAAAAGGGAAGAGCTGAGGAGATCAAAAGTCTTTGACTTTTAAGTGCTTCTACAGATTGCTTCTATTACAGTATTTTTAATACATCAAACAGTATAAAAATTACAAAATATTGCAGAAAGGTAGCAGGAACATTGCTGTGAGTTTTTGAAATGTTTTAGTGGTTGCTGTAGTTGATGTTGCAGAGTTAATGGCATGGTTCTTTATACACCTTTTTTAATCCCTGTCCCTCTGCAACATTTTCTATAAGTAAAAAGAAACCTAGAGTATTCCTATATATAAAGTATAATTTTCTCCACTATCAGGAGTCTTCATGTATTTCTGTTGATATCCTTAAAGAAAATCTCTAAAAGAAAAATAAAACAAGATCAGCTTAAAATAAGTTAATTTATACCTGTGATATAAAGTACAAGGAGATAAAACAAAAAAAATATTTAAGTGAAATACATAGTGTGAGAAATAAAAAAAAAAAGAAGGCTTATTTTTCTTAAGAGTTTGGCAGTTATTTTTTCTCAATTAACAGTTTGGTATTGTGTGAGCACCAGTTAGGACAAAAGGAAGATAGAATCTAAAAAATCTTTGCCATTGTCAAACACTAACATTGGACTTCATGCTATTTTATAGCCTGTAAATTAAAATTTCTGCATTTCTATTTAGTTTAATTTCATCGCTTTCTCTTATTATGTTTACAATATTTATATATGGTTAAGCTTTCAATGTTGAATGCTTTAGGATTTGTGTTCTGAAGCAGACTTACCAATTCATTTAACTACTCTGAGGACTACAGCATTGTCTGCAAATATGTATCTCCAAGGGAAGAGTTTGACTTTTGATAAAACAGATACCATCATACATGTAGACGTCAGAGGGTGATGGACTGGCAATAAATACCTCCTCCCAAAAATGGTAAATTTAATGATGCATGCATTTCTGAATGGTACTTCAATATGTCAGTTTTAGAAGGCAATTATATGCCTTTAAGATAATGCATTGTGTAATTTTGAACCATAACTTTTTTTTTTTTAAGCATTTTGTTCTGCAGAATCTAGCCCTTTTTTTTTCTAAAAAGGAAAAGCCCTACAGCCATGGTCTATTCAGTGCTATTGGTCAAAAGTAAATGGGTGTAGAAATGTTTGGTGTTGGTCAGCAAAATACAAGTTAACTCCGAATCCTTAGTTGAAAATTGATTTCTGTATATGCTTATGAAAATTATATACAGATTGTACCTAAGTATTAACCACTTCCACGCTGAGCAAGCACATACGTGAATAAGCAACTAAATTAATTACAAAGTTTTACATGATCTGATGTCAAACTTCGGTTTTATGCCAGAGGACTTAGAGGATTCTCACTATTTTTCCTCCTTCCCCACCTCCATGAGTTCTGGATGTGGTTTCCAGCAATTTATCACTGCACCAATTGGCTCACATATGTGATCTCAATTATTAGTTCTACAGTTATGCAAGTGCTTGGATCTAGTTTTCGACTTTCTGGGACTTGTGTGAGGCAATGGTATATATGAAAAGCATACATATGGGGTATGACAGCTATGGTTACTACAACTGAGTTAGTTCATCTTTATAATTACGGTATAAAAGCAGCAGTTCTCAGTCTTTTCTCCCTTAAGCTCTCTACTTCAGTCTTGCAAAGTTTCAACTACTTTATGGGGAAAACAAACATCCAGAAGTCTGAGAAGCATACGGAGGCCATGATCCTCCTAACACCTACAGTAATATCCAGGAGGTTTTGTCCTTAAAACTCCACAAGGCACTTGTCATGACCATTTTTTTTTTTAATTTTTTTTACGAGTTCTTTTGCCAAAGTTAAGCCTCACACATTGGTATTTTCAGCAGTTTGTATCCCTGTACCAAACAAAAACCTCAAGAAACACTGCAGCTACAACATGCTGTGTAAGCAACAAAAGTTGGCAAGGCAAAGCTTGGGAAAGTAAATTCAAGGTATTCCTTTCACAAATCATAGAAAAGTGTTTTCTTTTTAACTAATCTAATATTCTCTCTTCCTTAAAGTCAGACTTGATGCATCACCAGATCCAGCTACCCAAACCAGAAGGTTTTCATGCTAATACTTTTCAAAAAGTATTTGATATTCTTTGCATTTTGAGGCAATGTATATGAAAATGTGTGGTTGTTTTTTTAAGGAAACATCTATGGTTGAAATGCATTGGGTTATTATATAAAATCCCTCAAGTAGAAAGAAATGCAGTTTATTTATTTTGGGATTATGTCACCTTTAGAGGGCCTCCTTTTACAAAAAGTTTGGTAAATAACTAAAATATATTTACTTCATAATTTTCAAGGCCAGACATCTATTAAACTATTAAACTGATTTATAAAACTGATTTTTATGTTTTAAAACCCATGGAAAAAATCTTCACTAGGTAGACAGAAATCAGTTCTGTGACTGATAAAATTCGTTTCTCTATAGCTTTGATATATCTAGCTGAGATAAAGAGTTGAAATTTTCTATTGCATTTGCTTTATACAATTCATAGCACTTCTTAGTCACTGCTAAAATATGTAGATACCAACCTGAAAATCTCTAATGAACGTTAAAAAGAAGAAGATAAAACCAAAGGCCACTGTCCATTCACAGACTGCACTCATAAAATGGTAAGTATAATCCTGATGGAATGAGACATAAAATAAATTTTCAGATAAAACAGCTAAACAAAATAACTGGAATGCTATAAAAATAGACATTTCCTTCTGTAAATTCAACCAATATTTTAAGAACTATGACTCATCATCCCAATACCCTGTTGTGTAAGAGTCAATTCAGATTTAATTTTTACAGAACGGTAAATATATTTATCAAGGTTGCATTTATTCCATGAAGCAATGTATCTTGTGCACTAACATAAAAAAAAACGTAGCTTGAATATAATTTGCACCTGAAAATTTTAGTTCTTATGTGAAGGATACCAAAGTGCCCATATTAAAAACTTTTACTTAGAGCCACTGAGTTCAGTAGTACTATCCCTTACAGTAAATTCTCAGAATATTTTAAAATGGAGGGCTACCCTTATATGGCAGTTCCTGACAAAAGCTTTGTTTTTAAGTAGACCTTCATAGAAAACCTATGTAAGATGACACAAACAGAATGTAAAGTGTTTCTTAAGATGCCATCAACAAATATGCCATCTGTTTCAGTAAAAACAGTTTCTCATCCTTGCCATCTCAAGTTAAAAAAAAAAACTCAAGAGGCAGATATTACCAAGATTATCTAACTTGTGAAGATTTATCTCACAGCTGCCTTGCCACCGATTGGTTGAAGTACATTTGCCAAGTTTGCTTTTATTAAGCTCTTCAAGAAGGATACACTCTCTGTATTATTTAATCTGTTTTTTGAATACCTCCATGCGGCAAAGTTTGTCCAAAAAGAAAACTTACCTTTCGTAATTATCATTCTGAGAACACTGAAGTCAGTACAAATACCTGATATTGACTTTAAGTATGCTTCAGGTCAGACCCCAAACATTTATCACAATAGTAAAGATTATTTAATAAAGAATGGTGAAAAAGCTAAGAAAACAAATGTTGTAAAAAAACTCAAAAACTTCAGAATCAAAATGGTCCACTTTCATTTCACGGGTGAAGTTCATTTTCAAGAAATGTGACTATAAAAGGAAGTAGAACAACTCATTTCCAGAATATTTTTTTTTTTTACAATTTATTCTATGGGTAAGTTTCAAATGCTTGGTTAAAATGAAAGTCTAACTCTCTGAAGATTTACCCATCCGTGACAAGTTTTCTTACCCAAGCTGCGGACAGTTTTCTAATGAAGAAATAACTGGAAACCAGCATTGCACAAATTGGTGAGATTTCACGAATCTGTTCATGATAATGTACTGTTTAAAGTCTCTGAAGTGTTTGCAATGCTATTCACTTCTGGATAAACATAACAGCATACCCCAAATAAAATGATACAGGGTAAATTGGCTACCCAATGAGATTTTACCTTCTCACCTGGAGTCCAATCAATTTTTGTCATGGAAATTTGTGAAGCAAACACAATCACTGGGAAAAACACAGCGTAAAGGAAACTATAAAAGTTTAGTGAGTAATAGTGAAAATGTCTGCTTACAAAAAAAGACCCCATCTCCCCCTTCTGTAACACAGGAGATCCTGAACAACCAGAACATCAAATCAAAGTATTAAGAAGACAAGTAAATGAAACACACTACTGAAAGATAACTGATAGCGGCAATCAAAACAAATTTCTGCGCAAATAAATGTTTCTGCGGGTTCTTCCAAAGTACAGAGGGTAAAGGGAGACACTCCAAAACTTAGATCACATTCATGACTGAGAACTGTGGGAGCAGTCTTGCACTGTTGGAAGGGGAACCATGATGGTTTCCCTTGGTCCACAATAGGTGACTTGATATATTTGTACAACTTTCAGGACTAAGGCCCTCTTTAAAAGTGCTTTCACAGCTGCTGAAACCAAAAGCAGGCTGTAGCAGTCTGGCTGTTGCGATGATCTGCTGCAACTGCTTTTCAACACTGGCAGATCACCTGAAGATCAAGACAATCAATGGGATGACTCTGATTTCAGCAGGGTGTGGGAAAGGCCAGTGTGTTGACTGTGTCTCCAGAGGAAGCATCTAGTGAAAGCAAGCACCAATAAACGTGACCCAAAGCATCTGCTTAGGCCTGAAGGAAATCTTGTATATGCCAACAGTATTTTATGTGTCTGTGTGTAAGATTCATTTTAGAAGCAGTGCTCCCTTTTGCAGGTCTTTCTCCATACTCTCCTTCAAATGAAGGAGGTTGGAAAGTTGGTCTAGCTGACTTGCTGAGGTCCCTTCCTATCTGAATTATCATATAATCCTATGAAGAACAATGGGGCATTAGATTTACATATACCATTGAAAGAAGAGATACAGTTTTTTAGAAAGACCCTGAAACTCATCTTTTTGCTATTAATGGTGTCTCGACATGCTAGATGTATTACTATAGCAGAAATATCAGAGAGCCCTAAGCAAAGACTGTAACCTCATTGTCATCCTTTATCAGCAATGGTTTAACTTAAAAGGAAAATCATGAATGCATAAAGAGAAGACCATGGAATACACCATAAAGGATACTGGGAATGAAAGCAATGCATGATATTATAGATATGGCCATCCTTACGTGACACACAAAGTACGTGTTCCATTGTGGACAGGACTTGTAAGAGATTATAGACTGAAGTGTAATGTATACGACACCTGAGCCAAAGGCCACCAAAGCGCCTATGTCATGGACACTGGGAACAGACAGCTCCTGAAAAGAGAATTAGCACAATGGTTAGTTGCTACTATTTCTACAGTGGTAGGAATCATTGATCCCTTAGAAGACGGTAGCCGCATTATGCTGGACATGTACAAGCAACGGGACACGGTCCCTTCTCCCAACAGTCTACACAGGGAAGATGAAAGAAAAACGAGAAAGAGTAGCTCAGAGAGGTAAACTAACCATGTCCAAAGCCACCAGGTCAAAGTCCTTTCCTGTGTTCACAAAAAACATAGATCAGTTTTAGTGCTGTTCAACAATTGGTCTATTACCAGTTAACGTTTCCACAAAGAGGAACTGACTTGCGCTTTTCTTAAGAGGTTCCTATACATCATTTTTCCCTTTACCCTGCCAAAGATTTTCATCCTTTTGCATTGAAAGTCTAATCTGCATTTGTGTGGCTGTACCCTAACTAACAGTAAAGTTTCACGGGAGCTGTTCTAAATAGTGACTGCTGTAACTCCATCACCCATCCTCCAGTGGCCAGCCACAAGGCTCCAGGAAATAAGTCTGCAGAAAATTAGTTACATATTAAAAAAAAAAAAGTGTTACCTAAAATAAGCTCTTGATTTGAAGGTCTTAAGCTGTCTGCCTTTTGAATTATTCAGCCTTCTTACTCTTCCCCACATCCCCCCCTCTTTTATTCAAGTTCCGCAACAGGTGAAAGTGTGTGTAAAACTCCAGTATATGTGGCCTATATTTTTGTAATACCCTACCTATGGAAGATTCTCTCCTTTAAAACACAAACAAGTAGAATACCCAGTAACAAAACAGCTGAAGATTCCAGAGAAATTACTGTATTCTAAATGTTTTGAAAAATTACTAATACAAAGTTATGCCACCTTGGAATCCAGCCGCAGACTGTTAGCTTTAAAGCTCCTTTCTGTGACCAGAGCATAGCAAAACAGGTGCTATGATCTGACCTACTACAGTTCTATTTTAGTGATTCATGAAAACACATCTATATCCTTTCATTACATATTTTAACACCTTTGCTGCCTGGAGGTCACTGTTTTCTTTATCTTGTAATGGTGATTATGTTCCCATGCTCTTTTTAAATCTTTTTTTTTCCCTGTGCTTTTCTTTCTACTCATTCCCTTCTATCTCTCTGTGATGTATTAACTTGTGTCAGATTTTAAGGCATGTTCCTCACATAGGTATTTAAGTGGCATCTCATGTATACTTGCATTTTCTTCTCCTCTGTCCGACTTTTTGCCTTCCCTACAGGAATGACAGAATTTGGTATGGAAAGTATTAAGCAAGTGTAACTGTTGGCTTATGCATTTAGTCCCATACACAATATACAGAACTTTTCTAACATGGCTCTCACGATTGCTCCTGTCAAACTGCCACAGCTTTCCAAAAAAGCCCATCACGCTGAACCCCTACAGAACCTGGGAACTTTTCCTACATCTGGTGCGGTAAGGCCCCTATGCTTTCTAGACAAAGACAGGAAGATCTGTCTTTAATCATCTCTATTTAACACCCAACAGGCAAAACCAGACCTGCTAAGACCTGGGTTTTTGCTTTGCCTTTTTCATTAAGGGCTACGGGATTTTTCCATCCATATCCAATTATCTTCTTAAGGCTAACCCTCCACTGTCTTTCATTTCTTTTTTTCAAGCATTGTGTTATTTAAAACAGAGAACAAACACTTTGTTCGTGACCATTACTTATTTTCTCAGAAACTCTTTTGCTTTTGGAGGACACACTCCTAGTGTTTTCTCTCACCCTTTCTTTCACTTTTTTAGTGTTCAGAGGCCAATATCATTAAAACTCCATGCTGACCTACCATGCAAAAAAAAAAATCCTTACAACTAATTATGCTACTTAAAAAGACTCACCACAAGTGGCATTAGATTTGAGTAAATAAAAGCAAACCTCAAATATTTCCAGTATAATTTCACACTGAAGCCTTCTTAGCAAACTAGATATTTTTCTTTGGGGAAAGAGAAAATGAACTGATGCTCAATAGTGTCAATCAGTTATTCCGATTAAGCATGCTCAAAAATCTGCTAGATCATATTCTTAGCTAGATTAGATCCTTACTGTGTTCTGAACCCTTCCTACAAACTGCACCTAACATGCAAAATAAGGTCAAAGCAGAGGAAAAAGAAATGAGGTAAGGAAGGAGTTTATGAACTGGCAATGCGAGACAATAGAGATTAGATAAGAACCAATGTTATAACAGTCAAGGGGGGCCCTTTGGAAACTTTAGGATCAAAGTTTCTGCTTCCCTGACTCTCCCAAATTATTTTGCATTCCTGACTTGTCTTTTCCTTACTGAAGCTGAGTTTGTTTTCTATTTCAGTCAAGCAACACTGTTCCCCATCATCTAACATTTTTTATGTCACATATAAATCTAATCAATAAGAGTACAGATATTTAATAGTAGACTAGCATGCTTAGAATAGACTGCAGTTCCTACAGCGTTTGTGATTCACACACAATACCTGGAGGAAAAACTAAATAGAGCAAGATACAGGCCTAAGGCAGAGTTTTCTGTCTGAAATACCATGTCAATTACATGCAAAATTGTATTGGCTGCTGAAGCCCTGACAATCTTTATTTTCAATTTCTCTGTATGTTGTCAGGTCACTATATGAGCACAACGGTATTTACCAAAATGTTCCTCAAGGTAGACCATCCTTTAAAAGAAATAATTGAGCTGTTTCCACAGATTTAAAGGCAGTATCTTAAACTATGTGCCAATTAAACTTGACTTGATTCTCAGCTGAAGTTTTCAGTGCCATTGTCCTAATACTTTCTTATGTCATAATCTACTCTATTACATGCTTCCTCACAAGAAAATGTGAAAAGAATAGTTTGTTTCAATATTCTTCCTCTCTATTGAATTTTCTTTCAGACACCGAGGGCTGAACTTCTTTGATTTACAATGAGATGTCTTATCCTTTCTGGCAAAGGAAATGGTAATTCTACATGTCTCTATCAAAAGACTTAGCATCATGTCATGCCATCTCCTATATACTCAAAACAATGGGCTAATATTGTGCTCAATGTTCTAACCTGTCAGATAAATCTAGTTTATTCTGTAGAAAATGCCGGTCATGTATGTGCCATCATTCAGTTGATACAGGTGCTTTCACTAGTTTGACTTATTCTTCCCTACCTGACTGTAAGCAAACTAAACTGCAATTAGCAAAGCCTTTTTACAGCAAATTTTCAGAGTAAAAATTTTACAGCAAAAGCATCTATACTAAGTTGTTTTCTAGTACAGACGTTACAAGATAAGCACACACAAAACCCCTTACTTAGATAACTGTACAAGCAAAAGATCGAGTTTATAGGGAGAAAGCAAATCTGTCTTTTTAAAGGTACCGAAAAAAGACAGGAGTAAGAAACACACTCTTGCCCCATTTGCCAAGTATCCACACTGGGATAATGTTAACCACTCTGATCTATTTGACTTTTTTAACTGGTAAAACAACTTTAGTTTAATTTATGACATGAAATTTATGGTCATACCTGAAAAGTTGCAACTATGCCCATTCCAATACAGCCCATCAATCCAATACATAATGAAAACATGTTGCACGAAGGCCTAACAAAGTGCGACGACTCATTTTGCTTCTCTATTAATAAATATCTGATGTACATTGTAATTACAGCTGAAAAACAAAAAATACATATTTTGGTCAATTATCATATATTGCTTACATTTTAAGACCTTGCCCTGTAACATATTCACATACAGAATAAAATTATAAGCATAATACAATAAATAATACTGCCTTTAACTCTACTGGGATGAAGAAGAAAGGTAGTGAATTTTAGATGTATTAATTTCAGATAGAACTATCTTAACATTATCTTAGTCTTAACATCACACATTTATGCTATCTAGAAATAACTGCACATCACTTCAAGAAAAGCACTAATTTAAATCACATTCTCTTTTGTGTTTTAGGCACAGAGGCATTGGCATTCCACATTAGGAATAGCTGTTACTGGGAGATGAACCATAAGATAGAGTGGGAGAATTTATTCTGCTTTGATATGCAGTCTTGTACCAAAAATACATCTCCTTATAATGGATGCCCTGAAGAATTAATACATTTTTGTAGAGTGTAAACAGAAAAAAATATCTAGCTGTGTATCCAGAAAATATTTTCAAAGCTTCTGGGCCAATTCTAGCTGCTCTTAGCACAAAGAGTCCCCAAACCACTCCACACAGATTTTATTTCAGCCTATGTGACCCCAATATGCAGTTCACTCCTGACACACACCTCTACTGAATTAGAAGGTCATCGTTCATCAGGATATAATAAACTGTAGACTGTATTCCACAATTCAATAACACAGAACATACTTTCAGTCTATTTGCAGTTGGAAAAATAAATCAGGTAAGTTTGTCCAGGCACTACAAGGTTACATGAGACACACCAAGATAGTGTGACTGAATGAGGCTCTTAGAAAAGGTAAAATATGTGATTTTTACTTTGCATGAAGGCCATCATGGTCTACATGCACACAGAGGTACAGAGTACTTGATCCTCCATCCCCTAGAAGTGAATAGAAAATGCTAAACTTCCTGATTCAAGGCCAGCAGACATTCAGTGGAGTAGGCATCTTGCAGAGGAAACCAGGTGTTGCTCCAAAGCTGTTCTTCCTTTTGATGCAGCATCCTAGAACCGAATGTCTCCCTGCATCGAAGATACGGGTTTTGCAGAGTAATTATGCCATCTTTCTTCTCCTTTTTATTTCCAGCTGCATTGACTACTTTGCACTGATGAGGTGCCCTTAAGAGACAGAAGTGCCTCTAAGTCTGCACTTACTGACCCTAAGGACCTGGCCCTCTAGATATTACTTCCATCTATCTGATACTATGTTTTGCCTGTGGAACACTTTTTCTGCAGAATATTGTATGGACTGCTTTTGCTAGTTTTCATTTCTTTGCTGTGTTCAATTCAAGTACCTCATACATACCTAAAAGTGCTGAAATATTAATCATAAACCCAAAGATACCACTCTCTGGAGGTTTAGTTCCAGTGTCACTAAAGTAGGAAGAGAAAGAAGAAATTAAAAGTTAATTGAGATCTGTGAAACATAAATGAGACCTACCCACGAAACCCCAAGAGAAATTTAACTTGCGTGAACTGCTGCTATGTGCATAAGACATTTAAATATATAAATTGGAAAGTTGCCTGCTGCACACTTAAGCTCCATTTGTAGTACTGAATCTTTCTTTTTAGAGCATACTATTTGAACTGTATTTCTTCCTTTTCTGTATGCAATATGCAGAGATCTGACAGGGCGATACTTTGCTCATGAATGACATAAATGATTACATAAATGACATTTTAGAAATGACATTTTTTTTTTCTGCTAAACTAACACTGTGATAGAGTAAAACATATCTAATGGCATTCAGTATCCTAAGATGTCAGAGAATTTGGCTTAATTTCCTGATTTGTTTGCAAGGACTTTACCCTAGGAGAGCAATTGCGTTCCAATACCTGGGAGCGTTCTTAGGCACTGTTTAATTTACTAATGTAGATACAGCTTAAGAGTACTCTAAGCCCAAGGTGTTGTAAGTTTTCTGCTGAAATAACTCACCTTCATAGGGGATAATTAGAAGTTCACTGGGACAGACAGACAGAGCATGAGTGTGAGAATATCTACAGAACTTCTACACATACATGCATGCATACATATATATGAAAAACATCATACATACGAAATATGTGTTATGTAAAAAATAGAATACCTTTGTCGTAGGATCCTTTTCCCTCTTTTCCTTACATATGTGCAAACACACACACAAATACCCACATCAGAGAATGCCCATTCCTCATAGGAAGGACATACTCCTGGGAACGTGTGGGTTCAAGTCCCTGCAAGCAGGACTCTTATACAAGGTGAGTGCTCTGTTGAAATAAGAATACTGCGATGCCATCACCTCTTTACACTATTTTTTCTTGTCTAATGTACAACCAGTCAAGGATATCTATTTGATTAGGCTCTGTTGGTCAAGCCAATGGAAAACGTAGCTCATAAATCTTTACACAATTTGGGAATTATTATCACCAATAACAAGAGGCACGATTGTGTGTGTAAACAGAGGCACCCAAGAAACTCTGCTGTCAGAAACGTAAACATGTATGGGTTTTAGCTTACGCCAAAATTCAGTGGAAACTGAGCAAAGATTCTGAGAATGAAACTTTCTCAGGTGTATGGTGAGAAAAGTAGGTATTAGCTAGAGATTCTTCTAATGTGACTCAAGGAGATGAATACTCTTGGTTCCAACAGTGAGGCTGGGTTAGTTTCCAGCGCTAAACTTCCAAACCTACCACCTAGTGCAGCCAAAATGACAGGTGCTCAATGTGAACGCCTGTGCTTTGAACACCCAAAAGAGCAAGCACTCTATACAAAAGCAATCATTCTTAAAGCAAGATGTTGACAATTTTGGTAACTTCAAGCCAGAAGAGTATGACCACATCAAAAGATTCAATTTTTTAGAAATTATATTCTCTCACAATCCTCTTCTATGTTACAGAAGCATTTGTGTAATCAGTTGCTAAGACAATTTAGCAGGAACGTGAGGAAGCTTAGAGTCAAAGGAGAATCCTTTTCTATGAAAAGCTGAAGCAAAAACTAGAGAAAAATCTTGTATTTCTTTTGACTAGATTGCTTCCAAATTCTCAGACAACAAAAGCTTGGAACAGGCTTTAAAACAAGTTTTTGCAACTTCTCAGGCATTAAGAATCCCTATTCGTCTGTATTTTCTTGTTGTAATGCTTTCTGAAGACTTGCTCCAACTTGTACTCTGTATTAGTCTTGTTTCTCTTTGATAGTGGAATTGATAAAAACAGTACAGCAACTCTCATTTTTTTGTTTGACAGTTCTCAAAATCACCTTAATCCATGCTTCATTTAGCCCATTTTTTAACCTTGAATCTCATATCTTTTCCTCATGTTTCTGGAGTGTTTTCATAGATACGACAAAGTCCTCCATTTAAAAAGTGAGCCACTTGTGACAATCTTGAAGGACTTTTGCAAATCAGAAACTGCTCTATGCTAAGTACAGGACTGTGATCACTTCAAAGCTTTTGAAGGACTTCAGGTGAAAAGAGAGTGGAATCGGCACATGCAAAGAAAGCAATTTGAAGTTTTTGGAACACTTCACATCGTACGAGCAATCCAAATAACCTGAAATTGCACTGAACTCCATTTTTCAATTAAAACTTTTCTCAAGCTAAAGCTTTATAGGTGAATTTTGATATTGTTGATTTTTAAATTCAATAATCTTAGATGTATGCTTTCAAGAACGTTCATACCAGGAATAGTATATTATATCTACAATGTATTTACAAAGTACTGCACTGGACTTTTAAGGACATAATCTTTTTAATACCATATTTTCCACTAAAAAATCCCTGAAGCTAAAAGAAGACTTAGGTACATTTTTGTTTTACTTCCGGTCTGCTTCTTTGCAGAAAAGGCAAAAAAAAAGTATTCTGTGACAGTTACTTTCTTTTCATGAAAAAGAAAAAAGAAAATGGCACATGAGACAAAAACATGTGCTCTCTTATTTGCAGTGGTGCATGGGTAAGCACAACCACCATGGAAAAGACAAGGAACCCGGTATGAAAATGACAGCATTTGTGTCACCGTCTCATGAAGCAGAATTCTACAAACAGTCTAACAATCTTCTGAAGTGCGGTAAGTCCAGAAGGTAGAGGAGACAGGGAATAAGTATTTTAGGGCCAAGAGACTCATCGTCATCAAATTTTCTTCATAGCCATCATAAACTACTGCTATCCAAACTGAAGTCCCAGATTTTTTAAGTAGGAAGATTATATTCTGCCTACAGTGATTCTGATTGATCCAGAGGTACTAAATGACAGCAAATACCTTAAGGAAAGTGCCCTTTACTCTTTCACTGAGAATTTGAACCACCAAACGGCCATCCCAGCACATCCAAATTAGTTTGAATTTTGAGAAGTATGAGCAAAAGAACTAATTTGGGCACAACCTAATCAACTTTTAGGCTTCAGCTGCCAGAAAACACAAAATCATATTCATTTTTATCTACCCAGAAATGTATTTGTATGGTTTACTTGATGAGATATCAGCACAGGTTCAATGACAAACTTAGATGTGGTCTTTCTCTCACTGTGACAGCTGTTGCATGGTAAACAAATAAAATTAACAAGTTACCTCAAGGCATACACAGAGTACTTGAGGAATGTAAATAAGAATTATAGAAATGTTGCACTAAAATTTGACAATATTTTTCTCCTTAGTGTAACTGGAATTTCACCATACAAGCTCTATTTAATTTTTATAGTTCATTTTAAGATATTGCACAACTGAAATGTTGCAACATTCTTCCTCTTTCTTTTTTATCACTCTAAGTTTCACTAAATCACGTTCTTAACCCCATGATTCAGCTTCTCAGGCGAAAGCAATGACCTGCAATATAAGAATATGAACTACGGTATGACTTATTGGCCTGAGTACTTAGAAGGAATCATCATATTACCTTCTACAAAGATCATATGCTTAGACCATACACCTTTAGAATTCTTACAGATTGTTCACCAGCAGTCAGTGTATATCCTTAGTCCAAATGTTAAGAATGTAAAATAAACAAGACATCTGTCTTTTAAAACACTTTACTAGCAAATGTAGTGAGCCTGAAATTTGAGTGGGTTTGTTTGGTTTGTTTTTTTTTTTAAATCAGTGACACAGCCTCATATGTCTTGGGGTTTTTTTAGAGTATGTAGACTTGTGATTCCTTCTTAAAGGATAACTGATTTTTTCAGTGAGATGTTCAGTTTGATACAACTATGGCAGCTGTGATACATTTATCAGAGTTACACAGCTGTGACTTGTAGGTTTGGTCTACCTCTTTAAAAAGAATGACACCAACAATTGAAATATTTGGGCTGTCAAAAACTTGACTGCACAACTATACCGAAAAAAATCATCCTGTTCTCTCATATATTCTATTCAAGGACATGGTTTCAACATAAGAAACACCATTTATCAAATTTCTTACCACAGAACCTCAAAATCCTTCTTGAGCACAAACCATGTACTGAGTGTGGACATAGTTTTATTAAATGTTTTCTTTTTGTTGGTTAATAATGAGTAAATTGCACTGATTACAAGCACAATTGTGTCAGTAAAACTGTGTATGTAATCAAGGAAAAGCATGAGTATAACCACAGTTGTTGAGGCAGTAGGGTATTTGTGCATGTACAAGAAAAAGGCAAGGGCTGAGTCGAGATTTGGGCAGATATCTTAAAAAGTTTGGCTAACGTGAGCATGAAGCCCAACTTTCTTTGGCTCAATTTGAATGAAGCTCAACTTTCTTGTGGGTTGTGGTGTCATTTGCACCATCTCACTTGCTTATGACGACAAACCCTGATTTTCAATCAAATTTATGTGTATGTACAAATCAGGTTAGCAGCCTTCTGAAATTATCCATGTCCACAAAGTCCTTCAAGGAATTAGGTCTAGATGTATCTTTAAACATGTATTTGAAAATCTTTTTTAGATTCTCCATATATCAAAGACCACTCTTGGATTTCTGGCTTACCTTAAATCTACTAAGAGCTAAACTGTAGTAAAATTCACAATTCAGATTTAAATATTAACTATTAATGTATAAACAATGACTTACACAGAACCGTGCTTAAATGACTAAGGTCATAGGAAAGAGATGCCAGTCATCTCTCAGGGAGCCTTTTACACACACTGTTCCTATGCTGAAATTTTAAAAATGCGTGTTTGTGGGTGTGCGTGTCCTACAAAACCTATTGCAGGGCTTCGAGTCCTGTCACCATCTGGTGCACTTTGGCCCAGTTCTGGAGTTATACAAACAAAACTACATTTCCACCGCTTTCTCCTTAAGTTTTGCTAGGATCGGGCCTGCAGCACACTTTGTCTCCAGCAGAAAACTCTTTCAGGTCCTTTCTACCACGTCCATCAGCGCTCGGGTCCTGTGCCTCTCAGAGAGGCCGGGGTGCTCGAGGTGTGACGGGTGACAGGTGCGCACAGTGGGTCCCCGCTCTGCCTTCCCTCACGGGGAGGCCCCGCCACCGCTGCCTCTCCTGCCCCGGTGGAACCCCACATCCGCGCCGGGGGCCCGGCCCCGGCCGGGGGGGGGGAAGGAGCCGCGGAGCCCGGCGGGGACGGAGCCCCTCAGCACCTCCTGCCTAAGCCGCCGCCTCACGGCCCGGGTTTCACCCCCGGCGCCCCGCCGGCACCTCAGCCGCTCCCACCGCCCTTCCCGCCTCACCTGATGTAGGGGACGAGGGGCTCGACGTGGCCCGCCAGCACGGCGATCACATAGGAGATGATGAAGGCGGCCGAGGACCAGCTGACGAGCAAAGCGGGGACGAAAGCCACGCCGGGCATGCAGCACAGCATCGCCGGCGGCTGCCCTAACCCGGGCATCAGCGGCTGGGGCGGCGGGGCCCCGGC